>VXBT01001421.1:470013-527120 GCA_013400235.1 Oriolus oriolus
CGGGGTCAGGCTGTGGTGTCCCCGGGGCGGCGGAGGCGGGGGGCTCCGCTCGGCTCGGCGCGGAGGCCGGGTGAGGTGAAGCGGGGTCTGGCTCTGTGGCAGCCCCCCAGCCCTGGGGACACCCCGCGGCACCCAGGCTTTTTGGCTCTCCCGCACCTCCCGCCGCACCTTGCCCTTTCCTGGGGTGACTTTCTCTCACAGGCCTTTGTCATTTTTTGTTTTACGCTGCCATGATACAACTGAGGTGCAAAGGCATCGTGGTCATTTGGCGGTCAGATAAGCGCTGATTGTACTTGAACATCCATTTCTGGTGCTGCTACAATAACGCAGGGCAGAGCTTTCCCTGGGGGGTCTGGTACTGGCACACTTACATGGCCCGTCCCTTCCCTACTCTTTGGTCACTGTTGTGTAAACTCACTAAGTAACACGTGTTGTGGGAGCTCTTGGCAGGCATCAACCAGTCAGTCTGTATTTACTTGTCTTCCCCGGCCTTGCTGGGATGACTGGGTAGTGCTTCATGCCATCATCTGCTAGTCAAGGAAAGTTGCTGTTCTGTATAGACTGTAAAGAGCATGAAGATAGTGAAGAGCTGTATGCACCCTGCAGGGGAACATAGATGAGCAGGGCAGAGATGGACTGACATTTAGCATTACCCTTGGCGAGACCGCCCAGGAAAAGGATGGATGTAAGTGCTGGAAAGGTGTCCTGAGCAGAACTGGGAAGCAGAAGAAGTGCTGTTGAACAGCAGACACCATACAAGGAGGGAAGGCCAGCACAGCAGGCCTAAGCAAAGGTTGGTGAAAAAAGAATAGCGACAGGGTGCTAAATATCCAGAAGCCTGGTAATGAGGTGGTGCATGCAATTATTTTGGCAGAGCAGGCCAAAATTAGCATGCAAAAGGCCGAACATAATCAACAACGGGTTGTGGTTTTATAATTCTATCATTATACAGGTTGGTGGATATACTACCTAAAAAATGGCAATTTATGTCAGCAGAACAGCATGAGCCACTGAAAATTGACTTCTTTCTTACCTCTGTCATGGTTTAATTTACTGTGAAAATTTTAATGTGAACAGTTGAGACCATTACCACGTTGAAGCATGTTAATCCCTTTCCTTTTTGAGCCTTTGTAAAACTCCCATTTGTTTACTCAGAAGCAGAACAGGGCCTTTTGTTTTAATGGCATTTTCTTTCCTTTCAAAAAACCATTATATGCTATGCAGCTGGTCATAGCTTTTGACTGGGTTACTAAATAGGTACCTGAATGGCAATAAAATCCAACAAAGTACATCTTGACTAGGAAAAAATAGGTGTGTTGTTCAGATAACTCACTTCCTTTGTGCAGACTAACAGGATGTAAAGTTCAAGTGAAGACAAAGCAGTCTCTAGTTTTAACATGACTTAGCAAGTAGAGGCAGGACCTGTAGAGAGCCCAGAGTCTACCACCAGGTAGGAAGAGAGCTGTCAGGAGGAGGGGAGCATTAGTACTGGGTGTTAGTTCAGCAGAGTTTCAAGAAGCACAGAATGTGCTCCTGTAACTTGTGGATGCCATTACATACAACTTCATGGTAGATCAGGCTGATGTCTGCCTGAACCTGGTTAAAATTACAGTTCATGCCATCTTTGCTAGGACTTTTCTTCATCTTGGTTGCCAAGTTTTGCCTGATGCGCACTTTCTCAGTGATGGAAAAACCTAGTGAGGACATTAGTCTTTATTTTGCCTCCCAGAAAACATCACTGCATACAAAAGAAGGAGAAAAGAAATATTTGAGTTGAGAATGCAACTCAGATACTTCTGATTAACTGAATGCCTTTTATCCAGGGGATTTGCTTGTTACCAGATCCTTGAGTGGTTGCTAGCTGCTTCTCTATTCATTATGCAATTAGCACATTTGATCTTTGTATTCTCATAAAAACTTATATATTTCATGCTAATATAGTAGCTTAATAATACGAGTAACGACACATTTAAATGGCAGCGTTATTGCCCCTACCGAGTGGTGGTTGGCATCAGTGAGACCTTTGGCATGAATTTCCTGTCTAGGGACAAACTTCTTAAACTGTGTTTAATAAACCTGCGAAGTGTTGGAGCAGGACAGAAGGGACCTGCCTGCCCTTTGATGGAACACTCAGACATAACCGTGCTGGTGGGCTCAGCCAGCTCCCCGTGGCACAGCACCACAGACAAACCCAGCACAGGCAGCCCTCTCAGCTCCTGCATTAGCCTCCCACCCCCTCCCTTTGGAGCTGTGTTGATCCAGTGTTCAGCAAGAACAAGCCTGACAAACCTGACTTCCACCCCTCTGAGTAAAGAGAGAGAAAATGGGCAGAAAGTGGCTAAGTAGTGATGATATGCCAGGGCACCATTGGAAAATTGTGTCTTATAACTGATGGAGTGCTCTAGGAGTCAAACTGCATTTAACATTTCTTTGTGGATTGGTCTAAAATTCATTTGGGAAGGATGGAATTTGCCACACTTGGCCAAAAACAATAATGGCCAGATACCTGATGGCTGGAAGAGGTCACTTAGATCTTACTGTCTGGAAGGGCTGCTTTGCATTTTGGTATCACGTTTTCTTGTGCAAAGCCAAAATTTCCTTTAACTTGACTGGAGGACAACAAATAGGTTTAGAATTGTATTAAAGTTTAATAATAATGGTAAAGGAAATACAGTTTGGTTTAACGTGGTTTTTATGTTTGTCTGTGATGTCTGTTGTCTTCAGATGCTCATCAGAAATGCAGAGCAAATACCAACTGGCCAGGTCATCAGTTGCTGTAATCCAACAAATAGCAATTGTGTATCCAGAGATTATGCAAAAATAGAGGGAAGATGCCATTGTGGTTAAAATGTAGAAAATAAGAATTTAATTCGTTGTGTATTTCATGAGTGGCCTTTGCCTTTGAAGCACTAAATCCCCCTGTGTCTTACTTCCTTGTTTGTAAAAGACAGTTAACAACACTTTTCCCTTTAAAAAGGTGTTGTGGAGACAAAATCACTAACGTTTATGAGTTTCTTTGATAGTACTCTGATAGGAGCTGTATTAGCACACGTAGACAGAAAAATCTCTTTCTTCAGACACCCTGGTTTATCTAGGATAAATGTCCTGGTTTACTGAGAAATTGTCCCTTGAATAG
The DNA here is from genome assembly GCA_013400235.1 of Oriolus oriolus. Classification (NCBI taxonomy): domain Eukaryota; kingdom Metazoa; phylum Chordata; class Aves; order Passeriformes; family Corvidae; genus Oriolus; species Oriolus oriolus. The sequence continues at coordinate 473,150 of VXBT01001421.1, forward strand.
TCGCTCAGATGAGATAAAACTAGTGGTAGATTCAGAAAGATCAATAATAGTGTTTGTTTTATGAGTGACCCTGAAGAAACAATAGGCACTTAGTTGCTGAAATTAGCTGCTGATTTAAAAATAGGAAGGAAGCTGTTAATGCAACTGTAGGGAGCAGAGAAAAAGTCTGGAATGACCTCAATAAAATAAGAACATGCCCAAATAAATGGCTGATGCCATTATTGAACAGAAGTCCAGGACTGTGCAGCTGGGGAGACAAGAACTCTATTTGGATAAGCACGGGGAGTTTGTGTAGGGATGGCAAAGTTTATTTGGGATAATACAAGAGACCCGGGCAGGTAAGACAATGTATCTTAGTGTCAAACACATGGATGTTTAAAGCTGTTCAGAACACGTTGTGTTGGGAGGAGAACACAGCCCTTGAAGTGTTGGTGTCACACCATCGTGAGGGTGTATTTACTGTCTTGTCAGGGGCAAGTTGCTGTTTCTTGGACTCCTGTTTGTCCAGTTCCTTTATTGCTGCTCTGAATTAACACCTACTTTAACTCCAGATTTGCTGCTTAGCTAACAATCCTCCTATGATTGCCAGTGTTAAAAAGCACCTGCCAATAGCGATGGCAGAATGGGCTTTGGGGCACTTCAGTGTGTTAGAGTTGCAAATGGATGTGAAATTGTCAGTGTATTGCTCAGAGTAATACATAGTAAATGCTGTCATTTTAATGGGAACTAGTGGCAGTGGCAGGCTGAGTGTCATCATGTGGTGATGACGTGGTAGTTTTTAGCCCAGTGTATATTTTCAGTGTTGTTGACTGTGTCCCCCCTCCAACAAGGCATGGAAGTAAGGCACCTGAAAGTATGGACTAAAATAATTCAAGGGAAGGGTTTAAAGCTAAGCTTGTGCCTAAAGACTGTTAGCTGACAGCCTAGAAAGGCTCATAACACTCTGGTATCGTAATGTAATATAATGTTAGACACTATGAAAAGAAATGACTGCTACAGAGTGACAGAAGGCTTTCAGTATTAGTAAAAAAAATTTGAAAATATATCTTGGACACTCCTGTGCAGACATTTTAGTAAATAAGCCTCTATCATCCAGTTCACTGAAGCATGGATGGAGCCAGTGGGTTGATTGTGGTGCAGCTGTAGGTGTAGGACCAAAGTCTATGTTCTGACATCATTTGATAAAATACAAGGTACAGAAACAACTTTGGTCTGTTGTAATGGCCAGTGTGACAGCTTGCCAATATCGACCTCTCCAACACATCATAGAAGAAAGGTTCTGCATTTTAAGTGTTTGATATTTAAAACACACCATTTGTTTTTGTATTAATATAAGAATAAGGGAAGGTGGGTTTTTCCCTGGCAGTGTTTATCTTTTTTGGCAAAGAATGACAGACAAAAATCAGATTAGATCCAGAAAACTTCAAAGGGTCCATCGAAATAGACAACAGATCTTTCTCTGTGTTTTTCTGCCAAAACTTGGTCTGCAGTCTTTTGAGCTTTTCTCCTTGGCCATTTGGGACCTGTCCAGTCCTTCACCATGTGCTTTTCTCCTTTCCCCCTTTTGGTTGCTCTGGTTTATGACCTCACTTTTGCCATGTTACTAAATATGAGTCCCCTGTGACTTCTCCTTTACCAACTCAGAGATTCTCCAGTCTCTCTCCCTCTTTAATTATGTACCTCACTCCTACATCAGTCCTGGGAGATCTGCAAGCAGTTTTTCCTGGCAGGTCTCTGTTTGTTCCTTTCTGAGATGAGATGTGATTTGCTGATCACTGCAAAGGTCTGGCTTATCCTGGGAACTGATGGTGAGGTCGTGGCTTCTTCAGGCAGCACTTCCACGAGTTCTGCTGTGGTGCACTGGAAAAGAGCACATTTAAGGCAACAAGTCCTTTATGGAATTGTTTTTATTTTCTAATTCTTCTGCACCACGTTGATACATGTTGCTTAGACAGTATTTAAACTTATTTGCAGCTGCCTGGTTATATCCCAGAGCAGGGGTGAATGCATTTTCAGTGAGTTAATCAGTTCATTGAGTACTGATTATTTCACTTCCTAAACCAAAACTAACAAGGAGCGAAGTATAAATTCCCTAATATTTGGGAAACAGGGAAATTAAGTAGCTGATGGTCTTTCTCTGTCCTCCTGCAGTCAGTTTTAGGTGTGAATTAAAAAGATTTCATCTGAAGATTGTAACATAAAATGTCATCATTTTTCTACATGAAGTTGAACCATAGCTTATAGTAAAACCTTGCTCGTGTTTGGCAAACAAACAATTTTGGGGCCAAATGTTCCATGTTTATTGTTAGCACAGCAGGGTTATATGGGGAAACATCTTTAAAATTCAGTTCTTTAAATCTCTCTATTGGTTTTTTTTCCCTCTTTAATTAGTTTAAATAATTAGCCCCAAATGTGCAAGTCTGATCTTTTTGTGTAAATCACAATAGATGAATACATTTTCTCCTGCAGTGTCACAATTTTAAGTCCAAATGAAGCTAACACAGAATAAGTCAGTTGTCTCAGAAGTTTTGAGGCAATAAGCCACTAAAGTTTTTCATACCCATACTCTACAGACTTTTTGTTAGATACTTTTCCTTGTCATTTTGAAGCCACTGAATAATTTTCATGAACTGATCTCATGGAAATCATTGGATATATATATTCTGGATGAAGGAATAGAGCCCCTTTCAGTGAAATCTGTAGCCTGTCAAGTCAGCCTGTATGTTGCTCCTACAAAAAGTCAGGAGAAATATTAGTTTCCCCTCATTAATTGACAGATCTCTTTGTTTATTGGGTAAAGAACCTTTTAGGACCTCCAGCAGGAATGAACTTTTTGTAGACAGCAAAATGAAGACAGAGTTTTCAGGCTTAACTCTTCATTTCCTGATTTTCCTGTCATAATAACACATTAACAAGTCTTCCTACATTTAGGGTAATAAAAATCTTGTAAGCAAGTGATTGCTGACAGTAAGTATATACAATTGTTATTTCAGGATAGATGGAAGGACTTCCTGATAATGCTGGAGAAGTGATAACAACGGGGAGAGGTTGGACATTTTAACTGTCAGAAATGGTGGTGTCTGAGCAGTAAAAACCTTTCCACTGTGTACTTGAGAGGCATAAGGAGAATGAGCCTGCCTGAGGCCTCTCAGTAATACTGTAATTTGAGTGACAAATATAGCAACAAACACTGGGAAGTAGTCTGTGTGGAGCAGGCAGGAAGAGGTTGTGGAGATGGCTTTTTAGAGGTGTTAGGAGTTAGAACATCGGTACTTTGCTGTTTCCTTGGGTACCTTGGTGCTTTTCAAGGCTGCCCCCGTGCCATCCCTGTCTGATCCGCGCCTCCCATGGATGCGTCCGTGTGCGTACGGACACGCCTGTCCTGTGCACAGGTACACGTGGGAAAGATCAGATGCTTAAAACACAGGTGTGGCACGTGGGCAGGACATCCATCAGCTGGCTCTGGACTCCAGCAGGGGCAGCATCAACAGCCAGCAGCTTGGCTGAAGCACAATGGGAGCAGTGAGAATGAACCGTTACTTGAAAGATTCCAAGAAATATTTGGCAAACGAGACAGTGTCATGAGGTAAAGCTTTTAAAACTTAAAGAAGGAAACAGATCCTTGCTTCCTCCTCTTGGGAAGGTCTCTGCACATCTGAGATTGTTTCATTCATTTGTGTAGCAGCCAGTTCTAAACCTGATACTGAAATTGGATATAAACTGCAGATTCATTTCCAGCTTTCCTTTCTTCTGCTCAGACTGTTTGACATGACAGGCTTGATAATACTTTTGCCTGAAGGGTATATGAGACCTGGCTTTGGGATTTTGTTTGTTTGTTTGGGGTTTTTTCGTTCTAGAAAACAAAAGGAAGGTACAAAATTTGAGTAAATACTGCAGCATCTTAACAAAACAATGAACTTCCCATGTTATGAACTAGTTCCTATTGACCCAGTCTGGAGTTCCCCATCCTTCAAGTGGTCTCAGGTCAACCCAAATATTATCCTTGGCATCGGCGCTTCTCCAAAAAGACACATAATGTCCTTGAGTGTCAGAAGGATTTTATCTCTGCCTCCTGGCCTTTTGTAGAGCCCTGCTGAAATCTGAAAATGCCTTCAGAGTCAACATGAAGGGAGGAGATGACGTACTCTGCTCTGGGCCACACAGAACCCGACATTAGAAAGGACAGGTGTCCACAGACTTTGGTCTCTGCCTTAGAAAGGTACATTTAAATCTCTTTCAGCTTTCCATCAGCGGATTGAAAGTTAATTAGCATACATCTGTAGCCCCGACAATGCAAACTGGAAACAACTGTTTATTTTGCCTTGCAGCAATGTGTAAAAAACCTAGAGAGGGGCTGTTTGCCAGCTCTGGTTTGGCTGCTTGAACAGAAGACATCATGTAACAAAAGAGGAAAAACAGGGAGAGGAGTATCATACACCAAAGAATTTCTTTAAGACCATCAGTTAACAAAACATCCTACATGCAGCAGAGTAAGTAGGGCCAGGGAGGAAGGGAAAAATTCCAGGCTGTAGGGACCTTACAGATATCACTGTGGTACCACTGGTGTCAACTGGGAAACTGTGTGTCAGCCTTTAAAGTCAGGAACTTTGTCCTCCTTGGGCTTGGAAGGCATCTACCTATGAAGCCACTTGAAATACAGAGAGTAAAACTACACCGAGGGCAATGAGCAGGAGAAACTTTAAGTTTAGGAGAGCTCAAGATACAATTGCACAATAATGCAAACCATTTCTGGGAATCAATCCCGTATCAGGCTGGATTACTAAATGTACTAAATATAAGTACATGTTGAAACTTAATAATAACACAGGGAGTGACCTTACAGAGATGTGTAGCATCAGTCTAGAGATGCCATCCAGGTGGGAGAAGCAGGAAAGTGCAAGGAGAGGAGCAAAAGCTGTAGTTGCAAAGAACAGTTCTGGAGATGCTGTTATTTCCCTGATGTGCTGATGTGTTTTGCATACAAAGTTACTGGAATCAAGCAGCTCTTCTTTGCTGGTTTTTCTTGAGCTTCACGAATCTTGTAATTTACAGCATTCACACCTCCACAGAGGGTTACTGTCAACCCCTTCTGTTAATTCTTGGAGGACAGTGTATCTTCCTCATCTGGAATCTCCTTCACATGAAGAAAACAAGAATCCAGGTCTCCATTCCTGACTTACCTTAGTCTCTAACCTGTTGTTTGGTAACTAGGTGGCAGTTCCTGCAGCTCCTCTTCTGCTTAATCCTCTGGGAAACATTTGGATGTACAGTTCACCTTTTCTGTGGCACTGTGGGTGTCTTCCCTTGCAGCAGCTGTGGGGTGGGAGCAAGGGAGGGAGGCGCCCATGGGCAGTGTTCGGACTCACGTGTGCCATGGGTTGTCTGTCCTGACAAAGCAGCGTGAGGTGATGCCGGGAAGTGGAGCACTGTGCCTCGAAAGGAGATTTGTATCCTTCCTTCCCTTGAGTTTTGCCTTTCTCTTTCCTACTGCTTGTGCAGAGACCACCCAGGCACGATGGCTGAGGGGGGCTCAAAGCCAGCAGACACGGAGGGCTGTGTTCTGCACCCCACAGCAAAAGCAAAGCTGTCCGTGCACGGCCTCCTTCCTCCCCTGGGACAGAATTTGTTGCTGAGCACTGTGTGTAAATCAATCCCACCAGCCCCACTGATTGCTTTTGGTGTGTGCATTGCCCCAAGTATCTGTGCATTTTAGCTCCATTTGACATGTTCCCAGGCTGTCCCTCCGTGTCCTGCACAAGGCCTGGATCGTTCTCCCGGGCGCGGTTGCACCCTGTGGGGCTCTCTGCACGCTGGCAGGCCGTGTGTTTGTATGTGGGATTGCTGCAGAGTGCCCTGACCTTTGCAGCACACTGGTTATTCAAATGTAACTTGTGGTCCACTACTGGCTTCCTGCAGCATCGCTGCTTCCAGCTTTCTCTCTCTTGCATTGCCAATCCTTTTTCCCAGCTGTGTTAGGTTTTTCCTTTTACAGACTGACTCTCAGTTTATGTGCAGCTCGTATTTCTCCCAGACCCGGGGCTGTGAGTCAGTTGTCACTGGGTTTACAATCACTGGGTGTGGGGAACTGACTGCACATTTCTGTGCACACACCTACGGGCATGGGACTATCTTTGAATATCTGCAAAGGTTCCCACCTTGCTGCCCCAAGTGCCTCTTGCAGAACATGGAAAAAGGTGCTATGGGAGGCAGATCCTGGCAAGAAATACACCTAAGCAAGGCATCTCATGCCAGGCACTGTGTCCTACTGTAGGGGCATGTTTTTGTCATCTTCTTCTTAAACTAATTGGTTGCTAGTTGGTTTTCAGCCCAGATGTCATAGTTTCCATCTGAGCCAGTGTAAATTTGTATTTCTGTAAGGATTTCTTCAGACACTATTATCTGGAATCCAATTAAGTAGCGTTCATTCAGGTTTAACCACATGTGGAAGTGTTTGCAGAACTGAGGTTCCTGTGTTCTTAGCAGCATACTATTACTGCTGTATTTCATTATCCCCCAGTAGGAAAGGGCTTGGGAATTCCATGTGTTACTTGCCCTGCACAGATCCACTGCATGGCTGTCCTGGGTGTTATGGAATAGCAGAAGGAAGATGATACCTATCCCAGTAGTTTGCTCTCTAAAGACCACATCCCAAAGGCAGAGAATGAGTTTGACTGCATAAAGATTCCTTGATTTCAATAAAACTGCTTACATGTGTGCTGCCGTGCCCGCAGAAATATAAAGTAGGACCACAGCCTGAGGGAGAAGGCAGACGTTCATCTTAAAAAAAAAAAAAAATGAAATCTGACATTCCTTACTGCAGTGCCTCTCCAGATACCAGGACTTTTGAAAGATATTAGTGCTGCAGCAAACTCAAAAGATAATTCTTTTCGTATGGTGTCTGGATCAGGTGACTTGCATATGTGCACATTTTCAGGTACCCCTTTTGCTGCTTTTTATCAGAAGTTCTTTTTCAAAATCTTCCCCTTGTGCAAATTTTATTTTCCTTTGTCACAGTCAGTATTTCTGTCACAGCTTGTAGAAGAAGGTAGCATAAAGTTATTAAGCCTCATGGTTAGAATTTTAATGTCTGCAAAGTAGTAAGTTTGTTCTATCTGTTAACATTTTGTTTTCTTCGCATTTATTTGTGCGACTCTGCTTTGGAGCTTTGTAATGTTCGTAAGGTAGTGGGTCAGTTTTGTGAACAGATTTTTTGAATTGGTACTTCTGGTAAAATGACAAGAACTCCTTGTTGAAAGATGAAAACAGATTAGAGAAGACACATTTGTCAGATGGGGCTTTTCAGCATTAAAATGCTGCGAATGTTTGCTCTTTATCTTTTAGAAGATGCTTTGTGCCATCTCCTGCCTCACGAATGAATGGATTCACCTGTGTATATAATTGCCATGTTATTGTGCTGGATGGGATCTGATCATACAAAGACAATGGCTTTGTTTATGCTGCCAAACTGTATGCCCAGCTGTGCTTGCAGGATCAAGCCTCTAGCTGTTAACTTTCTAGAAGGCCATAATAATAAAGATTTTAGTGGCAATGTGTTCAGAAGAAATGCCAGCTTCTTTAGCAGATGTGGGAGCAAGGGGAACAATTTTTTAATGAGAAGCTTGTACTTTTTCTGAAACATTTGCTGCTGGATGATGGTGTTAGTTTGCTTGTTTGTCAAGTGTCAGCTAGGCAGTGACCTGGTATAATCACAGGGGTATCAGGGTTGGAACCAAGGCAGATTTATTGAAAATTATGCCATTCTGAGTGCTGCATGTGAGGCTGAATTTGGGATCTTGACAGGTAACAGCAGTGTGAGCTAAAAGGCTGTGGTTGTGGAGCATGGTTTGGACACATCATATGTCATCCCCATTGCATCAGAAAGTGAAGGCAAGTGACACAATTAAAATTTTCAATACTGACAAAAAGGCTTTTGGTTGGATTTTGTTGATTTGTATGAGGTCTGTATAAACACTGTCTCGATCTCAGTATGAATTGTATGTGCAGTGTTCCCTAATGTCCTTCCTAGTTCCAGATATGTGTATCACTAACCAAGTCCTCTTCTATTTGTAATTGCCTTTTCCAGTTATTTGCACAACATGAGTTAGAATAATACGTTGTTTCTTTATAGTTGCTTTTTAAAACAAAATAGTAACCTGTTTTAAAACACGGCTAGTACGGATGCCATCCCTGATTCATAGGTAAAGAGTGTTTTAAAAATTTATTAGTAATGTATGTGGGAAATAGTACGGTTCCACACACGTAATTTGTCCCTTGACAGCCTGTATCCTTGAAATTATCCTTCTGGTTACCTCTCCAAGTCTGGGATAGAAATGAGAAACAGTGATGGCCATAAGGTATGGAGATGGAAAGTTGGAGAAAATCAGAGGAAGAAAGCAGATTCTGGAGAAAACTTGGTGACATAACTGCAGCTGAGTTACAGGGTCTTGTAGGTGACTTGTGTTCACAGCAACACCATATTCTGAGAGGTTCTTTGAGAGTAACACAAAATACTTACACAAACCTCATGCATCTATTCAGCTTAACATATTGGATAGAAACAAGGGATACTAAAAAGTAACTCTTCGTCCTACATGCATATAAACATATAGGCAACTTCAAGCCCATGATTAATCCATGTGAATTAAAAGAGAGTGCTCACGTGCTTAAAACTCATATTGAGTGGTTTTGATGTAAAATATACTCTTTATAATGATGGGCTTCAACCCTAGCAAATCTGGTCACTACCATACTGATGTATTCATCTTGTCTCTGACAGTAAGGCCAACTACATTTCTAAAAATGCATCTTTTTATCTTTCATGTTTTCATTCTTTCATTTGAGTTATTTTTTTCTAACACGGTTTAGTAATTAGGATTTAAGTTCACAGGTCTACAGTACACATGGAATGCTTTGTATATTTTAATATAGTCTGTAAGCTGCTGCTTGAGTTTGGGGGCTTGGGTTTGAGGAAAATGTCCATTTTAATAAATAAGGTTGTTATTCTTTTAGTGACTATCTAAGTAAATTTCAGCAACTTTAGAGTCAAAACTAAATGAAAACTCATTCTGAGGTTTTGGAAGCAGAAGAATGGGCAGGTGGGGAGGGGTATGACTTGACTTGGAAAAACTTGTTCGTGAGTCTCTTTAGGCAGGAGGATTAAAATTCCTAGGAGTTTAACCTAGACTGAGGGACTTCGCAAAGAAAGCGTTTGACACCCTAATGGCAGCTCCTGGAAATCCGAGCTGAGACTGAAAGCAAACCCAGTGAAAATGCCAAAGCTGGGTCCAAGTGCTGCGCAGAGACCACTGTGACTCCATGAATCTCAATTCATTGCATGGTTTTAGCAGCCCAGTTGACACAGGCAAAAGTTCCATTTTAGCAAAATAGTCTGGGGGTTTAATGGGTTGTTCTGTGCCGTAGGTGGTGGCTGAGGCTGGGGGAGTAGTGGAAACAATTATTTACAGGCAGTTGTTCGGTTTAGAGCAGCCAGGGGCTTTCAGAGACCCTGAGCCCTTCTGCAGGTACGAGTTTGGAGTTTGGCAGCAGAGTAAACAGAAAAACCTGCCTTTGCAAAATTACTGCAAATCACTCCATTTCATTGCCTTTGCAATTAGATTTCACTGCTTCTCGTTCCCCCCAGACTGCGCACATGCTGGTGTTTGTTACGTGTTACTTGCATCGCAGCGAAACAACTGCCCGTGTGCCAGGGATGCTCGGTGGTCAGGCTTTGCCATAGCCCCAAAATACGGACTGGGGCCTCTCCCAGTCCACCACCTGCTCACGGGCAGTGCTGAGGTTGGGCGCTGTGAGCGTGGCTGTGCTGCTGCAGTCAGCACCAGGCTGTGGAGTCACCTCCACCAGCCCCGGTGCCTGCAGAAGATGTGCCTGCAGAAGATGTGTCTGCGGCTGCGGCGCTGCATGCGCAGCTCAGCTGGTGCAGGCTGCCCGTGCCTGCAGAGGGCTGGGTTGGTAACTGGGTGCTTTGGCTCGTGATCCCAGGAAACTGAACTTGATGTTTGAAGGAGTTGCTTAAATCTTGCAAATAGATGTTCTGGTGTGATGAACACGTTAGGACCGTGAGTCTTTATGTTCTGTGGGTCCGCAGAGAGCAGCGTAATGAAGACAAATACATGCTTGGCTGTGTCTCCGTTCCCTCTAGAGGACTGGTAGGACACTCGTAGTCTCATCTCTGCTGCTGCACCTGAACCTCAGAGGGTTGCAGGATGCTAAAAGTGCTCTGTGTTTTCAAGGGACAAAGGTGTTGTGTTCTTCTCCCAGGTAACAGTAAGCAGTTTTTGTATGCAGGCACTTGTTCAGTGGCAAGGAGTGTTTCAGGCCCCTGATGTTCTATCCCTTAGCTGCAACTGATGGTAAGAAAACAGGTCCCAGAGGAGACAAGCAGGAGGGTTTTCTGTATTCAAAAGCCCAGATAATAGTGGAATCTCCAGTCTCAAGCTTGAGTCCTCCCTAGCAGGAGCCAGGGCCTGCAGCAGGTGAGACAGACTGCTCCTTTCTTTGTCTCTGGTATGTGTGTGTGTCCACCCTGTCACAAACTGGAGCCTTGGGTTCTCCATCGATCACGTTTCCTTACCCAAAACAATCTTAGCCACAAGTTGTAGTGTCAGTAGGGTTTTGTGTATTTTTTGGGAAGCTGGACCAAATACTGCACAGGGATGCTCTGTATTCTTCAGCCTGGGAATATTGTGTAAATCCAGTTTTTTCAACTGACTTTTTGGGGTAGAAAATGATACTGGAAAAGAAATGGTAAATTAAGCCAGCCAAGTCTAGGAGACCACAGTCTTCTGGAAATTTGCTTACCTTTTGTCTTTAAGCGTGCTGATGGGAGTGTAAGGACTAGCAACACTTCCCTTAATAAAAGCTTGGACAGTGGAATATGGAGCTTTGAGTGGAACAAATGAGCCTCAGGTATAAATTCAGTTGTGTGTATTTGACCAAATGTCAACGCTCTAGGCCGGCTGCATCTAACTGAAAGTGTTTTGATCAAGTTAACTGGCAGAAAAAAATCCTGTCTCATGAATATAACATTCTTCCTTAAAACCAAACAAAACCTATGAAATAGTAACATTCTAGTGTAGATATTGGAAAGCAAAAAAATATTCCTCAGTTGAAAGAGTTCTTATAACATCCATGCACTCCTTGGTGCAGATGAGATACAGAAGGTGGCAGGGTTTTCTGAACACTTTGGGGAGGAAGATTGTATGACTTTTAATGTCCCTTTGGCTTTAAAGAAGAGAGTGGGAGGACAGAAATATAATGGTGGTGAATGTCCAGTCCCTAAAATTTCTCACTTATTGACGTCTTGACTGGTTAATTAATTTTTATTTGCTGTATGTCTTCTAAACACATTTTTGTATGAGCATTTCTTGCACACGTGTATATTTCAAGACAAAAATATTTGTGGTAAGATGGTAAAGTAGGGTAACCAAATTCTGTCATTGCAAACTGCTTTCATGTGGTGTTAGTGAGCTCACTGATTTGCTTTAGTGGATGTACATTGCAAACAATATTTTGATATCTGAGGAGCAATTTAGATAAAGGAGAACCAAGCCTTCACTGTGCTTAAAGGGAAGAAAAGTAAATGCTAAATGCCTCAGAGCTGGCAATATTTATTTAAAATAAACAAGCTCTCCCCACCCATGCACAAATAAAAAGTAATTTTGTGAGCCATGAAACTTAAGAAGTTTATTTTTCTCTGGCTTGCTTTTGTGTGGATTTCCTAGTGTCTGATGTTTTGATTCAGCCTGCGTTGCAAGCTGTCTCTCAGCATATGGACTACTTGTCTGCCCATCTTCTGTTGGACAGCCTATTTATCACAAAACATGGGGAAACTTAATATCTCTCTGGCCTTTCTCCTTTTGTCTGGTTTGGCAGAATTGTGTGATATGTCCCTGAGTTATTGCAGGTAAGAGTCAGACTGAAAATAGTGTGATCACATCCTTTTCTTTCCTTAGGGAACAGGCTGGGGAAAAAAGAATCCTAGTGGCAGCACCGCTGCTTCATTCACAGTCACAGGGAAACATTCATTTGGAGAAAAAGGAGCATTTCTGCAGCGGCCTGGCTTTGGGGTCTGCTCACTGGGAGGATTACAGTTTGGTAACCTGAAATCCAACCCTGACAGAGCTGCAAGTATGTGTTACTAGGAATTCCTCTCATTTTAGCAGTGGACCTCGAGTGCTTTATAAGGAGAACAGTCCCATAGTCTCCATTCATAAAAGTGAGACTGAAGGAGATGCAGAGATTCATGTGGCCAAGGTCATCTCAGGGGCCAGTGGCCAGAGAGGACTTGTCTTTGTATCCCCTGAGTCTCCTCTGACAGTCTTCTGTCTACCAGCCCCAAAAGTGCAGAAAGGACTTGAATCACATGAACAGATCAGTTATCTACAAAGCCATGCATATAGATACCAGTCATGCAGAACTAAGCCCTGGCCCCATTTTCATATTGGAGATTAAAGCAGCTCTGCAGAAAGTGTATTTCAACTTTCTGTCTTAAAAATATGCTGCTAATTAGGGATGTAAAGGGGCTGAACTCAGCTGCAAGACTGCTGATCTTTCCTAGTGAGACATTGCTGCCAGCATTGTTTGGACTCCAACTAACCCTTCATTGTCTTCTATCTTGTTGAGGTCCTGGGCATGCACAGAAAAAAAAGGAGGATTGATGTCTTTATATTGTCATTTCTGGCTGTCTGCAGGATACCCTTCAGCCATTTTCAGCAGTGCTCAAAAGTATGCTCTGCTGGTTTTAATCTTGTTTTGCTTTTTGTTTTTGCTGGTGGCACTCTTCCATGCCCAGAGACTTTTTTTAATTTTTACTTTTGTAGCTGTGCAATTCCACCTTATTAAGTTGGATTCTGCTTCTAGTCTCACCCTTCACAGGGTTATCTTTTTTAATGGGTGAAAAAGTGCATATGCCAGCATTCCACACTAGGAGTTCAGGTATGTGATGTACTTAGGGGAGTAGTGCTCTGCTTAAATACCAGTCCTGAGACATGAGAGAAAAAGTCAGCAGTCTGCAATCAGCTTTAGTTGGATTGCTCTTCAATTTAAGCGCTATGGAATTTGAGTCACAGTTTTTAGCTTGAAGCAGGTTGAATTTTTTTTTAATTTTTTTTTTTTTTTTACATTTTAGGATCCTCTGGGAAAAAAAAATTAATATTTTACATCTTACAGAACAGTATTTTAAATAATGGTTTAGAAAAGATACTGCTATACTGCTGACTCCCAGCAGCATTAGCTATTAAAAAGCATAATAAATCCATTGGAATAAAAATGTTGTAGTAAAGCAAAATATCCTATTTTAATAATGGATTTGGAAGAGTATTGCTTTTATCCATCTAGAGTTCTGCTAATAAGCTAACTGCAAAAGATCAAGCTGCTTGCATGTGTTGGGCAATAATAAGCAACTTGAACCACCTTCCAGCGAATACTCTAGGCCTTTGCTCGGCTGCCATGCAGTGACTCCAGGGGTTTCAGTGGGAGATACTGATCTCGGCAATGGTTCTGTGTGCTTTTACCAATCAAAGGCATTTACACTATGTCAAAACAATCAGTGATTACTGCTGTGCAGTTTTAATTCCCTCTCTATGCAAAATGAAAGGACTCGTTCTTGTGGTTTTGGTGCCCACATAAGCATCTCTGCATGCTGATGTAAAGTTTATTTTTCTGTACATGGGGACCTGAAAGGTATTTTTGCATAATACCTTTTTTATTTCGGTGTAAAATTCCGTTGGAATGCGACAGGACAGGGTCTGGTCGAAAGCCACCCTGACAGCCTGGAATTCCTGCTTCTGAACAGCAGCTTATCCCCAGCACAGAGGTTTCGTGATGCCATAAAACATGACACCTGCTGCCCCTGCAGCTGGAAGGAGATGCCTCTGGGATGCCCTTCTGCCTTGGTGGGCAGAGCTGCCCCTTCCTCGGTGCTGCAGTAACATCAGCCACCCCAGAGTGGCTGTGCACAGCACGGCAGAGACAAAGCGTGCCGCTCCCTCCGTGTCTCGCAGAGACATGTTTCCCATTTTGCAGGGAATGTAGAGCTCTGCAGAGCAGAACACCCAGGAGGGGATGCAGCTTTCTCTGTTTCTGCACCAGCCCTCCCAGCGAGCTCCTCCGCCTGTCAGGAATATGCCACGTTATCCCACAGGCAGGCACGGGGGTGATTTGTGCTTCTGGGAGCCACTGTTGTTGTCCTTCTCGCTGGGCTCTGGCTCTGCAGCGCCAGTCCAGCCCACCCAGCCAGCGCCTCGCTCCCCAGGGTGCCCAACCTCACGGCAGCCAGGAAGGGAGCACTGCAGTGAGAGCACTGCCAAACCCACCCTGTGACAGCCAGCGGGAAATACTCCCGGAGAAGTCAGCGATTGCTCAGCACCACCAAGAGCAAAACACTCGGGCTGCATGCACATCCTCGCCTGTGAGCTACAGTGTAAGGACCCTGACAGATTTCTTGCCTCCACGTTGGTAGCCACTAGCAACACCGTTTGATAAAGCCCTGCTCTGGTTTGAGAGGACCAAGCTGAATTTTCTGTTCTTGACCCCAGAAGCCTGGCATTTGTTTACTGGAAAAAACCTCATGGTTACGTCTTTAAAGCTCTGCTGCTTGGTTGGCAAACAAATGCTGGGCAATGCAGCTCTGCTGAGGTTGTGCAAAAAGAAAGCAATTGCTATTCATTAAGCAGATGACAGCAACGGGAGCTAAGGGGATGAAACTCGAAATCTGAAACCACCTGCTTTAATTTTAGCCATAATTGAAGCGGCTGCCCGTGGTGTTGCTGATGCACGTATCAGATTTGCACGCCATGCGCTGCTCGCGCTGATTTCCGTGGCAGCGAGCTCCAGCCCACTGTCTGCTCTGGTTCAGGCAGGGATGGAGCTCCTGTTTGATTGCAGGTTACAGCAGGTGCTTTAGAATCTGTTTGTTTCCTTCCAGGAGCAAAACGCAGTCGCAGTCTGGCTCTCTGATAGACAGATGCTTTAGTCATTAGTGAGGTTTCTGTGACTACAGCGCTGTGTTCTAGTATGGGTGCTCTTCCCTCTTTTGTTCCTGGTTCAAGGCAGCGATGCTTTTTTCACTCTTGTGCTCATGCGCTCACTCTCTTCCTCTCCCTCCCTCCCTCTCTCTCTCTGTCTTTGATCTTGCTGATGTGGGGAAAAATATCGGATCCAAATCTGCAGCGTATTTAACCAAAACATCCTGTAGAACGGGAATAAATTGTGACTGAGCGCAGCAGCAGGAGATTGCAGTATGGTTGCTTGTACTGCTTGCTTTCTGCTACAACAAAACAGCAGCAATCGTCATGGAGTGCCAGGGTTGTTCTGCAGCTAAATAAGCACTTGGGGACTCCACAGTTCACAGAGGGCTAAGGTGGCTTTACTGGGAATAGAGAGACTGGGCAAAGCTCTCCTCCCACAGTCTCTAATGCAGGGATTTGTGTGGAACAGGTAAAACGGAAAGAGATCTTTCCTAATGGCAGAGAGGGTCACATCTTTCACCAAATTCCCTGGAGTTTTTGCCACGGAGTTCAATGGCCCTAAGATAACACTGTCAGTTTATATCCAACCTTGTTACAGTATTAACAACGTAAGCCCCAGAGCTGGGCAGCTCACAGCAATGTCAGTGAAAGGCAGGAAAAGTCTTGCCCTCAGCTGCAGAGTGAAATGTTAGAGTGGGAGCGTTAACAGTCTCCCCTTGAGCTGTTTGGTGCAGATTTATACTGGATGTGTTTGTGTGTGTATGCCAACTCCCAAAAGCTATGAAAAGCTTTTTTATGGTTTCCTGTGATGATACACAGTCAGAAGGGATACTTGGATGAATAAAGAAATATGCCACGAAATGGGGAGCAGGTGAGCTGCGTGACAGATGTGTGTTCTGTCCTTTGTTGATTTGGTGCTGCTCCTTAGCTAACAGTATTAAGTGCTGGGAATAAGACAGAAGGCTTAACTCCACTTGGGATATTGCTTAGGAGATCCTCACTGCTTTGGAGCATAGCTCGTTGTGTGATGTAAGATCCCCAGTCCCTTCTGATCAGCATTCCATGCTAAGCATGTCTTCATTCCCCGCCTTTACTGATCATTTACAGCTGTTTACTTTATTTCATGAGAGATTCTGAGAGGGCTGAGGCAGTAACGGGGCTGTGCTGCTCTGTAACGCAGCCCAGAGCTGGCGCCGGGTTTCAAGTGGCCAGATGAGATTTGCACTCGAGTCCCAGCAGACACTGTTTGTCTCAGTCAAGGGAGACCACGTTTTTCTGGGGTCTGGTATCTGGACATCTTCCTTGTCGCAATAAAGAGGAGGATGGCTATGGCATCCAGACAGTCGAGGTGCGTCACCCCTCCCTGTGCTTGGTAAACTGCCAGCACAGCCTTTTTTGCCCTGACATGTAGATACTTCCATCTCCAAGGAGGCATAAAATGTTTTGCAGACATGCGATATCTCCCTGACTTGCTATCAGTTTGCAAAGGGAGTTGCAGTGGTTTTTCCCTGCAGTCTTTTCATCACTCTTATAATAAGTCTAATTCCTGTATTTAAATAATGAATTGTGAGCAAATAGGAAGATTATGGGCACTTTCTTAAAAACCTACTAGTTAATGTCAGAAAATGATGAGCTCTAAAGTAATATCTTTGGCAGCCTTTTCCTCCACGTACTCCTGATGATAAAGAGGACACCAAAAGCCTGTCATGTTGTTTCAGTTCCTCCTTACACACAGCTGAGCTAAAAGTGAATGCGTGTGTTCATCCTCCACCAGTGTGTATCTTCCTTCTATCTGCATTTAAATAATAGATTCTCCTTTTATTTATCAAATTCCTAGCTTTGTTAAGTACAAGAAGCGGTTAGTTGCTGTGCCCACAAGGCATGTGACACCTCTGACAATCCTGGATTGTCTCCTGCACACCATGCTGGGCAGTGGGTGCATGGTGACACATGACCCAGTGTGCCAGAGCCCCACCATCCACACCCCTGAGCCGTGCTGCAGGAAGGAGACGGGGAGTGGTTTGGAAGTGCTCTCGTATCTCCAGATTTTGGTGCAGCTTCAGAGAATGTTCCACTCAGGCCTAGAAGATAGGCATCCATTTCTTTTACAGAAAGGAGTCCTGTGATGTTACAGTTCCACATGTGGCTCTCGTTTCTCCATCCCCAAGGGGTGTCCTTGCAGAAAGACCAAAAGGGTTTGAATTCTTACAAAAGCTCATACTCCTTTGAGAGCTGCGTAGCCAAGCAGATGCTTTACCGTGAAAGAGAACATCCTTTGAAAACAATCTGGTGCTTATTAATCCATAAGAATTCAGCGTTTGGGGTCCTTCAGCAAGAAGAGAGAAGGAAAGCACATGTGGGTCTGGCCTCCTGAGTGAAAACATGCAGGTTCCATCCCTGTGCTCTGCTGAGGAGCAGATTTTGTACAGCATTGTTATGTCAGCACTTTGCTCTCAGTTGCAGTGACATTTGGCAGGGTTTGATATGCTTGTGTTGAGGCTGAGTTGCCTTAGACCAGGCACCAAGCCATTCACCTGCTCACTGGTGCTGCCCTGTAGATATCTAGATTCATTAGGCTCTCTCTTAGCCAGGGAGTTCTCTGGACACTTAATTTCATACACCCGCATATGCTCAGAAGTGCCATTTCTGGGAAGGCAGGCTCTTAGATCTTATTTAAAGCTGTGCTGTGTTTCTGGTTTATGTGGGCGGGCACCTGGACTCTCTTATTTCTGTTGCAGAGGACTACAAAATTAGACATGGACAAGATTAAGTCCTGGGCCTCACCTCCTGCCTCACCACGGATGCTCTCGCTCAGACATCGGGAGAAGGGGTCTGGGCACTGCTCATCCTGAGGGGTTTGTTGCAATACCAGCTCTGTCTCAGGAGAACACCCTCAGCATCCCTCCTGTCACTGCTCTGCAGCTGTACCCTGAGAAATACCTGGCCAGGGGTAAAATGTGAAAGAAGAGAGAGGGCAGAGAGGGGAGCGGTAACCAAAGCCGGTTATCAGGGTGTTGCAGGGGAAGGAGAGTCCCTGGCCCTCCTCGCCGGCGTGCGTTACACGTTTTGCACCGTGCACCACCATCACCACTGGAAGCACCACTGGAGGTTGTCCGGTTTTCCAGCTGCAGAGTCTCGGAGATTCCATCTGTTCCCCATTTGGTGCAGAAGTTATTGAGGTGGCTGTGTGGGACAGGCGGGATTACCCTCTGGGCTTCCATGCCTTCGATGAGGCAGCGTCTGAAGTTAACGCTTAAATTAAGCAGACTTGATTTTATTGCCTTTGTGTATTATAATGCCCATGAAATCATTAAAACTTTGTGTGCGCTCCTGGGTCTTCTGTTGTCTCCCTGCAGTGTTTCAGTCAGATGCTGACGTTGTCTGACCTGCCTGCCTGAATAACCAGCAGCTGTCTTTCCTTCCCCACCCCAGCACAAGTGGGACCTCTCAGGGCTGCAGGATACCTGTGCTAGGCCTTCCATGGCTTGGTAGGGATTCTTTGATGAGGGATACCACTTTTGGGAATAATCTTTTTCCCACTTCTTTCTGTCTTCCAGATTGATGAACTTCCTGAAGGAGCTGTGAAGCCTCCAGCAAATAAATACCCCATCTTCTTTTTTGGGACTCATGAAACGTAAGTGAATGAACGTGACCTGTTCTTTTGAAAATGTCTTTTTCCACTGCAGCTAGCATCATCTCCTCTGATTTTACTGGAACAAATCCTGACTGAAGCCATTGGGAGCCTAGAGATAGGTCCTACAAGCCCAACTCATTTGTATTAACAAGTGGGAGTGAAAGCTGAAAGCATCTGGGAATGCTGCTGCTTTCATGGTCTACCATGAGCTAAACACAAAAGCTTGTGTTTCCTGTAAAGGAACATGTTGGCATGGGTTTGTTAAAGGGTCTGAAAAAGCCCTGAACTCAGAGGCAGGGGCAAATATTTCTTACTTTGATGTCCATGATAGCAGAGATCAGGCTCTTGTGTTTGGACATGTTTGAGCTCGTGTCCTGTGTGAGAACTCACTGGGTGGTTTGTGATACGAAAGGAAGCAGACCCCAGAGTCTCAGGCAGCCCTCTCAGAGCTTTAAAACATGTGCATTCCTGGGAGATTTGTGCTGGGCATGTTGTAGGATGGAGCTCACAGAAGTGGTAGCAGAACTGAGCTGGCTGAGCTGATAGAGAAAGAAGGGAATCAGAGCGCAAGAGGTAAGTTAGGTCTCATCATAATTGCTACAAAGTACAGAGTTTCAAGATTATAATGTATGTGTCTCTAAACTGTCTCTGAGGTAGCTAAAAAAATTAGTCACATTCCATTTTGCATGAAATATTTTCATTTTAAAACTTTTCCTTCCCCATTTGCAGGTAACATGTTTTCTAGAATTCCTTTAAAGCTGGAAAAAATGAGATTCTGATGATATTTTAAATTCAATGTTAGAGGTTTGAAGCTTTATTAAAAATTTATTGTTTATTTTTGAATTTTAATATTGTTCCAGAATGTGATAAGCTCCATAGCTTGTACATCACATTTTATTTTTAAAAAATCTTTAAAGGCAGTTTCTGCTTTATGAAGTTCATAATAGCCTCTCTTTAGTTAAAATATTTCTTCCCCTTGCTGGAATGAAGCAACTTGATGTTTTGATATATTGTGGTCTACTAGTACTGTCACAAAATAATCTGAGAAGAATAAAGTTCAAATAAACTTACAATGCTTTCAAATCAGAAACCAAAATGTAATTATTTTTTGAGTGGAAACATTGTTTTTGAGAAATTTAGGAAAAAAACTGACCACTTTTATTCCACAATGAATGAATCCCAAACTGATAATCTCTTTTGTTTTGGATTTTGTGAGCTCATGATCTCACTGTAGCATCTGAAACAGGAAAACAGCTTGTAGTTCCTACCTTATAAATGTGAAAGCCTAGCTGTTAAAAATGAACTGTGGATTGCAGCTCCTTAGTTTTATAGCAGAGCTGTAGAAACTTCTACTCTCCCAGTGGCAATGAATGTATTTCAAACAGAGATGTAGACAGTTTTTCAGTGTTTACTGTACATAAAAGGCTGTAGAAACATTTCCATGCATTACTGCTGAGCTAAGTTAAGGTAGCTTGCAGTAAGTTTCATACAGTTTTCCTTTGTTATTTGTCTTAGAACTGTTTGTTTATATTTTTGACAACAAGAAGACGTCTCCTAGTATTAGCAAAAGCACAGATAATGTAATTTATTCAATCCCTTGCTCAACTGTAGCATTTAATATTAACATGACATCTCTTAGTTTAGAAATCACTGTTTGGTTTTCAGGTAGAAACGCATTATATTTGTAATTATATAATTAAGATATTTGTCAATATCCGACTGAGTGTGGGTCCCATGCTGTCTCACGTGGGGTTGGAAGGAAGCTCTTTCCTCAGGGACTTGTCATCTGATGCCTTTAGCAACCAGCTGGCTCTGCACCAGCAAACTTCTTGGCCAGTGGGATGATTTAAGTGAATGGAACTTTGCACATTCATAAATGCTGGGCATAAATCAGGCAGTAATCTGAAATAATGATTACAGAAAGGAAGAAATATGATCCTGTGATTAAGGTGTTAGACTGAGACTGAAGAGAGCTGGTTTTTCCTCTGTACTCTGCTATCAGTTTGAGTTTGACCTTCAAACAAAAAATCCTTGTGCCTCAGAAGCCCATCTGCAAAAAAGGGCAGATTCCCAATGTCGTGGTGAGGTTACAGCAGTAAATGTGTTGGACATGGTGGAGCTCCACAATCCCACAGTAACGGAGACCGGAGAGTTAACGTTAATTGCAAAGATCATCAGGAAAGTAGGACAGTGATGATGGTGAAGGACACTGGGACTTGCTGAGCTCTGAGGTCACTGATGACACAGAATCTTTGCATGTTGGAATGAAGGGGTCTTTTTGCCTTCACTGTTTTAATTTAACTTGCGGTTACAATCTCGATGTCACGCTGCAGAATACAGTAGATACAGATACCCAACGAAAAGAAGGTTATGCATTCTTCAGTTTCAGAGTTAAGAAGTTAGAGTTCTACTGTAATATGTGTAGAAAATGCAGGATAAATCATCACCCTTCTTTTTTTTTATAATTATTTTTCCCTGCATTGTGATGCCTGTGCCTGAAATTAGTTGGCCCAGTGCGTAGCTGACTTAGGCAGCAGCAGAGCACAAAATCCCTCCTTTGCTGTGCTGTCTAAAAAACTATTTGGCCACAGGCACCCTGTGTGTCTCATTGTTTCCTTGTATTACTCATCTGCCTATATTCATCCATTGTTTTTTGTCTTATATGAAATTACAAGATTTTTGGGAAAGAGCGTTTTTATTGTGTTTGTACAGAATTTAGTATGTGGGGGGGCTAATTCCAAGAAAGCAGCTCCTGGGCTTACTGGCAGTACAGATAATAATAAATGCCACTGCTTTTTCTATCCCATAGTACAAGGAGTAAATTTTGGCTCACAGGTCCTTGGCACTCCGTACATGCCTTAACTTTTCATGTGGCATTTTTAGGCCTTTCTGGATTTGTAACAGTAGGATTGGAAGTTTGGTCCCTTGCTATCGCAAGCAATGACATCATATAATCCCTGCTCAAGTGCCAGTTCCCAGCAGTAGTTAATAGAATAGAGATGTTTTAGTTGTTTCTAGAGATACCCAGCATGATTTTACTGCATCAAACATCAGGATGGTGAGCCAGTCCATTAAATCAGACTCACAGCAGCAACTCAAAGCCAGTGTGACAAATAAATAAATAAATAAAACTAGAAAAGAAATGGTGGGAATGAGCACAAGAACAGGGAAAACATTTGCTCTGTTAATGTTTTGATTATTTTGAAGAGGAGAGTTTTAAGTCCTTTTTTGAATGTTACCTTTGTTAAAATGCAGTGCGTTCCTGGGGCCCAAAGACCTTTTCCCATATAAAGAATATAAAGATAAGTTTGGGAAATCGAACAAGCGAAAAGGATTTAATGAAGGCCTGTGGGAAATAGAAAACAACCCTGGAGTAAAGTTTACTGGATATCAGGTAAATGACTTTCACACCTATTCCTCCTTATCTTTCTTGTTTTCTTCTTTGACTTCCTGTCAAAGTGAACAGTTTAAGAGTGATATGGAAGGTTCTGGTTTTGATGGAGCAAGAAAGTTTCACAGCTTTGGTAATTGTGTGATGTAAAGACAACTGTGGTCTCACACTCTGTGACAAATGGAACTTTAATCATACTGTAGATGATTTTGCTTTCTGTGATATTCTGGGGTGGTGAAGTGGAAACTTCTGCAACAGATTTAGTTGAATTAAAAATGGATGGTTTTATTTACTCCTGTACAAACATGAATAATTTCTGACTTATTCTTTCTGTTGTTTATTTTTACATCAGGCTCCGTGTGTTTTACACAGACCTTAAGGTCACTGCACTTTTGATTTTTACATTGGTAATGTGTAACACACAGTGCCAAAGCTGAGAGGAGTGAGGAGGTGGAGGGTTAAGCTGCTGTTAGGAGACAGTTGCTGCTGTACAACAGCTCTCCCTGTTGGGTGTCCAGAGCAGAATGTCAGTAAAGCTGGAGGGAGAGAAGAGTAGCTGGTGGGCTGTATGAAACAAAGAACTTTTCTCATTAAAAAAATGTGGTCCTTTGAAGGCAGGAATCACCTCCAAAAGAAGGCAAACACCTATTACATTATTATTGCAAAACCCTACAAGCCAGAGATACAGACCACCTGCAGAAAAGCTGCTGCCTCTCTCAGTTCCTGTTTCATATTTTCAGCCCTACACATGTTTTGCATACACTTGGGGGTTTTAAAAAAATCCAGTGAATAGTCTGTGGGAGATGGGCTGTCAAAGAGAGCTCAGCCTGCTGGTCAGGGTTTGCCTTTCCAAAACAGAGAGATCTTGCCCTTTGAGGGGAGTGTAACAGCCATCTTCTCTCACAAAAAAGTCTCTGCTATTGAAGCCAAAGTCTAAAAAGTTTCAGTGGTTTTTCCCAAAGCAGAACATGCCAGGTCTTTCCACTGAGCAGCTCTTAGTTCTCCTCTAGCAAACACGTTTTTGTTATCAGATCTTCTGTTTCTGTGTAAACCCTTCAGAACATGCTATCCCAGAATCTGCATCTGATAACTAGTGAATGAGAAAATTGCCTTTGCAGCCCTTTTTCCTTATAATTGCGAGAATAACCTGAGCTCTTCCTGACTATTAAAGTGTGAGCTGTCCATTTGCAGTATTTCTATCTTCAAGGCAGAACAAAAATCAAGTACTAGGTATTAGTGATGTTTTTATTGTTTATGTTCTTATTGTTGTTGTTATTTTAAAGGCAATTCAGCAACAGAGCTCATCAGAAACTGAAGGAGAAGGAGGAAATACAGCAGATGCCAGCAGTGAGGAGGAAGGTGATCGGGTAGAAGAGGATGGAAAAGGAAAAAGAAAGAATGAAAAAGCCGGCTCAAAACGGAAAAAATCCTACACTTCAAAGGTTGTCTTCTGAGTATTTCTGTTGTTACCCATGGGCATTTATAATTGGAATACTGCTCACCTCATGGAAGTTTGTTCTTTCTCCTTTAGCATTTTGATTCCAGTACCACGACAGTGGTGTTCAAATAGGCAAAGGGAAGTGCTCTTACTTTGTACACAGCCTTGGTGAGACAGCAGGTGAAATACTCTGCCCTGTTCTAGTGCCCACACACTGAGAAGAAGGTGAAACTATGGGAGAGAGATCAGAAGGGCTGGAAAGAAAACCCGTGCAAAAATAGATTGATAGGTTTGATCATTTTAGATAGGTCTCTCCCCATGAAGAACAAAAAAAAGCCTTAGGAGTGTGCCTCCTGAGAGTCTTGAGTTCAGGTTTGGTTCCTGCCCAGGAGAATTCAAGCTTCCCTCTCCCATCTCCCAGAATACCCCAGATGCTGAAAGATCTGCTAGGTCAGATGTGCTCTGCTGCTCCTCTTGTAGCTGAGTGCAAAATACTTCAGTCTGGGATACAGAATGGGATGGAGGAAGAACTAATTCATTAAGCAGGGAGTAGGGTGCAAAAGACCTGCACTGTAGTGCCTACCAGCCCTGTTAATGTCTTCAGTAACAGTGTAGATCAGGAAGCTGAGGGTAATGTGTGTGTCTCACAATTGCTGGTGGACAGAATCACCTGGGAAGTGACACCTTTGGGTTCAGATGGACTTCTCACTCGTCACCCAGCTGAAGGGGAGCAACATTACAGTCACTTCCTCTGGTTCTGTGAGTGCCTCTAGGACTGTACTTTGCCTGAAAAATTGTGGAGAGTGTGGCAGAGTAAATTGATGAAAGTGAAAACTAATTGAAATGAGAAGAAGCAAGCAAACAATCTGATCCAGGCTCAGTTTGGGGGAGAGTGTGAATTTTTGTGGTTGATCCACCGAACAAAATGTATTGAGTAATTTCACCCCCTTTGTGTGTTTTACATTAGAAATTCAGGTCTGGTCTGCCATCTTCTTTCCAGAAGGCTCTGGGCAAACAGAGGATTAGGAAAATGGTGGCTTAATGCCACAATTTATCCTTTTGTACTGTAGAATTGCATAACATAAAGGGAGCAGAAAAGATGTATTGGTTCCACATGGCTCTAGTGTTAATATATTAAAGCTGACAGCACTAAAAAAAGTATGGTAAGCAGCTCTGCTAATGTTATTCTCATTTTACATCTCTGTGTTTAATCAAAACTTTTGTCAAGCTGGCACCATCTGTTTCATTAACTAACAAAACCTACAGGTGACCCAACACTAATACCCAGCTCCTATTACTGTGTCTGTCTTTCAGTCAGTTGAGCTGCCAACCAGTGCTAAACACAGAATTGCACAGAAATTTCCTTCATTGGTGGCAGTAACTCCAGCTACTTCACCTGAAAAATGCTTTTCACCCCACACATCCTCCCCAATATTCACCTTGAACAGGGAACTGCATGATCAGACAGCATTCCACATACACTTCAGAAGTGTCTTTCTATGGCTGAAGCTCAGGTTTTAATTTTAACTTTGTTGTTGATCGTTTTAGAAATCCTCCAAGCAGTCACGGAAATCTCCTGGAGATGAAGATGATAAGGACTGCAAAGAGGAAGAAAATAAGAGCAGCTCTGATGCTGGGGACGCAGGCAATGACACAAGAAACACTTCTTCAGATTTGCAGAAAACCAGTGAAGGGGTAATCTTCTGTTCCTGTCATTCACTTCCCATGCAGTTTGCTCCCGGGGGGCCTTGGAGCCAGGGGTGACCTGTGTGTACCACGTGCCACCTTCTTGGGTTACATTTCAGTGCTCAGAATGTGTCCAGAACAGAAACATGGACTTGGTGCCTGCACTGGTACAAATTTTGCTCTAGAGAAATGGCTGAAAGAGAAAAGAGCATTATTTTTGTTTCAACACTTGCAAAGATGTCAGCTGAGAGGAGCTACTGAAAACCATGAGCTGGAGTGATGCAAAATTGATGTGAGAGCAGAATCAGACTGTTTGCATAATGCATGTTGGCTCACTAGCAGGGGGAGCCTGCCTAGCCTTTCACACTTGTTTAATTTGTGCAGTCCCACTGTCTTGTTCCGAGTTCACGAGGGT
Organism: Oriolus oriolus; assembly: GCA_013400235.1. Lineage (NCBI taxonomy): Eukaryota > Metazoa > Chordata > Aves > Passeriformes > Corvidae > Oriolus > Oriolus oriolus. The sequence continues at coordinate 498,701 of VXBT01001421.1, forward strand.
TCATGTGCACATTACAGGCTCTGCACCCTGTGGCTTCCAGGGCGGATGCTGCCCTGGTATGAAGCCAGAGCAGCTTCATACAATCTCCTTGTGTATTTGTGTGTTCATATCAATATTGCTTTGTTGTGCCCACCACAAGACAGGAAGGCTGCTGAGCAGGGGGATTAGCTTGGCAACTGGTTACTCAGCCACCCTTAACAACCCCTGCTATTTCTGAGCCTTTGGAGCTGCACCAGCCTCTCTGCTCCAGCAGTGACAGCTCCGGCTCAGAACCAGTCCTTGTGCAGTTCCCATGCCAAGGCTGTGCCACGTGGGCAGCAGCCGGGCTGGGCTGTTGCAGGAGCTGAGTGACACGAATCCCCAGGTGTGAGAGGAGGCCAGCCAGCACAGGCTCTCATCTGACACCCAGCTGCATGCTCAGCCTCAGCCCTTTCTCACAAAACACAACCTCTGGGGAGCTGCTGTTGTCTCCTGCTCAAAGGCTCCTCCCAGAGCTTCCTTTCCCCGTGTCTCTCTGCAGTGCTTGTTTGTTTGGTGACTCTGCTTCGTAAAGACTTTGTTAGGTGGCTCACGGGGTCACGAGGGAAATGTGCCCTGAGTGTCTCCCCTTCACTCTGAACGAGCTGCTGGCTTGAGCCAGAGACTGATGCAAGGAGACACTGCCCGGCTGTGCCCTCGCAGCCCCTCACCCACAGAGTGCCAGAGGCTGGGGCTGAGGAGTGTGGCCCACGTTCTGCCGAGTGAACCCTGTGTCCCTGTGTCTTCAAATAGGTACTGGAGTGAGAAAACTGTTCATGAGATGCATCTGAGGTAGCCAGAGGTTCAGGAGGGCCTGCTGTGCTTCCCGTGTTTGTGGCAGTGACAGAGGATGTGCCTGTGAACTTCAGGCACATTCTCCATGCAAGGACAAAATGCTTACTGAATCAGGTCAGTCACAGACTAAGTGGCTAAGAAGTCACACAGGATGTTGGCTTTGGGGCAGTTGACATTCATATGGCTCTTTCTTCTGTGTGTGACGTGCTTGTGACATGCTTGGGAGGTAGAGTCCAGCATGCTACAACATCATGGTGCTTCTCAGCATTTTTAGGATTGCAGATATTTTAGCCTCTGTGCTGAAATAGTGTCAACAGTCTTGTCCTTCCTGCCAGCATCAACTCGAAGAAATATTCACAGTCAACACTGTCATACCCACATGGGGAGGTGGCTCTGCTCTGACTTCTGCAGCCCCAGCACTCAGCCTTTAACTCACACTTGAGCAACCAGTCTGTTACTGGGTCTTGGATGCTTTTAACGTTATGGAAAAGGTGGAGTTTTAGTAATACGGATTAAAGAGACGACGGGAATATGGTTTTAAGGGCAGCTTGAGATAAAAGCACTGATAAGTTTGGAAAAGTTCACATCCTGCTCCACATATTTCACCTTGGGCATTTCTGCTGCAAAATCCTCATCTCACGCGTGAATCTCTCCAGCGTTTCATTGAGCTTTTGTCAGTAGTGCAGTTCTCTGCGAGTACCAGGAGGGGACACTCCATCTCCTGCTGCTCCTCAGAGCCAGACCAGGTGTCTTTTCAGAAGGTCTGCCTTCAGAAGACACAGGGCACTTGGGGAAAGAGCGGCAGGTTCTTTTTCAGTAGCTGTTGAACAGCCGGTCCCGCAGCGTGTCTGGGTTGGCGAGCGGGGGCACAGGGCCAGCTGTCCTGCTGGACACTGCCACCACATCCTGCTGGACACCCGCACCAGGGCTCTGCTGCAGGGCACGGAGCTCCTCTGACCCACGCTCTTGGACTTCTCTGCTGTAGAAAAGAAGGTTGAAAGAGACCAAACACGTGCCTGCAGAGTTGGGATGTGATCCTTGCGTTCACACACGTGAATTCATTCAAGAACAATGTCTTGATCTGCTGAAGGACACCACCACAGATGAGACAGTGGTCTCTTTAGAATCAGTTAGCTCGAGAGAAGAGCACGGGGAGCACACAGTGTGAGGAAGATGGGCTTCCTCCCCCGCAGCGTGCAGCGCCCACCGCTCCGTCGGCCCCACACCGGCCACGGCAGGACCTTGGTGTGGCCGTGAGATGGTGCCAGGACCCTCCGGAACGGGCCCGGGGTGCAAACCAGAGCTCAAAATAAGGTGTGGAAAGAGACCCTGAAGGCAGAGACAAGCAAAACAAGGGTTCAGGGCCCTGATCTCAAGGGCAGGCGTGTTTCATTCCCATGGTTTTGCTGCCTGGTCCTGGAGGCTGGGCCACCTCTGGAAGGCGCTTGTCGCTTGGCCGCCCTGGCCAAGGTGCTCCCCATGGGCTGAGAGTGCCTTTGTCCCCCCTGCTCTGCACCTCCCAGGCCTCAGACCATGCAGGAGTTGCCTCAAGGAGACAAGCAGCTTTTCTCTTAATAAGACTACTAATAATGAGGTAGTAATTACTTTTATAGTGCCTGGACTGCAGGCTGAAGCTACATCTCCCCTCCTCAGATCAAGTGGCATCTTGCCTTTTAATCACACTCTTACCCTCAGCATTAGAGGGATCTTCTTGAAGGGCTAACAGCCAAAGTCAAATGATTGCAGGAGAACCTTCACCTATACTTTTTAATGAAAATTCTAACCTCCAGGTGGTAGAGGTAAGCTTGAAAATGCGAAGTGATGGCTTCCTGAAGACTCAAACCCAGAGCAAATAAAAGTACTTTCAAAGCTATTATATTTTTTTCAGCCAATTTCATACTGTTCAAGGGCTCAAGTTGTGATTTTCTTTTTATCCCTTGGGTAGACAAAGGTGCTTTCTTTTTTTATCTCCATCCCTTAGTTTCTCAGCTATTCTTGAGTACTACAGGCACTCTCAAGAAAGAGACATTTCCTCAGTCTCAGCCACAGTTGGTAATTGTGTCCTGCCACTACCTGTTTCTCAAGCTCTTTCCCTAAGTGCTGTTCTTTGGCTGATTCCTTCCCCAGAAAGATGCAGAGCCTGAACCTCAGGGGTTAATCATCCAATATTAATTAACTAATAGTATATTAGCTAAGACAGCTCATCCCAGAGTTTGCTCAAATCTTGAGGCACAGACTCTCCCCAGGACTGTTCTCTGCTCTTAAATACTAAATTGCTTTGGCTTTCTCAGAATACCTCATATAGAGAATTTTCTGGTGGAAAGGTATTCATGGCTCTATGTTGTTTACTGTCATGGTGTTAAATTAGCTCATAAATCAGTGAATTCATGGCAGCAGATTTACATTCCACATTTAAATCTCTGGTGACTCGTGCCTTCAGTTCTTGCCTGGCATAACTCTGAATCTTTATAACTGAACACCTAAACTGCTTTTTACTTTTACTCTCTGGATGGCCACGTACTGATGTTTGAGAGCTGGCTGGGGTTCTGGCCTTGCTAGAGAGTGTTTGAATGTCAGGGTCAGCACACAGGGCATGTGGCAAGTTTTCCTTTTGGCATTCACTGTTTCAGTGACAGTCTGGGCAGTGTGCTGGTAAAGGAGGCATTCGCTTGGTGTACAGGTACAGGGGTTGAATGGTTTCACTGTCTTCAGACAAGAATAAATTTGCTGGAAATGAAATACATTTTCTTGCTCTTGGTACATCCTGAATATTAAAATGGAGTAAAGGGCTGTGATCCTTTTACTCACACGGACAGTCGGTTACCAACTGAGTCAGTGGATCTATTTGTGGAGGCAACTGCCAGCATGAATAAGGGGATCAAAATCTGGTCCAAAATTATTGCCATCTGACACCATTGCATTTGGGAGAACATATTTAAAACAGCCTGTGTCCAGCTTTTTTTGTTGTGACGTTCTTGTGGGGTAGCAACAATCCCAGTACTGTGAAGTACAAGTTTAATGGCCAAACTGGCCAGAGAAACATAGGTTCCCTGTGTCCTTCTGATGTGGTTTTGAGATGCTTGGTTCCTTTACTCCTTCTTTACTTAGCAAGAATGACATTGGTTGGGCTGCATGACAGGTTTGGGGGGTTATGAGCATTGAAAGCGTAGCATATAGGGCTCGGTTCAGTGTAAAAGCATTCTGTACAGAAAATGAAAACAGAGCATGTTTTGTGTCTGATTTTTTCAAGCTAAAATTTAGCCTTCAATGCAAAAGACAGCATTTGTAAGAATGTATCTAACTACTGCACAGTAAAAATTCCTATGTAAAAATCAAATAGTGGCATAGTATATGGTGTAAAAAGTTGTGTTGTTTGCTGCCAGCACTGCTGGCTAAGGACATGGGACATAACTCAGGAGAAACATAAATGTCTGAATGCAAGCTGAAATTAAAGCAGCCAGTGTAGCTGAAATATTTGCAGCTCTGGGTGTACATCGAATCCTGTAACCATTTTGACCTCAAACCAACATGGAATAGCAACTATTGTACAGAGCAAGTAAATAATTATCCTTCTGCCCATGTAGTTTTGAAGTACAGGATGGCTGAAATAGTTGCCAGACACTGTTAAGGAAGAAATTTTCAGTGCCAGAAAAAAAAAGACAGCAGTTTGTGGATTTAGTTTTATTCCCTGCTGTTTTCTCTATGCTGTCATTGACAACAGAAACTTTGCACTCGAATCAGTCGGATCCTGTGCTCTTTCCTTTGTGTGCAGTAGCGCTGGGCAGCACGGCACACGTTGTACCACAGCTTACAGTTAAGCTGAGAGACTTGTTCAAACAAAGATGATGAGAGTTGATCTGTTTCTGAAGAGATTGAAACCATGGAGACCACGGACTGTGCTCAGCTCTGCCGCATCCCCGAGCAGCAGCTGCGGCGGAGCCGGCGCCGGGAGCTGCAGGGCAGGGCCGGGAGCGAGGCCTCAGGGGCTCTCTGCTTCTGGGGTGCTGCTGGCTTCTGGGGCACTGGCACTGCACCCAGGAGACAAAACGTGTGCCGTGCTGGAAGGTGGCACTGGGAGCTGTGGAAACCCTAGGGGATGGTTCGCATTGTCTGTCTCTTTGTTGTCCCTCCCGTGCCGCACTGTGGCCCAACAGGTGTGTCTGTGACACAGTGTGGAGGGGGAGGATTCGTATTCCCAGCGCCCCACGTTGGAATGATTCCTACCCAATCTTCTGGACATAGCCCAGAAGGGAGTTGTGGTTGATAATTGCAAAGGTTTCATACTCCAAAAGGACAGCTTTCTGTACTGGGTCTGAGAGTTACAGCATAGGAAGCAGCTGTGTTACCCCCATCCTCCCTGTCAGTGCAGGGCAGCAGCTGCCATGAGAGCCTTAGCAGGAGGCAGGGTTTGACTGACTGATCACGTGTAGTTGTTTTAATGGGTGTCCGTGTCTGAAGGGAAAGGAACAGCAGTGAACCCATCCAAGCCACATCTCCAGAGCATCTCTAAGTATGATCTCACTGACTCTGAAACAGGAGAGAGGCCTCTGGAGTGCAGTGTGCTGGATGAGCAGCACATGATTGCACCTTTTGGGGGAGTCAGGGCTCAGGCAGTTCCTGTAAACCATCACTGCATGCCTGAGCAAATAATAACCCCTGATTGTGTGTTGTTCGTCAGGATGCGCCAGGGCCTCCCACACGGAAAGCACAGGTTTCCATTTTTGCTGTTCACAAACCACTTGTCACAGGAGAGAACTGCACTGACCAAACACAGGGAAGATACTGTAGCACTGTAGAGAAGGGGTGCCTTGGCCAGGGGTGGGTGGCCGTAGTGCACTGCATGCTGTCGTGTTGATGGCTAAAGTAACGTGTCCCAGGGCCATCAGGTGAGTTTTGCCATCTCTGTTCAATTGGAGGAAACTGAGACTTGTAGACACTTGCCGTGATCATGCCAGGACAGTCTGATCCTGATCCCACTAAAGTCGGGGAAAGCAAGAGCTGACCTTGACTCAGCCATGGAAGTGGGAGTTCCTTCCTTTTCTGTCATCACCTTACAGTGAACTGCAGCCAAACTGTTTCCTTTTCAGAAGCGGCGTTTGGATCCCTTAGCGGTGAAAATGTTTATCTTTGCTCATGCTTGCTGAGCTTTCGTGTGTTTGAACAAGAGGGTGTTCTTGTGGTGCGACATCCAGGAATGCAGCAGTGCCTGAGCTGCTGCATGAAGCCCGTCAGTGATTTAGTGCAGTGGAAAAAGGCAAAATTTGGCTGTGTCTGAAGTGTGGTACAAGATTTGTAACGGAGTGACTGGGGGAAAAACTCATCCACATACATCACTGGGCTGCTTATTGCATAGAGCCCCACATGTCTACATTTAAACTGTGCTCTTTAATATTTTGTAAGGATATGTTTAGTTGATGTAACAAAGCAGTTTTCACTTCAAAAAAATTGGTTTGAACAGACCAGGTGGTTACCTGTACCTGTGACTTTGAAGTGTGGAAATATGACATCACTTGTATAAAGTTTGATGCAGCATGATATTTCTTACATTAAATGTGACTTTTTTCTCTTTCTCTTTCAGACTTAACCAACATAATGACTGCTGAATATTAAGGGAAAACACAAGAAGGTTACATGTTTGGTTGTCTAATATTCTTGGATTTGATATGAGTCACCACATCTGTTCATTAGTACCATCAACAGCATCCCAGTTTGTATGCACATTATTCACATTCCTATCTGTTGTGTTTGCAGAAATGACATTTTTACCCTTTTTTCTAAGGGTTACTTTTTCATATTATTTGGTTGCATGAAGTTGCCCTTTTCCAGTGGCTGAGGTTTATGAAGATATCGCATACTTGAACATGTTTTAGATTCCTTTTCTAGATAGAAAAGGCATAACTCCAAATTATATCACTCTAAATCAACATTTTTTAAACACAACTAAATCTTAGAAATGAGTCCCCTCCATACAATGCTACAATATCTCCCACATACAAACATAATTTTAAATTTTCCTATCTCCATACTCTCTTGGGTTTTGATCAGTTTACAACATGAAAGAAAAATTCTTCTTCAGTTGAGATCACCACCAAGTTCAATAATGTAATAAAATACCTTTCCTTATTAGAAGTACCTAGCTAGTTATACTCTTAATACTTCTCCAAACCATGATGTAATGTACACTATCTGACTTAGTTCCTATATGTGGAGTTAGTGAAAGTCTTTTTGTGTTTCTTTAGATTAATACAAGGATTTTTCCGATGCCAACACAATTTGAAATCATTCATTTGGATGCTTTCCATTTTTAAGCTTACTGTGATATACAGCCCTATGGGAAACCAAAACAAAACATCAGTTTTAAATAACGAAAGGCTTAAAAAAGGATGCTGTCATTCTGGCTTTTTTTTTTCCTTTTGGAAATAGAACTAGACTAGTAAGTAAGCATTCCAAATCCATTACTCTGTGTACATTATTGTTGCTATTGTGATAATAGAGATTTTTATTTATTTTTATGCCAGCTTTTATTGTGAAAACATATTTAGTCTGGTTTTATCAATCCTTGTTATGCTTGTCCTTGGAACATCTTTTGCGTATTCAAGGTTTGTAGTTGATGAGTTTACTGTAAAAAACTAAAAAAAAAAAACCACAAGAAAAAAAAAAAAACAAAAAAACACCAAAACAAAACAAAAAGGAAACAAAAAAAATGTATTGTTTTTACAGAATAAATTTATTGGAATGTGTATTGGGAGTAAGGTTTGAGGTTGTAAGCAACTAAGTTAGCGTCATATTTGGCTTCATACGTGTAATAATGTGAGGTATTAATGTAAGTCAAGTATTAAAGCAAAACATTCTGTTAACATGAGTTGACCATAATAGATACAAGTGCAGGTGAGATCTTTATTTTTTCTGTACTTTGCCTTTTCGGGATAACAGGAGGTCATTAAATTCACCTTGAATGTATTCAAAGTTTCTTTAAAGACATCAGAAGTGACATCAGAGGCTCGAACACCCGACAGCGCTGGGTTTGTTTCCCTGGGGAGAGGCACTGGGATGGAGCTATCCCAAAGCCTGAGGAGCTGCACCAGGGATGCTGGGTGCCAACAGGCGTCGCCTGACGTGTGCTGTGGTTGTTTTGGACCTGCCCCTTTGGCTGGAGGTGTAAAACCTGGGGCCTCTCCTCTGCTTGCTGCTGGGAACTGCACGGCAGCATTCAGCAGGAGAGTGTCACAGCCTGGATTTCTCAGTGTTCTGAAGGTCCCCTCATGCAGGGTGCAACACACAGGCACGGGAGCTGCTTTCTTATTACTGATAAGGCTTAAAAATAAAATTCTTTCAATCAAAACAACAAGAAGTCAACATCTCCAAATAAATTATTTCCAGTTAAAATGTATCAGCTAGTTTCATCTGTGAGAAAGGCACTAGGTGTACTGCTTTTAATATAAATACACACAGAAGGCATAGAAATAGCTGTGATTGCAAACAGAAACACAAGCTGCCCAAACCAAGGTCGCTGTGTTTGCTGCTGCTTGTTTCTGAGCCAGCAGCGTTAGCAAAAGTCGCTGCAGAGACACGGCCAAAACCCCTCCTCTCTGGGAGCGCACGGACGGCCTGAGCCCGGTGCCTCACGGCCCTGAGCCCTCTGTGCCCAGCCCACCAGTGCTGGTGAGCACCTGCTCGGCTTCAAGCGGGCGAGCAGTCCTTGCAGAAGTGAACCCTTAAGAGAATTAACACAACTACATGATCTGCTTATCATATATGGAGTCTCACCATAAGAGTTGATTGCTTCTTAAAAGATTTCTTGGGATTTTTAACAAGGCTGACCCACAGGACATACTTTTTGACAAATAAAACATGTGCATGTGACAGAGTTATGTATGTTAATTTTTCATGCTTCACAATGCTGACCTTCATGTTGTGCAGCAGCTCTGTGCAGGGACTGCTAGCACTGCTATTCTTCAGCGTGCGGAGGCTAAACACTGACATCATTATTATTATTTAACTTCATGCAGTATTTCTAAAACTGTCAAAGCAGCTTACTTAAAAATAGCTGTGGGAACTGGCAATCCACTGCCGCGCAAAGTCACAATGTTGAGAAGCGGTGCTGGAGGCAGTCGTCTTTATTTTCCCTTTTTCAGTAGGATAAACAAAACAGACCGTGCGGCTTTACACAGTTGTGCAACTTTACACATCTTACACGCTTCGTCTGGGTTCCATCTGAGCAGTTCAGTTACATCCCAACCCAATTATATACAGAGCCAAGGACAGGAGCTGGAAACAGTTCTGCTATTCTGCTTTTTCTTCTTGTTTTGGTTTCATAAAAAACTCTGGCTTGTTGACACACCTGTAAGCGAACAGCTGGGGAAGAATCCCGTACATTATGTTCAATATCAGGAAAAACTCTTTTGCTTCTTCAGGGACTCTGTAGATGTAGGGAGTTCGAGCATGAAGAGAAGCACCAATATGGGAAAATTGAGCCTGTGGTGTGTATATAACACATATATTAAAAAAAAGGTAAAGTTGATGTATATTTTTGGAAAGATGGCATAATCTGCATGCAAGTCTGCATCTCCAGTGACATTTTCCAAGCCAGCCCTTATTCTTATTCCAGAATTATCCATCATGCTTTTGCACAGTGATATAAAAATACAGTCTGAACTAAAATCATTAATATCTGGGTGCATGAGGCATAACTGGAACCATCAGTGGCATGGTAAGAGGTTTGCTTTACGCACATGGTGGCACTGATCATTCCATCAGGCACAGGATTCCACCCTGGCTTTCTGGGTCATAGTTTGTGCAAGAGGGTCCACGATCCTTCCCCAGACAAGTGGCCACTGAAGGGCACATCCCTGCAGAGCCCAGTCGGGGGGCAGGGCTCTCACCCACCCGCCTGGGAGGGTTGTTGGGAGTCAGGCACCAGTGGGAGCAGCCAGACACTCACTCTGAATAAAGTTAGAAAGTAAAATCTTGGAACCTGTGTTGGTTCTGGTTTGGGTTTGGATGTTTTAATCTTAAACCTAGCTTGTTCCAGACTCAGATCTCAGAACTCCTGATGATTTCAGAGAATGTCTGCAATATTTGGGTTTTGGGCTGGGGCTGTTCTGAAGTACGGGCTGAGCATACAGTGAAGGTTATAGGCACAGACAAGCTTGCTGGCCTGAAGCATATTTTTAGCATAAACAAAAATTTAAAGATAGAAGTGTCAGGATAGTCGGTGTCTTTTGTTTCCATCTGTTACCTGCTATTTCAAGCCACAGCTCATTCAAGTTAACTATTGTGTGTCCAGTTTTTTTATTACTATTTAGTTAGTCAGCAGTGGAGGAGATCTGAGATCAAACATCAATTTGATCATAAGGAGAGCACTGGGACACCAGGATTTTAAATACACAGAGGAGTACACTATGGCCAAATCACATCCTCTGTTCTGGCTTCAGCAGGAGTCATTTTGGCCTCATGTAGAACACAGTTCTGGTCACAGCAGAGTAGAAAGGGAAATAAAGTGCAGGTGTTTCAATACACCGCCCTAGGAAAAGGTTAGGCTGAGACCATCCATCAAAACAGAAAAGGAAATTGGTTTTCAGGTGATTCCTACCACCTCAACTGAATTGGGAGAGCTCATTGAGCAAACCTGAGCCAGGAAACAAAGTAATCAACAAAATCAAATACAAACACACTTCAGCAGAGTGCCACTTAGCATGTTTCTGTAAATAGCTATTACACAGCAAACAGATGTTCAGGGGCACGCTGTCAGCAGCCTTTTCATATCGCCCTGGTAATTCACTCTGTCTCTTGCAGCCCATTTGTTCTCACCTGGCTCAGGCAGGCCCTGCCTCTGGCACTGGGTGGGCTCGCTCAAATCCCGGCTACCTCTCCTGGCGTGGGAGCCTCCCCAGCCCAGGCAGCCGCAGCAGCTCAGCAGCAAAGCCCTCTCATGGCACAGGGCAGCGGGCTCCTGGACAGACAGATGGACAGACAGCCACCAGCAGGCTGCAGGCAGGAGCTCTGGGCTGTCTGATGCTCACCTAGGCACTGAGAACCTCTGGGATGCGTTTTAGAGCCTTGTCTGGGGGGAACGAGCTGCTGCTTCTCTGTGGGGGATTGTGAGAGTGGCCAGCTGTGCATCAGAGTAAGCTGGTACTAAATTGCTCATAATTCAGAGTAAACCTTGTCAGGAGCTGTAAGGGGATGCTTCTGAGAGACCCAGAACGCCCAGAGCCTCCAGGATGCCTGAGTACCTAAGCCTTACTGTGTGGTCTTGTCTCTTACAAGAGTTGTGGCACATTAGTGAGCTTTAATTGTTCTAAAACCAAAAAGCAGTAACATGATGTCCTGTCTGTAGCCTGCAAGGATTTTTAATAGTTAATGATGCACCATATAATGAAGTTATTGTTGATTAGACTTGTTTTTCACTGTAACACATGGCTTCTTCCTTCATTACCAGGGAGGATATTTAGGTCTGTAAAGTCACTTTTTTTTTTTAATTTATTTGATTTGCCTCTGTGAAAATTGTGTTACGTCTTTAATCTCATGTGTTTCTCTTCCATGACTGTTCTCTGCTGCTACTTTTTCTTTTCTCTTCCCCCTGTTTTTTTCCCTTACCTGGGGCAGGGGATATGTCTTAAAAGCAGATCTCTCACTCACCAGTAGCCCAGTCCTGCTCTTCCTTCAAGTCCCAGGCAGACTGGCACCAAATCCCTAATTCTGAGCTGTCAGTCCCTGCAGAGCTCTGTGCCTGTGTGCAGTAGGCTGGTGCTCAGTGAGAGAAACCTTGAGTCTGTTGTGTTACCTCGCCGTGACTGGGGTCTCTCAGCAAATAAGCCATTCCTCGGTGCTTTCTGTCACCAAACCCTCTCCAAGGGCAGGACTGTGAGGCTCCAACAAACCCCTGAGCCTTGGCTGAGAAATCAACCAAATGAGATGCTGCAGGTGACCTTCTAAGGTAGCCTTACACCTCTAACCCCCAGCCTTTGTTACCCCCGCAGCCTTGGCCGCTCTGCTCCTCGGGCATTCCCACAGCAGCTGGAAGCTGCCTGCTGCTGGACGTGGCACTGCCCAGCTTGGCAGCTGCAGTCTGTGTGTGCCTGCTTCCCATTAACCTGCTTGTCTGTATGAAGTAGTTTGGATCTGGACTTTTTACGGTGGTTTTTTTGCCTTGTTGCCTAATCGTAGGCAATATTTCAAGTATTTCTTACCCTGCAGTTAAGGACAGAGAAGGCCCCGGAAAAAGGTTAGGAGTCCTTCTTCACTCTGTGCCTTCTCTCTAAGACTGACTAAAATCAGGCAAAGACTATGTAACTTTGGAAGGGTTTGGACCTGGTCTCGTGAGCCTAACGAAGCCATCAAATAGAGGGGGAGAGAGTAACCTAGAAAAATACATTCCTTGGGTTTAGGGTCTCGGGTAAACGAGAAGCACTGCAGAAAGTAGCCACCAAAAATGGCAGAGTTATGGAAAACACTAAGAGGGAGTAGAGGAAAACTTTCTACATTTGAGAAAACAGAGAAATGGGCTGCAGAGAGCTGGTGAGACAAAATGGTTTTGGCTAGCAAGGCTGTGGCTCTTCATCCCTTCTCATGTGGCTCACTTGCCTAAGGAAATACCAATTTCATCAAGTTCAGAGGCTGTTCCAACCCTTTTGTATAATCAAAGCTCCTGGTACTTCACTCATATGAAATTCAAAGAGCTCCTCCTGAAGCTTCAGAAAGTCTAGTAATTATTGGGTCACAACTGGTTTTGGAGTCTGAATGTTAGTGATGGAGTCATTCAAGCTGGGAGTTGTATGTAATTCTGAAAACCAGTAAATGTGTGTCTGTGTGAAAGGCTAGTAGGCACTTTGGAGGTTCTTAGTTTAGATGCCTCACATGGTGTTTTGTGACTTGTTTTTGTAAAAAGTACATCATAATGATAGAAATAAAACTAATTAAAATCTCCATGTTCCCCATCTGTAGGAGCAGTGTTCATTCCCAGGGAGCAGTGCCCACTGCTTCCACCATCAGATACTTACCTTTATTGGACCTTTGTGTGTGAGAGGAACCAAATGTGTTTCAGTAACTACATAGGTTTTAATTACCAATTAGTGTTTTAACTTAAGGTAACAGCAGACAAACCTGGAAATGTGTTTTGTGCCTCAAAATGACAAAATCCCCAAATAGTTTAGAAAGAATCCTCAATTCATTGTCACATGCATTTTACATCCCAGGTTGCTCACAGTTTACCAAGTCAAATCAGTTAAACCATGTTCACTTGCAGGATGGCTGAAGTTCATCCTGCAGTGCATTAAAGTAAAAGTGACGAAAAAAACCCTCCCAAATGTCAAGAAATGTTTTTTGAAGCAAGATAAAATATGGAGAGTGCACAGCAACATTTAGTTCTCTTAATCAGTTTCTGTCAGCCCACAGCTTTTGCTGGTGCCAGGATGAGCTTTAAATAGTGAAATGGGAAATTCTGGGTGTTAGTCTAATGTGTGAGTTGACATCCTGAGGCCAAACCACAAAGAACAACAGAGGGGTTTTAGACTTCAGCAACAAGGTGTAGCATTCGCTACATCCAAAAGGTACAAAGGGCCATTTAAAAAGTGAGTATTTGTTACAGGAAACATCTAAAAGGGGAAAAAAACCTTTGACCAACAAGCAAAAATCACCTCCAGACTGGGAGGCTGAGCTTTCTGGTAAGTTTGCAAGGTTGTAATAGTCGGCACACTCTGACTTCTGATTTACTTTTCCTTGTGTTAAAAAATTCTTTGAAGGAGTGGTTTCTTTCCTGATTGTCTGGGAAATTCATGAAACCTGAGTAATCTGTCAGTAGAGGAAAGTTCCCAACACCCCCTTGCCTACTTAGCTAGCTTGTGCTTTTTTTTTTTTTTTTTAAATTAGATTTAGGCCAAACACAGTTGTGCAGTATTTATGATACCTTTTGAGCATTTAAACTTCCTCATTAATGTTTGCCAGATTCTGGTTTTCTGTTTTGATATCACATAACAGTTCAAGGTTCTCTATAAACTGATAGAGAAGAAAAAAGGAGTCCTATTCTCTGTGGAAACTGCTGCCAAATAGAAAATGTCACTCCACCATTGTTACTGGGCAGTTGAAGTGGACTGTAGTTTGCATCCATGATTATCTCAGACCTGAGGAACAAAGTGTTGGTTTGTGTTTGTCTCACAGTGGTATTTGAATTACACTTATTGCTGTGTCCCTATGTTGTCGCTGTTGTGGCAGGATTATTGTGCTTGTTTCCTGCTCTGTCTGGATGTTCTGAGCACACACATTTCATTTCCTACGTACAGAACAAACCAATTGTCCCTGTGTCTCATCTGTTTAATGCTCATCTGTCTGTCATAAGTCATTTACTAGTTCCTGTTGAATTGTTTTGTTTTGGTCAGTCTTCTCATAAGCATCAGCACCATTTAGTAATTAACTACAGTTGTTTATTTAAGAGAACCAGAACAGAATGAGTAAAAGAAATGTGATCATTGTCTGCCTTTGGCAACACAAACACATCTGGGTGTTACTGTGGTTTGTGGCCCAGGAGGTTCCCAGAGTTCCATCAACATCATCCACTGATACTGTGCATTTTGCGTGACAGGGAGATACTTCTTCCACTTACATATTTCAAACTACCTACTTGGCCAACACATATTATGGAAACAATGTATTGTGCTGTTGTGTTGTGTTTGGGTTTTGCTGGGTTTTTTGAACGATTGGCTGTCACAGTTTTAAGATGGGCTTCCTTCATGATCCCAGCTAAAGAGTGCACGGTGCTTAATGAGGTTTAAATGAGCCCAATGAAAACATTGTGCAGGAGGGAAGTCTGCCAAAGCAGGAATGTGGTCATTACAGACATGTAGTAGATTTGATTCTTCACTCCTTTAAATTAAGGGGTTTTTACAGATACAAAAGGTGATCTGAGCTACATCAGCACAAAACCTGCATGGGAAGATCAAGCCCTGGGCCCCTCATTGATTCCATAGGCCTCTATGTATTATTATGTAATTTAAAAGTGAACATTTTGCAAAGAAATACCTGAGCTAGTCCTCCAGCATGTATGAGGGTCAGATCAGGCATCCAGGAGCAGCCAGGCACCAGCAGGCCATACAGAGCAATCACATAGTATGGCACTGAGTAGAACATGTATGCCAGCATCTGCATTTCAAACACAAATGTTAGTTGCTTTGCAGTGTGAGGGAGATGCATTTAAAAATCAGTCGGCTGCTTACTGAGGAGTTGAGACTACTCAAAACTACATTCCTGGCAGCAATGATTCCCAGGCCTTTTTTGTCACACCTGGGTACAACTGACTGGATCCAGCTACCCTCAGGTCTCTCCTAATATTGGTGGCTGTTGTCTCTTTGCCCCATCCATATCCACTTCATCCAGGACATGTATTCCTGCCCCTTACTATCCTGAGACCATGCCAAAAAGCACGGCCTTAACTCCTTGTTGGTGCAACACGGGAGTCCCTCTGTGAGGCTGCACTGCGCTCCCCGCTGGGAGCTGTGGACACAGCCATGCTGCCCTTGCCCAGAAAGAGCTCGTCCAGCAGAGACACTTGGTTTCTGCTCATTTCTTCACCCCTGTGTCCTCTGACTGCTTTGGGCCCTGTCCCCTTGCAGCAGCCAGGCTTGCAAAAGAATGTCAACATCAACTGCTACAGAACTAAAGCAGGACAGTCCCTCATCTGCAATCCTTTTTGTGTGAAGTGTCCCTTTTCACAATTGTGTCACTGGGGACAGAAGTGTAACGTGAGCTGTAGGAATCTAGTCCTGTTACACCCCTTCTTGCTCCATAATCCCGGACTGAAAGTCTGCTTTGCCTTTCTAAGGAAGGGGAATGAACATAAAAAGCATGCAGATGTGTTTCATGGGCTGTATTAAAAGAACCCTGAGTAATTAGGATGTGTAACTCCATGTAACCAATTTGAGCCTCAGTTAAGCTTATCCCAACAAGGAGTTGGTATCCTACGATGGCTGTACTGGAAAATACCCTTTAACTTGCCATGACTGATAATTCCCATATTGATCTTGTCATCTGTGAAACCCGTGGCTTCATCTTTGCACCATTTACAAGTCACTCCTTCCCAGTGTGTGCTCTGTGCTTTACCTGCAGCTTGGGGTAGGCAGCAGGATCTTTTATGTAGGGCTCGTGCAGTTGGATGTACAGCCGGCAAAGCTCTGCAGGGCAGTCCAGGGCAATCTGAGAAGAAGTTTTAAAACTTCCAGTGAACAGTTTGTTCTGAAACCAGGCAGCCTGACGTGTGTCACCAGCCCTAGAGGTGCCCTCGTGGTCTGCAGCACAGCCACCCTGGAGCCTGCAAAGGTGACCCGTGTGATCACCAGTTAAAAGGTGAAATGCAGCCTCCTCTCAGCTCCTGCCCAGGGGGTTTGTGAGGAAATGCTGGCAGCCTGCTTTGAAGATTTTGACTGGAGGAGAATTCAGTCAGTTGGCTATGCTGTAGTAAAACTGTAATTGCTATTGATTTGCTCTGATAAATAGCTTTTGATCCCACCAAATGAACTTTCCAATGGAAAATTGCTCCAAGAGTGGAAACTTCAGGATAAGCATCCAGTTTTAGGATAGCAAGCTATGGATATAGTCCAAAAAAAGAGCTGCACTGGGACAAGGTAGCAGTGGAGAGCAATGCATGAGACAGGTGTTACTAAAGTAATGATTTTTGAGAGTAGTGAAGGAGACGTTACTGGATTTTACATTCCTGTAGGAAGAACGAGTTCCAAATAAACATGGAGCGATTGCAAAAGTAGTTCAATTTCGTGGCAGGCCTTAAAACCACTACAAAAAGTCCTGCTCTAAATGGAGCCAGCAATCCATGTGAGCAGCTGTCCCTGAGCACGTCCGTGGCATCGTTAATGCCTGAGCCACAGGGCTGGGCAGGGAGCTCTGCACAGCTTGAGTTCACCTGCATCTGTTGTGTGACTCTGAGGGGGCGATGCAGAACCTCACAAACAAGTCAATATTCCTGCCTGTTCTGTCCCAACACGGGCAGCCAAGAAGCAGGTCTGAGTGGGCTGTAGTGGATTATGTTTGATGAACTTTTTCACAAAATTATGGTTCCTGCGGCTTGTACAGAGATGTTTGGTTGATCGCTGTATGTGTAAGCAAGGCCAGTAAGCAGTTCCTGTTTGGTGAAGGATATATACAAGGAAATTACCAGGGTCTCAAAATCAACAAAAAAAATTCCTCTGAGAAATGAAGTGGGACTGCAGAACCAAGTTACACTGTGAGACCAACATTTTCCACAGTGAAATTACAGGTAAACCAGCTGATTGAACCTGTATCAGTGGTGCTCTGAAGTAACATGATCTATAAGAAATAAAGCAGTCTGGCAAATTAGAAGAAAAAAATGTTTCTGAGAGGCAATTTTTCAAGAGAAACAGGAGGTGAGAGAGGAATGTGAGCAGCACAACTACAAAAGGACAATCTGCACTAGGTAAATAAAATGCTGCTTGGGTATTTATCATCACCTCCTACTTGAATTATTCTAGAAAGGATCAAATCTACAAATCAAGCAAGCAGGCAGTTATCTGAGATGCCTAAACATTTGAGCTGTGCTCACTGAATGATACACAAGTTTCATTCTGCTTAAGACAGAAAATGCATTAGAGCTGACAAGGGAATAGATTCACCTACTACTGGATTCACTCCTGAAAGCATTTTCAGTACTGCTTCCTTCCCTCAGAAATTTTAATTCAGCCCACTGTGCTTAGAGAGCAAGCATTTCAAAAAATTGTCTCTTGGTAAGTAGAAACAATGTGTGTTGTTCAGGTAATGTGGATAATTTTTTTTTCCTTTTAGGTGGAAATGTTCTCCTCTATCTCATGCAGTGTAAGCTAACGTGGTTTTGTATATAATTTTAAATATGCATTGCTGGTTAGAAAAACATTAATACAGAATTCCTTGAGTTGCTTGGTCTCTGTGTTCTTGGCCATCAATGTAACAACAGGCCAATGAAAACAGTTTTAGATGGTGTTGATTTCCTCTTGGGATGCTATTTACTCTGGTGATTGCGCACCTCCTTTTGAAAAACGTGCTGCACACAGCACAAAATGGAGAAGCAAAGCACCATTAGTTATCATATATAATTAATCCTTTTATATCTAAGGCCTATTTGAACCCCAAATGTTACAGGCTTTCCCCTGACCACAGGGTACGTGCTTTTTCATACAGGCTCAAATTTAAAAGCTTGACTGAAAATTAGATTAAATTATTAAAATACGTTCAACTTACCATGCCCCTAAAGATGCAAAACCCCGTGGCTAGAATGAGGTATGCAGCTAACATTAAATCTATTGGTCGTCTTAAGAGTCCTTTCTTCTGAACTTCCTGGACCACCTGCAACACAGAACGTGTTTAGTGGGTACACCCTGGTTCCATGTCACGCGTGTTTAGCTCCAGATCAGTCACTGCAAAGAGGGTGGAGTGGTGAAACATCACGAAACATCGCATCTATCCACTGATTTCAGAGACAGAAAGGTTTCCATCTCAAAAGGTGGCTTCAGACTTTGTGGGATGTAGTGAGGAAAATTAATCTGAATAAACTCTAGAAATGGATGGATCCAACTGAAGCCGTTTCAATACAGATTAGTGTCATTTCAAGCAACCTAAAATCAAATGAACACTAACTCTGCAATCACCTAAGGCTTTAAAGCAGCATAACTTCTTCAAAATTGTCTTTTTATAATTGGAAATAATTTGTTTTCCTGAATGTCCCTGTGTGGAAAAGCCTTGGAAATGTAGGTTTGTCTCAAACATTTGAAGTGGAATCTAGTATGCTTTGTAAAAGGACTGGGTCCATCTCATTACTGAATGCTGGTTTTCAGCAGCTTGTGACACTATTAAAATTAATGGACTATCACTGGCATAAAATAAAAGCTTTTCTGTGGCTGGTTGAGTCCTCTGCTGAGTTCAGTGAGCAAATATTGTATCTTAGCATGCAAGGCAGAAATAGAGAATGAAATGTGTGCGCCTCGAGTGTGTGGAAACCCTTCCTTTCCTCCTCCTATCCCTGAGCGCTGGGAATTCCTGGGATGGGCACTGAGGCACCTCCAGCCCCTGGCTCTGACCTTGTGCCTCCTTTCCCCAGTGCAGGGATCCCCCCAGCTGCAGGGACAGAGGGAGGGTTCACACCCTGCAGGAGCAAAGGCCTTTTTGATGTCTAACAGGGAGCATGGCTTGGGGAGCCAAATCTCTTTGCCTGCACAGTAAAACCTGCCAGAGCCATGGAAATAATTTGAGCTGCACTTTCCGCACTGTGTGGTCACAGACAAAATTATGAACACGTCAGAGAATCTTTCTGTGGTTCAGAGGGAAAACTTCCCCATGTATATGTGTTACTCATTTCCCCTTCCTTTTTATTGGCCGTTTGTTGGCATGCCGACAGCAAAAGAAAAACCTGATTTCCTTCCTGTTGTACACTTGTGGAATTGTCTGCAGAGTGCAGAACAAAAATTAGGATGAAGGGGCACAGTTAAAAGCACACAGGATCAAGATACTCACAATAAAGTTATTGAAACAGGAGAAGCAATCTTGCAAGCACAATTTCTGAGTAAATGCTGCAAGATCTGGATTACAGGTTCACAAAAATAAGGTTATGGCAAACAGATAGGCCATCCCTTTCATAACAATTCTTTGCTGGTTTTCTTTTAAAGGATCTTTTTCTGAAAAAAAAAATGACACCTTTGCTTGCTCTTCAAACACAAGTAACAGGTTTTGGCAGTATGGTGTCACTTAACAGTGTTCACAATACTGGTGTAGGAGTATTTTTAATATTACCTGCAAAGAATGCCTACATTCAAATATTTATTCCTGTAAAAGAAAAAGGTCTCTCATGGCTGAGTTACAAATAATTCTCAGTTGTAGAGTACCCAGGATAACGGAAAGCTGATATATTTTCTTTCCCTTCTGGACTGTGTGTGAAGCTTGTGTGTGTATATATATANATATTAAATGGATGTGCGTATTCACTGTAATCACAATTCTGTGATCTACAATACAACTTTGTGCTTAGAGGGTTTGGAGACAAAGCCAACAGAAGTGGGAGCGAGCTTTGATGCAGTACTGGTGTGTGAAATTGCCAGGGTACAGAAAACTCACACCTTTTTTCTTTATACAGACGTGCAAACAAAACAAAAATAAAAAGCTTTAAAAAAAAAAGGAAAAAAAGCAGAAGCAAGTATTTGAAAGACAGGATGCACTTTGCTGACAGGCCTCAGCTACAGAGTAACTTTTCCTTATCTTTCTTTAGCCCATCAAGCCCCATCTCCCCACACTAAATTGAATTACATGTTAGGAGCACTGGGCAGGCAGAGCTGGCCTGCCCCGGGTTTCCCATGAGCTGCAAACAGCGCTGAGCTCTGCTCAGACCTCTGCAGCCCCAGGGATTCCTTTGTGCATGGAGAATGTGGGTAGGCACGCTTTGCAGCTTCTCTCACTTCCAGGAAAAAGCTATTTTCCATAACTTCTGAGAAGCTTCTTACATCACCAGTTCTAAGGAATTGGAATGATCTTGTGTGTGCTGTCTGTAAAAGTCAATCCCTTCAGAATTCATGTGCAAATCTGAATTCGTGTGTTAATTCTGTTAAAGAATTATAAGTTAAGTTAAACTTTTCAGAGCTGATAAACTTGTAGATAAATCTGTTGGGCTTTATAAAGACTGCAGCACAGCTTGGTTTGATTCCAAATGAGGGCATAGCTCCATTCCACTGCCACGCACCCCTCTCCATTAGAAAACACCCAAAACTTGAATACCTCTCCTCTGCCCCCACAGTGATAATTTTTGTAACTAACGGGTTTGTAATAATATTATAGCAATGTCTACCTTGACCAACAGAACACACTTTGCTTCTGTTGCTGTCCTGTAAGTAATTTCCTATTAATTAACAATAGCATGTTCAAAACCATTGTTGCATTTTCTTCCTAAATCTTTTAACACCAGCTCTGAATGATAGTTCTAAAAAGTTACATTTTACAGCTAATTCCAAATAATCTACTGGTATGTTCATGACTTACAATGATTAGCTCACTGATTAGTAGCATTAAACACAATTATTTCCTGGAAACTATCTTAATTTGGGACTGAAAGAGCTGTATGAAAAATTCATGAGTACTCACGTTAAGATTTAAAGGCATGCTCGGATATGGAGCATAATTTACCTGTGAAGATTAAATACAACTTCTGAAAAACAAACAACTCGAGTGGGCTGTGAGGTCCCAGTGAAAAGAATCAAGGCTTTTTCTATAACCTTCTGGGCAAGGAAGTTTAGGTTTACAAGAAAGAATTTACAAAGAAGTGCAAGGTTAAATTTTCAGATCACCAGCTCTTCGTGCACTCTCTTTTTGAAAGAGAATTTTAAAACTAAGTTTCTCTGAAATGTATAATAAATTAAAATGTCACACCTAGGTAAGCAGTTTAGCTCCTGGTAAGCCCAGGAGACATGGCTGTATTTCAGCAACTCATCAGTCCATCACATATTTTCTGTAATGTCTGTTTCTGTGGTATTCTAAATACCAGGAAAACACACTGGAACCTTCATCCATGCTCCACACTAAGGCTGCTGTCACTAATGTGTGCAGTAAAAATTCCCATCACTACCTTTAACTACACTTGATGAGTCTAAAGAATGCGCTTCTGGCCAGAATTAGTGACTCTTTCAAATAAATCAGCTCAAATGGCTTTGGGATGGGACATGTGGTTTCCTCCAAACCCATGCAGGAGAGTAGGAGAAGGTTGAGCACCTGAAGATATCCCCAATCTGCCTTTCATAGGGATTTACCCTGAAAGTTGTGATCCAGTAGCTGTTCTTGAGCCCTGAGGAGATATGGATGTCTGTCTGTCCCTCTCTGTCCTGCTGGAGAACGGATGGGTGGCTGGATGTTGTCCTTCACACCTCTCTGGTCCTGCCTCACTCTGTGCCACAGGCTCTGCCTCTCGCTCTCAGCCGCCTCTGAACAGCGACCAATCCTTCATCTCTGTCCGTGTCTGCAGCCACACAATGAACCTGAGACTCAGGTGCTCTTGTGATGCAAAAATATTAATTGATTATATTGCTTACCACTGATACAGAGCGCTGCAGCAACAAACTGGCTTGCTTACAGCAACTGAAAGGTCTGTTCTGTGCTATGTACTGCAGGGATTTTTTAATTCTTTTTTGTTTTAATGAGACAGTGCATAAACTATCCATGCATTGTTTTGATTGCTCAGTTAATCTTGTTGCAACCCAACCAGTAACTTCAAAGGCAAAAGTCTAAAAAGTTTCAAGTAAACATTTTTACAGATTTTTTTTAATAAGAAATGTGTAAAGAATTTTCGTATCAATTTATGTGCAGTGTCTCACCTGGAAAATCTAATATTACAGAAAGCACATACAAAAAAAATCATTAAATTACATGGACTCTGTAAGTCATCTGCACAAGAGTACTTTCCTGCAGTGTTTCTACAAGATTTTGTGGTGCTTTATGAAGCTGGTAAATGCCAGTATTTTCATCAGCTAAAAGACTGTAACAGTCAGAAACCGAATAAATAGAGGATAGAAACACAATTACACCTATGAATGGGTTCTTTACTCTAAACATGAGATTCTTTTGCTTTTTCTTTGTTCCACCATACTGAAATAGTCCTGCAGCACAGATATTTTTGCAGTGTCTTCAGAGCCCGACGGCAATTGTCGTAAGAGTGAACAGTCACAGCACATCCCATGCTCACCAGGGGACCTATAAAACCCACCAGAAGCAGCCAGCAAATTTCAGCTCCCCTACCCATAGCCAGCACTGAAATACAATAAAATTACCTTGACTGGAGTGTCGTGAGTCACCGAAGGTTGGTTATAAATTCTGAAGCCAGCCCATATGGGGAGGCAGACATATGGTATACTGAGGAAAATAGCAGGACACACTTTTGTTCCATATTTGCCTGTTAAAAAATTGTTACAAGACTTATGAGAATTTGTATGCTCTGCTGCAGAAGAATTAAAAAATATCCTATGTAACATCAAACCTGAAGCAACTGTGGTAATGTAAATGAACATAAAACATTAGAAATCACTGTTAACACACAAATCTTCTTGAAAATCACATGCTCAACAGAAGCAGAGGCACAGGTAAAGCAGAGTCTATGAGACAGGAAGCTATTTCAGAATTAGGGACTTTCTGAGAAGATGGGAAGCCACGTCTGTCACTCTGCACTGGGTAATCCTATAGGATGGGACAGCTCTCAAATCTCTCAATGGAACCCGCTTCGAATAGAGACCTCGTTCTTTTAAAAATGGAAGGAAAAAATGTATCCCTTTTTCAAGATCTGATACTGCATTTGTTTTCCAAAGTGCTGATTTCTCCCACAGGCCTGTACTGAGGACAGAACTTTCAGAGAGCTCTCCTCAGCCTCAGGTATCAGGTAAACCAGGAAAATGTGTGTTTTTGACACTGACCGCTCTCCGTGTCAGAAAGGAAGGTGGCAGGCATGCTCTTGAGAGGCTTTCCAAGAGGAAAGAGGAAGGGACAGCCACACTAAATCTGCTGTTTTCTCTGTGCTGAGTGTATCTTCAGAGGAGAGAGCATCATGAATATTCCTCTTCTGTCATAAAAAACAGGACCAGAGTGACCTTCCCTAAAGCTGACTGCAGGATTTGGACACATCAGCATTTTTCTCAGCTGAGCATTTGTCAACTTTGCGACAGTTTAAGCTTAGCTAAAAAGGAAATCCATTCTTGAGAAGGGTTTCACCCTTAATGGATCACGTGCCAGTAACAATGATGTAAATATTTTTATTGCAGTCCTCACCTCTAACAGCACAGCTGTGCACGGATTTATGTTAGAAATCTAGGAATGTTAAATTTAATTTGAAAACAGAACAAGTTCCGGATTTTACTTTTAAAGGTGATTTGGATGCCTCTTGTAAGCTGCTGGAAAGTCAGACTTCTAAGCAAATTGGAAATTTTATGCAAAGTAAGATTTATATTTTTATGATACTAAGAGACAGGGTTGTCTCATTACTTAAACCTGGTTTAGATGAAAGCCTTATAGATATAACAAAACACAATACTTCCTTTTTTTTCCCCTTGAAAGCAAAGTAAATTTAAAGGGGTTTTTCCCCCAGTCTCCATCTTTTCTTCCTCATATTTAAATTCTAGAATATCTTGTGTCTCTTTACTGATATTCCTAAAATTCCTCTTTCACATTATTACAGAAACGAACCAACACTGCACTAAAATATAGATAGCACAATGCTGAATTTAGAAAATGTTTTACAGGATAAAGCTGGTCATATAAATTACTTCCTTACCCACAATATTTCCAGGCATAAAGACAATGATGCTCATGATAATGGAACCCAGCCAGTAGAGACCAATGGTTCTATAGCTTTGTCTGTTTAAAAAAGAAAACAAGACATAATTATTGAACTGTTTCTAAAAATTCCCTACCCTAAATATGATATTCAATGCCATGGTTGTATTTTAGTAAGTAGAGGTTTTTAAAATCTGTACCACAAGTCAAAAGTGGATTGCTGCCTCTGAGAGGGGTCATGGAGAAATTCATGTGGGAGAAGGTTACCACATGAACAGTACAGGCTTTGGGCATGCTCAGTTATTTGCTGTTATGTGTCGCCCCTCTGGAGGCTGACTGCATGAGTTTGCACATCACAGGCTGTACAAGACTATAAAAGAATTCATAATTAATTTCATACTGTTCATGCTACTATTACCAACATTTGCCTCTGGAATTTAAGTACTTACTCTCTCAAACTCTTTATTCAACAGCAAGAAGCATAAGAATCTCTAGAAAAAAAACATTTTCTCTTAAACTTCATGACCCTCTCTAACAGGGACGAGAGATCATCATGGTGCTAAGCAATACATTATTCCCATCATAATTTTTTGATTTGAAAAACAATTTTTTTTCACACGTGCTTTTAATGCACATCATCTTCCAGCTTTCAGCTAGCACAAAGCCCTGTAGATGTGCTCCACTCTGCTGCAGGGTGAAGACAGGCTGCATCTCCATGCATTTGCTGGGCTCAGTCAGCTGAGAGAAAAGGTAACTCGGCAGGGGTAGAGCCCCTGGAAGTAATGAAATTTTAACAGCGCTGCTTTGGCCTACGACACGAAACCGCCCCGAAAGACAAATCTAAATAGAAAAGAAAGGCCTTTGTGGGTTATGTGAGAACAGAGGCAAAGTAAAGAGTGCACGAGTGCAAGAGACTCACTCCCACGCAATGGCTGCCACCATCAGCAGGTACATCAGGTAGTGAGCGGAGCCGTCCCAGTAGCAGATGACGTGGCCGTACGCCGTGTTCAGATAGGGCTCGCCCTGGGGAGTGTCCATGTGGAGAGAGACACAGCGCTCAGGGCAGGAATAACAATCCATAAAGAACAGCAAGAAACGAGTTCAGAAAAGTAACTGGCGTTCTTTCAAGCCAGTGGCACAGCTTTTGACTGACAATACACGTTTCCAAGCACAGACCTGGCCTAGGCAGGATCAGGAAAATTGCATGAGCTCTAGATTTGCAATTAAGGGTGCAGGATGGAAGGGGAAGCTCCTGTGTGTGACTGTCAGCATTACTCTACCACGTTAGGGAAATAGGACTTTTCCATACTTTAGTGACTAAAAACTACAAAATAAAGGTAGATTTAGCACAGAACAAATGCAGATATATTTAGCAACCTAGAGATCTACAGCAGTACTGAATATATGGATGTCAATGTATAACCTTGTAGGGTCCAACTCATTTCACGCTTAAGTTCATGGAATCTTTTCAATGACTTCAGTGACTTTCCTGTCAAGCTCTTACTGAGCTATTTTTGGTGGATGTTGATATTC
Organism: Oriolus oriolus; assembly: GCA_013400235.1. Lineage (NCBI taxonomy): Eukaryota > Metazoa > Chordata > Aves > Passeriformes > Corvidae > Oriolus > Oriolus oriolus. Next base: position 524,333 of record VXBT01001421.1, read on the forward strand.
AGCAGCCAGTGGATTCTGCTGACTAGGTATCTGGCATCATCATTTTTTAACTCTACTTTAATTCCTTTCAGTAAAGTGATTAGGCAAAAATAAAGGAGCAATTTTGTGTTCTTCTTGGTAACACATTTTGGTGTTGCAGTACTCATCCACTCCTGAGTGCTGTCTGTGGTTTTCTGCTGTCATGTGCAGCCCATTCCATTCCCACAGAAGTTAACACGGAACAGTGCTACTGAAGTTAAGTGTAACAACAACGGAGCTTGAAAGCTACATTATATTTCCCAAATGAGTCCGTAGATTGCAAGTCAGTGAAGGTTTAACCCATAACAATAACAAATCAGGTCAACTACAAAATTCAAGAAGACCCTTTTGAATCTGTAAGTGGCTATATTTCTGTGACAAATACTACACCGAGTTATTTTTAGTGAAGATTTTATTTACATTTGTAAGGCAAACTATTATTTACCTCTCTCAAGTAATGAGTCATGAATCCATCAATAATTCCATCCTGTTCCAGTCCAATTATTAGATTCACTACACTGGTAAAGGCAAATACAGCATAAACTGTAACAAGATAAAGGGGAAAAAATAAATTAATAAACACTTGGAATCATACAGTTGCTTCACAGTCCAATTAATTCAGGCAGGCAGAGATCTGTTGAACTGGACGTGTCAACTTTGAGGTCACAGGTATTTAACACACAACAGGACTTTCCCACATAGCTCAGTATTTTTTAATTACTGGTTGGTCAGCACAGCTCTTAGGAAGCTTTCCTGAGGAATGTGAAATTCTGTAGAGCCCCCATGGAAGGTCAGTGTCTGCAGAAAGGACTGTGCAGCCTTTCGAAAACCTTGGGCACGTGCAGTTTCCAGCCTCGGCTGTGGTCATCACTTGGAAAGGAGAAAGGACAACAAAAAGGAGGCGGAGAGGGAAACGTGACTTGCCGTTTTTGCAGGTGAGCAAGGCAAAGTGCACGAGCCACGGCAGCCTAGAGCAAAGCTGTAAGTGAGCCAGGACATTCAGCTTTACCAGGACATACCATAAAACAGCGGGTCTTTTGGTGGCTTTCTCTTGACAAGAACACGAGCCAGCAGAGCAATAAGAACCAGCACCAGCAATCCAACTGCAACGATTACCCAGGAACTGTAGCAGCATGTAAAAAAAAAAGAGAAAAAGAGAAGAATTTAAAAGAAAAACAGATAGAATTCTGCTTCCTCAGCCAGCTCATACTCGTAAAGTAACTTTTAATACTTTAAAGTACAGATTTTGAAGTTTACTGCATAGTCTGCCATAGTATTCATGCTATAGTTTTGCAGAAGTTATGTGCCTCTCTTTTCACATGTGATCAGCTAAAAAAAGAAAATATGAAAGTAGCTAGATAAACAACATATCCAGAAATCTAGATTTGTCTGACTGAAATCATACTGGTATCTGCAAAAATAAACAGAAACTATGGGAAAATTAAATGCTAATGAAAGATGAGGATCAAACCCACAGAGATTTCAAGGCCAAAAAGGATCACTGGGGACATTTTGTCTAACCTCAGCGATAAATTATCTACTCAGGAAATTACAAATTCAAAAATAAAACACATCAGCCCCATGGAATAGCAGCTGCAGTGTGGGGCACCTCTGATGGATCTGGGTTTAATGTTCTTTTCCCTGGAGATGGAGCTGTAACGTCACTGCATGTAAAGTGGGAGTGGCATAAAGCACAAAAAATCTCTGGCACAAAGCAAATTTGTCTCCTTCCCCAAGAAAATGCAAGCTAGGAAAATCAGTTTAAAATTGTTTCATACGTCTAAATGGTGTAAATCATATTTATCTCTCTTTAGATTCTCCTTCTCAGTCTTCACTTTTGTCCTTGTGCAAGGGAAAAAAATGAAGGGGAAAATTAGGTAAAGTCCAGAGGCATAAGCTAAAAATATCTGGTACATCATTTTATACATAGTACCACTCTGTGTGAAGAAAACTAGCTGTGTACAAATTATATTATGACAATATCAGCCTCAGTGAAACTGACTTAAGATTATTGCAAAGAATTTGCAAGACCAAATGTTTCAGAGAATATACACACATACTTTCTGAGTCAGGATGAGCAGCACTAGCTTGTTGATTTATTTTATGCTTTGACTCTTCTGATCACTGTTTTCCCAGTGATGAATTTCTTCATACCGTTACAGCTGTTAATATTGCACTGACTTTTCACCGCAGTCTATCAATTCGAAATGAATATTGGCAATTAATCAAGTAAGTCACCATGTGTTATTCGACATTAGCAATGAAAAACAAAAAAATTAGTTATCAGCCAGAAGGAGGAAAATGAGGAAGGACCAGATGTAGCAAAGCCCTAAAAGCAAGCAAATATTTGTGCAGTAAAGTTGCAAAACACCTCGGGCTGTGGGATCACAAAATACCACACAGACCTTTAAGTGAAGTGGTTTTTGCCCTGAGGAAAGACTTTCCTTTCCTAGTGCTGCGGTTTCTCCCGGGATCCCGGTTTTTGGCAGAGCGAGGACGCGCGGTCATTCGCAGCCACCCGCGCAGGCTGAGGGGTGCCTGCGGGAACCCGCGGCTCGGGAGCCCTGCGGGGCTGGCGAGTTCCCGCACTCGCTTTCAAACAGAATTGGATTTTGTTTGCGAATGCCCGGGCAGGAGCCGGGGGGAGGCCGCGGGTCCCGGCACGGAGCGGGCGCTGCCCCGCGGGCCGGGCGGTACCGCCCGCGCTGCTCCGCGCCCTCGGCGGCGCCGCCGGGACGCGCTCCGGGCGATGGCAGCCGGCAGCCAGAGC
>VXBT01001421.1:527408-539207 GCA_013400235.1 Oriolus oriolus
CATCGCCGGCCGCCGCCCCCCCGCCCCGCGCCGCGAAGGTTAAATCCGCCTCGGAAACCGGAGCCGCCCGGCGCTGCTCCGGCGGCTCGGGGAGCGCCTCCGCCCGCCCCGGGGCTCGCCCCGCTCCCCCTCGCCCCTGCCCGGGGGTCGGGGACTGCCCGACGGGCGATGTCGCCCTCTCGGGACCGGGGGTGCGGGTCCAGCCCCGCGGGGACGGACGCTCCTCCGGTGACCGACCGCGGCGGCGTGCCCAGGGGCCGCGGTGCCGGCCGAGATGAGCGCCGCGGGCTCACTGCGGGCTGGCGGCACGGCGAGGGACCGCGGCGGCGACAGCCGGGGCGCGGGGCCCCGCAGCGATGCGGTCTCACGAGAGGTGGTGGATGGAGAGAGGGTCGGTCCCTCGGTCCGGCTAGTGCGGAACTCCACGAGAAACCTGTGAAAAAATTATGCATCTCTTTTGCGTCAGTATGTAGCTGGGTTATTAAGAACAAGAACATTAGAGCTTTAAAAATGTTGGGAAAAAAAGTGAGTTCACCTTTTCCGTTTAAATGCCAAAAAAAATTAGCAAAAACTAGGTATATGTTTGACCTTATCCATCAGCGTTTTCCTTCTGGCTTCAAACTTTGTTTATTCCTCAGTATCAACACTGAAGTGTTAGTGGTGGAATGAGCCTTGTGTGCAAGGCAAACAGAAATGAAAACCGCTGTTCCTAGAAGTTACTGTGCGTTTAATTCCAGGACATTGGCAAGTGAGAATGTGTTGCCTGAAGAAAACAGCAAATGCACTTCTAGCGTGCCAGGCAAGCTCTTTCTGGAAGAATTAACACCGTTGTAAAAGCACCCTCTGCAATAACGTGCGCATTTCAGATTCCCTCGTGTTGAAATGATACAAAGGAGGAGCGCTGAGGTGGCTGAGGAAACAGGGCACCTGTCTGTCAGGAAAGGCTGAAGAGCTTGGCTTGGAGTGCTCTCTGTAAATACTTGAGGAGTTAACACCAGCGAGAGGAAAGAACTCTTTAATTTGAAGGACAAAGCTGTGAAGAAACTGTCACTAGTTTTCAGGAACAGCTATGAGCAACAAACGGTCTTCTAAGGCTTTCACAGCAGATTTGGTCAGTTTAAGCAATAGACTAATTGATATAATATCTCTCACAGAAAAGAACTTGATGACCCAGAACGTATCTATGTCCTATGTATTACACACAAACAAACTCTTGCATAGTTATTTCAAGTGAGAAAGACCTAGAATCTGGCCATAGGTATACAAATGGGTTAAACCATGCTCAATCAAACTATCTGGTAAAAACATGATGCAAGTCCTAAAAGTAATTTAGTCCACCCAAGTGTCAAAATTGCCATTGGATGAGTCAGGGCTAAATTTACCACCTCCAAATGCCTACCTTTCAATGCACAGCCGGTTTACTTCTCAAGCTTTCAAATCTATAGGCTGCTTATTTGTATGCAGCTGCCACAGTGCAGTCTCAAGATTCATGTCTCAAGCTTTGCTTCTCAGTTCCTGTGTCTCTGAAGTCAAACACTACATGGGAAACTTCCTCCTTACCACTCTGCCAGCATATTCCAGCGCTGATTTGCATCCAGCTTGTTCCTCAAGCCCTATTTAAACTTCTGAGTAGAAAATGTCAAGGCACATCCTGTGGTAATCACACAGCAACTCGAATGTACAGGTGCATTATTTGAGCCCCTATCCACTTTTTATGAGAAAAATAATTACGAGCATCTGGTAGCAGAAGCGACACCTGAAATGGGATATTTGAAGTGTTTGTTCAAAAGGGCATGTTTTCCCTTTTCATTTTCATCTCTCACCCTATGAAAGAAACATTAGTGAGCCTTCTAGCTCCATTGTTCCTTTCCATGTCCTGACAGAGGAGACCCCCAAGTCCACCCACGATAGTGCTGAACATGTGGATTCTGGTACACCACACTTTCCATATCAGAAATCCTTTTTTTTTCTAGCTACAGTTCCTTCTAACTCTGGCCTTCCTGCTCTGTGCCAAAATATCCTGGCTTCTATTTCAGGCTTTAGGAAGAAAATAAAACCACCAGTGTTCTTGTTGACTTTATTTTTACAGTTGAAACCAATTCTAGAGAAAAAGGAAAACTTGCTCGGTTGGCAGTCCAAAATCACCAACCAACTTCCCCAAAGGCAGAGAGTGCAAAATTAAGCTCAAGTCAGAAATTAAGTCAAAGGGCAAACCATCTCACTGATCAAACAACACCCTCACTTGAAAACCAGGAGTCCTCAAAAACTAACACATGCATTTTTTGACAACTCTAAGTGTTCTTGTGGGGGAGGAAGGGGAAAGAAGAACTTCAACTTCAACTGCTTGTAACACCACCCTCTATTCACATGTACCAGAACAGTGATATAAAAATGAAGGTAGGAATAGGGTGTCTTTAACAACATAATTACTAATCAAAGTGTTATATGAAAGCACTGTTGATAAGCTGCTGTCACCAGATTAACTCTAACCTCCCAGCTCCCTGTCACATACTCAGTTATATTCATTGCTTGATGTTGCAAAATCTTTTTTTTCTTTTTTTTTCCCCCTGCTGAATTTTATAAACGGTAACATCATCATGAGACGTGAATGCCCTAAGTTGTAGGAAATCAGACAACTATTTAACTATTTAGCAGTATTAGATGTCAGAATAAGTTTGAAAAATACATATACCCTACACAAACTGCAGTGAAGCTTAGGAAAGCAAAATGGAGTAATGAAAACATGAAAACTGAGACTCCTTCCCATGCAGAAATTGTCAGAGGATGATATTTATTGACAAGAGATTCCTAGAGTTCTGAACTTATGTTCCATCTGAAAGATAGTCCCTCCAGCAGCACAATGCCAAAACTGGTGATCCTTGACCACGCTGCAACATTCTCCTGTCAGAAGCTACATAATTTCTGTCTAAATAGTCATTTTAAAATAGGCAACCCAACTCTGTCAAATCACAAGTATCAGCCTTATGCCACATGTCAGACCCCTCTCTGGGAGCCCTGGCCACAGCAAGAAGCCAGTTCCACTTGTGTGGCCCCTCAGCTGGCAGTGCCCAGCTCAGGAGCAATATGCTTGGGCTGATGTTTGTTGGCTTCTCGATTAGGACAATTATCAGCTCTTATCATATGGAAGTTGTTTCTCCTCAGTCTCTGTACTAAACGGTGGCAGATCAGTTCTGATGTCAGCACTGAGGAGGCATTTGTAAGTGTGCCAGCAAAAGAATGCTGTGGAGAATATAAAAGTATGTAATTTATTAATGGTCAGCTACAAAGCAGGAGATTAACTGGCCATTAGGTCTTTGTGCCTACTTTTAGCCTGAGGAACAGCTCTTATCTTTGATAACTGCCCATTAAATCATGACTGCTTGTAGGGTTTAACATTATACTAAGACAGAGTTGTCTTAATTTTGAATCAAAATTGCAGTAATCTAAACAAACATAGGTAGCTGAACCTTAAGCAAGCTCAGGAAGATCAATGCAAGGATTAAGAGACACTATTTATATCTCTTGGAAGCAGTGCTCATGTGTTCACACAGGGCTCTGCCAAGCAGCAAGCCTTCGGTGCATTATGATGCCAGCTACAAAATGCCATCCTGGTACAAAACAACTTGTGTCACTCAATTTTTATGGAACCAAGCTGATATATTTTGGAGGGGCTACTTTCCTGAATATGCAAGTGAGTTTTTAAGGCAAGAGGAGTCAGTAACCAATAGTCCAGCTAAAGATGGTGGATTAAGAGGCGAATTAAAAGCTTCACGTTTGGGTCTTTTGTTAATGTGTTAATCTGCTGAGAGCAGCTTAGACCACACATAACTGCAATCTTTAAAGAGCTTTAAAGCCAACCTCTTCTGTTTCTGAATTTCTTGTTAGCTGAGGGTGTAACAGGTAATAAGTGATGCTGCAAATCTCAGGCTGCATCAGAGCTCACATGGTATGCTCTGGGGGTCAGGAGGCCGTGTGCTAAGGATCTGCTGCGGATCTGGGGGGGTTCACCAGCAGCAATCACAGCACTGAAGAAGAATCCAAAGAGGAATTAGTGATTCGTGACCATTCCACTTAGAAAACTGAATATCAGTACCTTAAAAACAGAGCTGATTTTTGTGCTACAACCTCTCTATTCACCAAACAATGATCTTAAGAGGAAAAAAGGCATGCCAGCGGAAAATTAATTGGCATTATATTAAAAGGGAGCATGTCAATTGTACTATTTGTCTTAAACTGTAAATGGCAAGGGCGATTTCTCAGTAAGAATATTGTTAATTATGTGGAAATTAAGCTGGTAGCTAAATAGCCTGGTTGAAGTGTAGGAAAAAAGGATTCTGCCTGGAACACTGCTGTGCCTCAACACATTTAGCAGGGACTGAAAGGTAAATAGCTTCACAAAATAGTCACTGGCCAGTCATAAGACGTGATGGTAACAACTAATAAAATAATTTCATCTCCTTTGCTTCTCCAGCAATGGAGTAGCAGAGTATTTTTAATTCTTTAAAATATATGTCAAATATAGGATTTTTCATAGAACCAGCCATGTCAGTATTTGAAATTATATGTAAAATAGGTATGTGATGAGTAGAATCTTCTATGGCTTAAATAATCAGTTTTGTTTTGTAATTAGTTTCAGAGAAAATATGTTATGAGTGTTGCTGTTGCCCCTTGGCGTATGGTTTTGAAACACATAAATGTGCTGAATGAGAAATGGAAGAGCTACTTCCCCAGCTGGAGTCCTCAAAAACTTCCATGTCACATTTGTATCAGTTGTGCACATCTCCAAGCCACAACTCTGAAAATTTTCACAGGAATGCTTTGACTAGGAGGAACGTTCATGGCAACAGTGTACTGTAAGTAATAATTACTCTACATTAATAGAAACTAAATTAGAAATCATTAGTACTATCACTAAAAATGAGAAAAGTATCAATATAATAGAGGGCACAAAATACATAATTATCTTAATATTCCAGGACAGCTAGCCAGCACAGCTGAAAACGTGCAATAAAATGCTCAGATACAAGAATTACTTGTAGAAATGATAAGGCAAAGAATTATGAATTTTAAAAATTCTGAGAATGTTGCATATTTATCATGGTCAGTTTTAGAATACAGGTGAATTCATACCAGAGAAAAAAATACCTGTTGCTCTTATTATGGCTTTTAAAAAATCAGCATTATATAGGCACTTTACAAGACATAAGAATAAAACTTAATCCTTGCCCTTAGCACCCCTCAGATCTAAGACTGCTGTGCCTGAGTGGATCCTGTGCTCCAAAAACTGGATCTGTTATCTGCAGACCCCACATCCCAACAGCACAGGCTAATGCAAGCCAGAGAGAAGATAACCATAACAACCACAAGAAAAAGCCCAAGGAGATAACACTGTTTTTGTGGTTGTCATTAACCGTCGTTATTAAAAATTACACATTTGAGCAACGGTAACGCTACTGGTAATTCAGAGATGGGAACAGTAATGTGCATGTCTGTCATTCACAGCAGAGGCATGGATCAGATGCAGGGGATTTTAAGAGTCTAATTGAGCATGGAAAGGAAAATGTGTCATCAAATGGCCCCAGCCAGGAAGCTTAATCAGAAACAAATCTGTGATTTACTCCGAATTATTCTCTTCCCTCCTGAAGCAGAGAAAGGATGCTAACTGCTTATGAGAACAATTGCTAATCACTGTGAAAATAATGTGCCAGCTCAAAAACTCTGATCATAACAACAAACAGCTCCTTAGAGCAGACACAAAGCTGAGTTCATGTGGGGAAAAGAAGGAAAGGGAGGAGAATTTAAATCATTTCAGGAACAAATGATTGAGAACAATACTCTTAGTAACCTAAACCTTTTTGGTGGCTCTCTGAGAACTGGCCCCGTTTCAGGGGCAGGGGAGGCCAGGGCCACTGGGCAGGCGTTCCCGTGTCTCTGGGACATCCCTGGCATCACAGGTATCCTGGAAATCCCTGCACTTTGATCACGGCATTCTCCGGTGCTTCTTCAGTACGAGTAAACACACTCTGTCCTCTCTCTCCCTGCCGACAGGTAAAGGAACCTCAAGACCTGGAGAGTACTTCCTTCAGGAATTTCCACGGAAAAAAGGCACCAGGTCAGCAGGGGCTTGCTCAGGCTGTTATGCAGACCTCGAAAATTAGCTGCTCAAAAGTGTAGACACTCCCTGACCTTCTGTTCTGCTGGCCAGAGATCAGGACAACCTTCACAGCCATATAATATAATACTGTTGAACTTTTGTTTGCAGCCCTTGATTTGTAACTATTCTGATACATGAGATCAAACAAAAAACTTTTTTCTTGAACTGCTTCTATAATTTTTTTTTTCCCTATACTAATTCCTGCTGTATTTCCTAGACAAAACCTGAATATACTAAGAAAGCAAATAATGGGATGGCATTTTGGTGACATTCGTGTGTAGCCCTTTTGGGAAAAGCATTGTGTATTATTTCTGATCTCAACTGGCAAATACAATCCCATGACATCACATTTAAAAATGGCTGTGATCCACCCACTGAGAATGCCAAAGAAAGGCTGGCTGTTTGTTTTTTTTTTTTCAAGGAAGCTAGCACAAAGATTACAAGGTGAAACAAATGTCTGAGGTTCATTGTCTACATGAAGAAAAGCCCAGTGTCAAAAGGAAATATGTTACTTAATGTTTTCTTAGTTCTCACTTTAAAAACTGTTTAAATTAGTGCATTTGGCATTTAGTAACAGATCAGATGGACATCCTGGTCACGTTTCTCCTTTTCTTTGTCTCCTTTCCTGTTTTTTTTTTTTTTAAGACTTTTGTGTTCTTTCATTTTATTTTTATTTCTGTTTCTTTCCCCTCATTTTCTCCCTCCATTTTCTTTCTCAGGCCATCACACAGGTCTTTCCTGGTTTTTTTTTCTTTCCTTTCATTTTTTTCCTATGTTGCATAGCTTTGCCTTCTTATGACTGATTTCTCATCCCTGAAGCTGTCTTACACACTTTGTCTGCCCCAGCCAACCTCCTTTCAGTTCTCTGGTGTACCTCTCCCTTTTTCCTCAGCCCTCTTCCATCCTTGTTAACTTCCTCTGGAGTGTTACTGACACTTTTTGCAAACAAGGCTCTCTCTAAGCAGAGCAGTCACGGCTGTTGGCTCTCAGCTGACAGATTAACCTGTGAGTGAGCACAGAACGATAAATGCAAAAAGACAGAAACGCTCATTAATACCCAGGTCATCCCGTCACTGAAAAAAAAAAAGTCCTATTTAAATGAAAATTATCCATTCGAGCCCAAGGTGTCAGTGTTTCACATCTCTGTCCCTAAGCCATCAAGGGAATGTGGGGCTCTCCTTCTTTCCCTGCTTTGCCCACCTTGGGACAAGAAAAGCACAGAGATTATACCTTCATTCTTCTAAGTCAGCAGTATGATTATATTTTTAAATATAGCCTCTGTGCAAAGCTAGCTGCTGCTTTCTGGTTGGTACACTATATCTTCTGGTGCCCTTTCCCACTATAGTTTACCCTGCTGAAATTGCTTCCATCTTGCTTAAGGTTCTCAAAAACTTGTTCTGCGAAACGGACCACATTCGCTTGGTCTCAGTCCTAATTATAAACCTGAACGCAGAGCGGTGACATGTTCTGTTCCTCTTTTAGCCACACGCTTCCATAAATGCTGACAAGCCGGGAGCCGTGACAAACAGCCCCCAGCGCCACGGCGGAGATCGCCGCTGTGCTTACAGCACAACCCCGGCAGATGGCAAAAGGAGCCGCCTCAGCTCCGCACCGGCAGCGCTTTGACAGGGCTGGGAAAACGCAAACACTTCTCTTTCCTTTCCCCTTTCCTTCCTAAAAGCCGGCATGGCGGTGGCCAGCCCCGAAGGTTCATCCGCCTCCCCACAGCCCTGCTGCAAGGCGGGAGCGCTGCTGGGCTCCAGCCCGCGCTGCCGCCCTGCGACCTCTTCTGCTTCCACTTTTCTCCTCGGAAGTTAAAACACGGCACGTCGAGACACACCGTCCGTGTGTAAGGGCTGCAAGGCCTGTGTGCCACAAGGCCGATGTGCCAAACCTCAGCCGAGGTTTCAGCGTCACTTCAGAAAGAGTTAAAATAGGTCACCGGCCCTGGTTTTCCCTGTTACCACAGCGAAACGGGCGTTATGAAAGTGAATTTGCGTTTCACGTGCCTAGAAACAATCGCTGCAATTTATTCGCTCCCACGGGGCAGCGCTATCAGTTCCGTGCCTGCCGCGGCGCTCCGTGCCCCGCACGTCCGCTTGCTCCTTCTCCGCGGCGCTGGAAGCGCATTCCCTCTGCGCGGGCGGTCCCAGACGCCCTGCCGGGCCTGGCGAGCGACACAGCCCCGGGGCACATCTGGGGGCACATCCCGGGGCACGTCCCGGAGCACGTCTCGGGGCACATCTGGGGGCATATCCCGGAGCACGTCCCAGGGCACATCTGGGGGCATATCCCGGAGCACGTCCCAGGGCACATCTGGGGGCATATCCCGGAGCACGTCCCAGGGCACATCTGGGGGCATATCCCGGAGCACGTCCCAGGGCACATCTGGGGGCATATCCCGGAGCACGTCCCAGGGCACATCTGGGGGCATATCCCGGAGCACGTCCCAGGGCACATCTGGGGGCATATCCCGGAGCACGTCCCAGGGCACATCTGGGGGCATATCCCGGAGCACGTCCCAGGGCACATCTGGGGGCATATCCCGGAGCACGTCCCAGGGCACATCTGGGGGCATATCCCGGAGCACGTCCCAGGGCACATCTGGGGGCATATCCCGGAGCACGTCCCAGGGCACATCTGGGGGCATATCCCGGAGCACGTCCCAGGGCACATCTGGGGGCATATCCCGGAGCACGTCCCAGGGCACATCTGGGGGCATATCCCGGAGCACGTCCCAGGGCACATCTGGGGGCATATCCCGGAGCACGTCCCAGGGCACATCTGGGGGCATATCCCGGAGCACGTNCAGGTCAGCGCGGGGCGGGGGCGGCCGCGCTCGGAGGGGGCCCCGCGCTTGGGCCCCGCTTGGCCGCCGGTGCCTTTTCCTCGCTCCGCGGCCCCTCCCGGCTCCTGTGCCCGCAGAGCCCGGCCTTTCCCTGCTGCCCGTCCCTGGAGGGAGATGCGGGGAAAGCGCGGAAATACATTGCGGGCTCCACGCAAGGTCACACCGCCCCGCCAACATGTTTTGGTCCCTTCTTGCTCTTTAGCCTGCACTGTTTTCCCAAGAGAAGTGCCCTAATTCCATGGCTGCTGACTGTCCGTGTAGGGAAGCACTCGGTGGGTGTCTGGTTGGGCTCTTGGATTCAGTGTTTTGGTTTGTTAAAGTGAAATGATGGGAATTAGTGGGTCCCCTTGGTGTTGCAACTATCCCAACCATCTTCTAACAGTAACTGAGAAGGGACAGAGGCTGTTGTACCAAGCTTTTAGTTTCATTTGATACTTACCTTGAAATTTAATACTTACTTTGAAGTCTGCGTCATCTTCCTGTTCACTTTCCTTTGTCAGCGATGGTAATAAGTTGTTATATCTTTTTGCCATAATAACACCCATTGTAATCATGCTTGGGCAGGGAGAGAACATGCAGCAGAAGGCAGTAACCAGCTGATTTTTACTCCCAGACCATCTGAGTGTGAGACTGACAGTGCAGTGATAGCAAAAAGGGTATAAAGTGTGTTAGTGGTTTCTAATTTGGGCAGAATAGGATCTGCTAGTTCTCACGCTCACAAAACTGATGAGTTTACCTACCATTTCTCTTTACTCATTGTAGAGGCAAATAAAATTTATTGTGTTCATACAAACAATTATTAGCAGTTTGTTTGTGCCTCGGGCTGTGGTGTGGTAACACGACTAAACTGCATAACCTTAAGGTTTTTATCAAAGAAACCAGTCTGCTAGGCAAAACTGAAAAATATATAAAACAGTTTTCTGTTATGAACATTTTGGAAACAAATAATATTATTGCCTGGAAATAAATATGTAGTGTCTCAAAGGTTTTTTGTGATAGGAAAGACTCCGAAGTCTTGGCAACTTTCTTCTTTTGCTGGGGCTTAACAGATAGGAGCAATTAGAAGAGTCACCTAGTCCTTTGGTAATCATGGACACAGGAGTTGAAGCAAGTGATGTGCACAAAACCCATCAAACCCCCATGTGTCAGCAGTGTCTGTCTGTTGTTGTCAGCAAATGAACTGTTCTTGGTGGATTTTTAGCAAAGGTGGGAAGTTTGTGCAGAGGGGTGAGAGACAGTGGGAAGTGTCTTTCGAGCAAATTGGTCTCAAAGGTTAAGAGTAAATGACAGTGCACATGTATGTGTTTGTCTCTATACATGTGGGAAAAACGCTGGACAGTGAAAAGTGGATATAATAAGAGCAGTTTGGGTAAAAATAGAAACACAGAAACAGAGATTTCTAGGAGGTTTCTAAGTAAAGATAAGAAGCAGGGTATTTGAAAACCGTAGAAGTGAATGAAGAGATGTTGTTAGAAGCAAACAAAAGCCATCTTGTGTTGGCAGAGCTGCCAGGGGACTTGCGTCAGTAAACTGATTGTGCTTGTATCTTGTCTGAATATCACCACACTGCCAGGCTGCTGAAACGTCTCAGGTTTGCTGTCTATGCCAGCTCTTTAGGACATTTTTCCATGTTATGTATATTTCTCTGACCCTGTATTGAAATAAATATACATTGCAATGCCTCGTTAAAAACATATCTAAAGAGAACTTCTTTAATACATGCCAGTACTGGACTTTTTCCATGCTGGAAACAACGTGGAGTCTTTTCCTGGTGTTGCCTGGAAGAGGCAGGAATGATACCTTGTACTGTTGGCCTCTTTTACCTATCATTAGTAAATTGGTCACATAATGATAGTTACCCTTCATAGGACATTTCTTTAATGTTTGCAAATACCAGTTTGAGGCGTATTGGCTGGAAATTAAGTCAGGATCTTTGAATACACATAGCAAAAGAACGTCAGGTCAAGGAGATGTTTAAGTAATGCAAAACTTTTAAAGGATAATTTCCTAATTATTTAATGTTCCTCAGCTCATTTCCATTTTATTTACTCTTGTGGTTTGTTAAGTCATGTCCATAGTTTATGTGTTTCATAAAGATCTACTGACAAAGATCCTTTACTTTAAAGTAAAGATCTTTTACTTTAAGATCTACTGACAAAGATCCTTTAATTTGTAAATTAAAGTCAAAGGAAAAGACTTTTTGATGAAAAAAAGAAGTGGTTTGACAGATAAATCCTTAAGAGCTGAAATAATATCAAAATCACAAAGTTGGGATCTGTTCCTCAATGAAACAACTTTTTTTTTTCTGTTTCTAACCACAAATTGAATGGTAATGATCAAAAAAATTCAAGTTGTCTCAGTAGGGTTCTGCTTTAGGGTTTCTTTTTGTTGGTTTTAATAAGATTTTTTTACAATTTTCATTCATATTTTCCAATAAGCTAACTTGTCCTTTGATCATAGGATAAAGGAAAGTGATGACATGGCACAAATTAGCAGTCTGTCTTCCAAAAATCTTTGCAGAGAATTTTGGCAAACAGTAAATAAAGGGGTAATCGTGACTAAGTGGAAAAAAAGATTCCTATGTACTTTTAGAATGGTGAAAACATTTCAGCTACTGAGAGGATGCTCAAACCAGAGGGGAAGGAAGTGCTAACCTGAGAGTAAAGAAAAGTAGTATAAAATGCATGAGAGGCTTATGTAGAGTGAATGATTGAATGGTCACTTGGAAAAATTGTTTGTTCTGGCCATTAAAAATGTTCTTCCAGTATGCACATAGACCCCCCCCCCCCCCCCCCCC
>VXBT01001421.1:539233-586358 GCA_013400235.1 Oriolus oriolus
TTCCCATTCCCTCATCCTGGACGCCAATAAAACTAGGTTGTTTCTGTCTCAAAGGGAAAGAGAAGGAGGGAAGAAGGTGAGGGGGAAGGATAAGTGATCTTCAGTGCCACTGAGTGAAGTGGAGGAGGAACAGTGGTGTAAACATAAAGCTGTGCTAGTTCAGGCGTGCCACGGAGGGGAGAGGTAACGAGACACAGCTCTTGGCACGGGTGAGCAGGGGATTTTTAGAGGGAAGACACACCTAGAACTGCACCCTGTTTCTTTAGAAGGTACAGCAGAAAGTGAAATGCAAGCCAGGTGAGCTCCTCTGGTGTGTCACTTCATTGGCTTCAGGTTGGATTGACTTAAGGAATAAAACCAAAATCATGTTCCAAAACCAAGTTGGGATTTTTTTTTTTAATTAGGTAAGATGTATACTGTAGTTTGCATGGCAGTATTGCTTTTTTTACAGCCTGTTAATCAAGTGACATGATTTGGACTCTAAGCTCCTATAAAGTCATACAGTGAAAGTTATGGCATTTTAAACTGATTATTTTAAGTCTTAGAACCAAAATGTAAATGCACTGTTCTAGTGCTTTAATGAAGACCTTGTCAATTTAGTATGCAGAAGTGTACCTCTGAAATATTAGTTTCTTAAAAGTAAATTTGTCAGCAGTTGTGACTAGCAAGTCAGCCCATCGTTTTCATCAACAGATAATAATAGTTCATAGCTTTCCTAAATCAGTTCTAATTGAACTGTATGAAACTTTTACTTAAAAAAAAGTTAGCATTTCATTAAATTAGTTCTTCCTAAACACTGTTCAATTTAAATCCAGTTTAAAAAATTAATCTGGAGCATCATTCACATCTCCGAAGTGATGTGCAAGCTGGCTGCTCGAGTAGACTGGAGTGTTGTAGTGGTGAATATGTACCTGTATTGTGGCAGCGAATTTAATGCTGAACACCATATTTAGTTGTGTGTTGGCAACTACTGACAATTAGAATTTTCTTGGAATATAAGAAATATAAACAGTGAAGAACTTCAGTTGAAACTTTAATTCTAGGTTTGTGTTACTTCTGTGTCTCCATGTTGCAAGGAAGTTTAACAAGTCTGTTCCTTTCACACATTTCTCTTGTTGGATAGAAACTGTTTATTGCTACATTTAAAAACCCTTCTAAACACATCTTCTGTCTCTTTGTCATTCATTTCCAGGATGTTCTGAAGAACAAATATTAAGAAATATAAAGGAAAGGCTTAGTTTTCATTGAGGAATTCTTGCATTTGCTAGTGTGCCTTGGTTTATTATGTTTAATCACCTGTGTGGTGGGGATAAATGTATTTTTGTAAATCACAGACTATTCTTGATTGTTATCTGAAAGGCTGATGAAATTTTGCTAAAATTATCTTAAATGTCCCCTGTAAGAAAAGTTATTTTTAAGAAGTCACAGTTTCCATGCAGAACCTTAAAATAAATCTTATCTTGTCTAGTCTCAAATAACAACTGCTCAGGAAACGGGGTTTTTTTCCTGGTATTGGTGGAGGCTCCTATTTTCTGGTTCACAGCTTATGCTAAAATCTCAACCAATCCTCCTGCCTCAAGCAGTAGAGACAAGCCAGAGTGTTTTGCTTTGGCAGGAATAGAAGAGTCAAGGTCATCTGCTAGAATGTACTCCCTTTCCTCTCTGAATACTACAGAGGGGTAACTTTGACATAAGATGTTCTCACAGTCTAAGTCCTTGACACCATTTCCTCATGGAGGGGAAGCCAGTGTGCGCTGTCAGTAAATGAATTTCAGGAATGCAGCCATAGAGGGTTGTGCATTGATATTTTCCTGATGAACTGAGAGCATGCATTTGTAGGTTAAGTAATTCTGCAGCTCAGCTGTTGTTTACAGTTGGGGAGCTATGTATAACTAGTACATCCAGATCAGTCCTAGGGAGTAATACATATTTAAAACAAATGTATGCCATTAGGTTAACATAACAGTCTTTCTTCAACCCTTTAACTTACCTTCTTTATTTATAAAAATGCTATGAGGTCAACTGTTGCACTGTACACAGTGCAAACCTTTGGCCTGTTTTCTAAATGCAAAGAGACTGTTGTGTTTGGCTGCCCCTCTAAAGATATGTTTTGATGATCTGTATTTGTGTATTGATTTACAGGTTTCTTTATTCAGATGAAGTTCAGATTGGTCCAGAAACAGTCATGACTACTTTATACACTGCTAAAAAGTATGCAGTCCCTGCCCTGGAAGCACATTGTGTGGATTTCCTAACAAAGCATCTCCGAGCAGATAATGCCTTTATGCTGCTTACTCAAGTAGGTAAATTTAAGCTTAGTTTTGATTTACTAGGAAAATTGGTGATTGGAGGGAAATGATAAATTCTCCTCAATTATGTACTCCTTTGAGATTTTAAGTGCTCTTTAAGTTATAAACACAAAGAGTACTTAGACAAATCAACTTATTTTAATTTATATCTATACTAGAGTAAAAATGTTTGCTTTTTAAGATTGGCAGTTTGTCAGCTTTATGCTTAAGATGCATTTCTTTATATTTTCAGGCTCGTTTGTTTGATGAACCTCAGCTTGCTAGTCTTTGTCTTGACACAATAGACAAAAGCACTATGGATGCCATAAGTGCTGAAGGCTTTACAGATATCGACATAGGTAAGTCACTCTGCGTGTCCTAAGCCTGAAATCACAGTCCCCCAGGATAGTTCCTTCCCTCATATGAGTATGCAGAGAGCCGAGCACTTCTTCCCTTCCTGGCTATCCACCCCTGCAGTGCCTTCCTTCGAGCTGGGTTCCTGAGCTGGGTTCCACTGCCTTGTTGTCCCCGTTTGAGTGGTGGTGGTGTCCCAGGGCTCCCGCTGTGGTGACAACACACTTCACATCGAAGCCAAAGCTTTCACTTGCTGAGGGTTGTGCCTCGTCCCTGAGGCATCCACCCCTGCTTTTCATGTGCAACAGTGTCGCACGCGGACACGAAGGAACACACAGACGCCAGTCCAGGTGAAAGAGAGAAATGAGCCGGAGCCCCCGACCCCGAAGGGCCGTTTCTTTATTTTATACACTTTTAGAAAACCTCATGGATTGGAGGGTGACATTACCACCCCTCAACCACATAGGTCAAAGGAGAAATCAATCAAACTTCTCCGCCTTAGGAGAAAGAATGAAAACATCTCGGCCGGTTACAATAACGTGGCTTATGTTTACAGAAAGTGCATGAGAACTCTAACTACAGAATTCAAAACATTGAAGAACTGTGAAAAGTAAGGCAACACAACAGGAGTCGCACTGTTCTGCTGCCACATAGTACTTATCTATTCAAAGTTGCCCAGATCAGGTACAATTAATGAAACCTGCTTTAAAAAATGAATACTTATACTGCTAGCTTCTCTGTTTAATCTTCTATCAAAAGCTAGCAGTTGTAAGTTTGCTTACTCAATCTCGTTGCTACTATATGTGTCTAAGGTTTCACTCCAATTCAGCTAGATTGTGGGAAAAATTCAGACTGAAGGAAGGTGTTTCACTGCTTAAGGAAATTGTAAAGTCATTGTTAACTCATGTTCAGTGGGATTTGTACCCAGACTGTGAGTGAGCTATAGTCTTGGTAAGCCTCAATCTGTTTTGACTTTCCAATATGCTATTTTCTATAACTGCAAACATGCCTTACTTAAATTCAAGGCAGATAAAAATTCCCAAAGACAGAAGATTCAGAATATAAAAACCCATTTATTTTTTGGACTTGTATTCTATGATAATTTGTGCATACCTGTTATTCAAAGAAGGCCACAAGGAGTAATAAATGCAGGATAAGTTGCTTTTGTAAAACATCTTTGCCTCAGATCTTGTGTTTCACCCTCAGGCTTTGTGAATGGCAAATATGTCAATGCTTAAGATCACTTTCATATATCTTTAACCTGGTTTTGTGTGTGCCAGTGCTGCTTGTGGCTATAGTAGATCCAGGTGGGCAGCTGGCTGCCCAGATGAGAGTATGACAATGTCACCATGAGTAACTTGGTTTTTTAGTGGTGTGCATTCGCTGCTTGGCAACTTCCAGTTTTGATCTTGCCCTAGCAATGGAAATACTTCAGGATATTGGTTATCACTACAGAGGTTAGTTAGAGTCTTAGGAATCAAGAAGAAAGTTCATATCCTGTCTTCATAGCAGGAAAATTAATTTTTAGTTTGAAGTCTGTGTGTCATTGAGAGATTACTTTTTATGTAAGATAAACTATGTGTAATATATATACACACATATAACATATAATAATAAGACAAAACTAATACTCTTAGGATGAATGTTCTTAGTGTGTACTCAGTATTTTAAGCTTACATAACGTGGCACTGTTACTGGCTTGGATGAAAACTGATTTAAAGCTGCTAACTTTTCTTTCTTTAGATACATTATGTGCAGTTCTAGAAAGGGACACTCTCAGTATTCGAGAAAGCAGGCTCTTTGGAGCTGTTGTTCGCTGGGCAGAAGCAGAATGTCAAAGACAACAACTGCCTGTGACATTCGGGAACAAACAAAAAGTCCTTGGAAGAGCTCTTTCCTTAATCCGTTTTCCATTAATGACCATTGAAGAGTTTGCAGCAGGTGAGTTTTGGAGTTCTTTGTCTTTCTGTCAGACCATCTTTCAGTGCTGCTTAACTGTGTTTAGATGCTAAACACTTGATTCTGTTATTAATACTGTACTAGTAAGAGCTGGGATGCACAAATGAAAGCAAAATATTCTGCAGATTATGCTCTGGCCACTGGAAAATGTTGTTGTTGTCTTCAGTTTGTGAATATGTGTGGTTTAAATACAACAGCTGGAGTAATCCTTCAAATCATCTTAGAAGTTTTATGTTTTCACAGGCCCTGCTCAATCTGGAATCTTGTCGGATCGGGAAGTAGTAAATCTCTTTCTGCACTTTACTGTCAATCCTAAACCTAAAGTAGATTATATTGACCGACCAAGGTGTTGCCTCAGAGGGAAAGAGTGCAGCATTAACAGGTTCCAGCAGGTGGAGAGTCGCTGGGGCTACAGCGGAACGAGCGACCGAATTAGGTAGGGCTTTGGAAACTGTTTGAAGGAGAGACAGAAATGTGTGGGAAGAAAGGGAAAAAATCATTCAACTTTGACTTTTTAGTATAAGATGCAGTAGAAGACATGCTGGCTCTATTGCATACATTTGATCTTTTCCTTT
Source organism: Oriolus oriolus (assembly GCA_013400235.1). Lineage (NCBI taxonomy): Eukaryota > Metazoa > Chordata > Aves > Passeriformes > Corvidae > Oriolus > Oriolus oriolus. The sequence goes on from VXBT01001421.1 coordinate 544,410, forward strand.
TTTTTTAATAACTTGGGCTATTACACACATAAAATACAAACTAGCAAAGAATGAGGTGAGGGAGGATGGGGTGCATTCTAGAGTGATTGGGTGTTATCTGTATATTCCTTTTTGAAATAGCAAGTCTTGATCTGTTTTTGGTTTGGAGATACTGAAAAGGATCTGATTATGTTTTGTTTAGTAATACTGAATATCTTGAGGAATTAGCAAAGCTTTAACCTATAAAGCTGACAAAGCATTTTTCTTAGTATTGAAATCTAAATAAAAATGCTATTTAAAAAAAAATGCAATGCCATTCTCAGTTTATTTCTCTACTCTTCGGAGAGTCTTTTTCCTACTTGAAATAAGGTAACACACTCACCACAGTAGTTTGAATTCCTTTCTTGGCTTGTATTTTACCAGGTTCACAGTGAACAGAAGAATTTCCATAGTGGGATTTGGATTATATGGATCTATTCATGGACCCACAGATTATCAAGTTAATATACAGGTACAGTATATTATGTTTATACAGGCTTGTACAGGAGCTACACTTGTGGCACTTGCAAAAGGTTTGGTCTATATTTGGGAGGGAGCAATTGATAGGCCAGGAGTCTAAGTTGTGTGTTGTCACAAGTGGGAATAAGTGGGTGACTAGGCAAAAGGAAGAACACTGTGAAACTCTTCTTCCTTTCTGCTGTATTCTCCTGTCCTTCAGTCATTTTCAGTGTAGGTGTTTCCCAGCATCCAGCTTTTCTCAAGTTTTTCCTAATAGGAGATATGTATTGATACTGTACTTGGGTATGTTATGTCCTTCAGCAGCCTGCATGCTTCTTATAAGGTTTGACTTTCTTAATTGTTCCTTTTAGTTTCTTTTGAACAAGCTTCCTCATTTTCCTCTTTTTGAAATTTAGCACAGCTGTGGGGGATTTGCTTTTGTCGTTCATGTGGGGGTGTTGACTCTAAGTATATTATGGACACTGTTACACGGTGTTTCCATTATGAAATTTTGAATCTGATCCTGCTCATCACTCAGGACCAAATCAAGGGTTGTGTTTCTTCCTGCTGAGCAATTGGTTAGCCAGCTCATGAAGTGGCCAGTGATAGCATCTAAAAATGTCCCCCTGCTTTGTGTCCTGATGCGACCCTTGCCCGCTCCCAGCGGGTAATTGAACACACCACTAAAATTGTATTTCCTGCTCTTGTAGCCTGTTAGATCCTTTAGCATGTTGTGGTCAGGATTGTCTTCTAGTAGTATTGATCCAGCACTATATTTTTTTTCCTTTTAAAGTGTGGAATTCCAGTCTATTTGAATTCTTTCTCTTGTAGAAATTAGTTTTGTTTTGATTCTAAGCTTTATAACAAGGTATTAGAGTTCCATGACTGGCAGAGTTTTACCCTGTGCTGTGTATTTCAGAACCTGGTACTATCATGTCACATTGATTTATTAGGTGAAATTCTGTGAAATAAATAGTCTGTGACTTCATATAAGGGCAGAAATTCGATTGTCCCTATCTTTCTAGACTTCTAGCATGTGCTTGAATTGCTGCATCAGTTCCTTAGTGGACATTCTGTTTAAATGACAATTTGTCTTCTGCTCCCTATTTGATGATTATTATTATCTGACTACTCTGTACTTAAGGACAGAGATTTTATGAAGGTGTCATTGCCTGCCTACATCATCTGTAAAAACTTGTTTTGTAAACTAGCCCCAGCCAGCACATGAGCTTCCCTCATGTGGGCTGTGTAGGCGTACAGAGATCAGCAAATCTAAGCACAGGATTAGATGTTGAATATGAAGGTCAGAAGCTGAAGGTCTAAGAGCCGTTCTTCATCTCCCAAGCACAGACTTTAACCTGGCTGGAGCAGTGCCCACAGCCTGGGCAGAACTCGCGAGCCGTCGTTCCAAGCTGCTGCGTCAGCTCCAGCGCTATCAGGAAATCACAGCTCCTCTCCAGCTGAGATTGCACCGTCCTTGCAGTTAGGCTGGGTGGGGTAGGCAAGTGTTTGCTTGTAACCTCCTCATGTGCATACAATCAGAACCTTTCTCACGCTTGTAAACATAAAAATACAATTTTCATGCTTTTGTCCAGATAATTGATTATGAGAAGAATCAGACGCTAGGACAGAACGACACTGGATTTAGCTGTGATGGAACAGCCAGTACCTTCAGAGTCATGTTCAAAGAGCCCATAGAGATTCTGCCCACGGTTTGCTACACAGCTTGTGCAACGTTGAAAGTAAGAATGTCTAACAGTACACAAGGAAGTGTTACTTTGATGCAAGAGTTGTTCTTTTATCAACCTTCTGATAGGAAAGCGTCTTCTAGATCTTGAATTTATTTTAAGTTTAGGGCTAAAGAAGGACGTGGTTAAAACTCCACTGTAACTTGTAAGACTTACATCTCTTCTGTGCCACAGCATGGAATTCATAACCGGATCCTTTGTGCCTTCCCACTTTTTTGCTTGATGCAGGAGTTAGAATGAATTCTAATGGAGCTGGTTCTGTGTGGGGAAAAAAAGGACTATCTAGAGTACATAATCTGGCAGCTTTCTATCACAATTTAAGTTTGATTTCTTTTATCAAGGATATTCCAACCACCAGCTAAAGTCAAGAAAACAACTTTTTTTCCATCACCTTTCATATACTGGTGCTGAAATAATAGGCAAGAATTACTTGTCTCCCCTTAGTGTTGTGGACAAATTTATATCTCCAAAATTTTTTAATATTCTTCTAAATATAATTACCTATACAGAAATCAGAGTTGAGTGGGTTGGAAAAAATATTGCACATTAAAAGCAGCTGAGGGAGGGAACTAAGTGAGAGTATAGACAACCTGTGTGATAAGGAGAAATACTAGAAAGTATTCATTACTAGATGGATAAAATCAACTGGTTTAAGTCTGCTGTCAGAGAAATATATTTTTGTTATTTAGACATTGGGCCCTTGCTTCCGTTATCTGTGATTTTGTACATAATTTATATGATGTGGGTACAGAAATTTTATACTACTAAAACAACCCAAGTCATCTCCAATTTTTGGGTCTTGCCCACTTCCATTCTGCTGCTAATCTCTTGTGATGTTTTTCAGGGTCCTGATTCCCACTATGGAACAAAAGGTCTGAAGAAAGTGATCCATGAATCTCCTACGGCTAGCAAAACATGCTTTGTCTTTTATAGTTCACCAGGTAACAACAATGGTACATCAATAGAAGATGGACAGATACCAGAAATAATATTTTATACTTAGTTTTACATGATGATCTGGAATGTGTTGGTGTTTCAGTGGACTTCAGCTCACTACTGGCAGCAGTTAAAAATTCTGTGAAATTACATCAATGTGTAGAAACAAAAACGAATTTGTTTGGGGGGTACCAGAAAAGCAATTTTTTTTCTGCATCATTATTGGTAGATTGTAATTTAGCTTTTCCTCTAAACAAAATGTCAAGTGGAATAAGTACTCTGTATATTGAAAACTTTGGTTTAAATAGTACCTTGTGATTAATTACTTTGTGTTTTCACCCCTTTGTTTCTCATGTAGTAAAATTCATTTTTTGAACTGGAAAATCCTTACTTGTTATCAGCAACTTGTGTATGTTTTTTCCAATCTGTCCTTAAAAGACAGTAAAGCTGCTGCTGTAGTCCCATCTTGCACTTCTTTCAAAAATTACCTGGGATTGACCCTATGGACATGGATTGCTACTGTATTTTTTTTGAATTACATCAGCAAAGCTGGATTCATATTGCCATCATCTTGACTTTTTCCAAGAGCCATGGAGAATTAATGGACTTTGCACTGCAGAGAACATCTGCAGCTGCACTGAAGAAATAAATACTAAGTCAAATTCAGCAACAAACAGATCTTTCCAGAATCTCTCTTAATTCAGAAGGGCTGTTTTGGAATATAGAACTGGTTATTCAAATAGCCACTGTATATACATATGTGCCTATAAAAAATGTATAATGTGAAAATGAGAATGAGATTTGTAATGATGTTATTTTATCATCGGCTATTCTAGTACTAAAACAAATTAGTATAAACCTAACGATTATTGGTGTGCAACGAGTTTTACAGATTGCATACACTAATTTGATGCAATTGCTGTATGTATATAATATTCAGTGTCTTGCAGTATGTACCATGTAGTAACAGAATGTCTTCGTGTACGAAGAGCTGTACCCTCCCCCAAGTTACACTAAAGTAATAATTTGAGAATTCAGGAGAAAAAATAAGAAAATTTCCTTTCTTAAGGGGGAAAGCGAGGAGGTCACGCAGGTTTGCGGTGCCCAAAGCCCGTGTGTAGAACAAGTGTCTGTCAAGCTCCCAGCTCTGTGCACACTCCTGGCCCTGGGCGCGGCGCTGTTCCGAGGCGGGGATGGGGGCACGGCCCGGCTGTGCAGGAGCAGACGCTGCGGGCCCAGGGCCGGGCCCGGCCGGGCCGTGCCGGAGCAGCCGNGCGGAGCCTCGCCGGGTTCCTGCGGATGCGGGCGGCGCCGGTGCTGTGCGGCAGAGCCATGCCCGGGAAGGTGCGGGCAGCGCCAGGAGAGGGAAGGGGGGCAGGGGCGGGTGGCTCCTGCGGTGACCGCGGCTGTTGCTTTGTTTCAGGGAAAAGCAGCCGCCAAGGGCCCCGCGGAGCCGGGCGCCGCCGCGGGACCGGTGGTGGCGGCGGGCGGCGGCTCCGTGAGGGTGGCGGTGCGCGCCAAACCCGGCGCCCGCTGCAGCGCCGTCACAGGTGGGTCTGGGGGCTGGGGCACCCTGAGGAACGGGGACGGAGGGAGGGAACGCACAAAATCCCACCCGAAAACTAAAGCGAGAAGTTCGGGTCTCCAGGAGTAGCTCGTTCGCGTCCCCCGTGTGCAGCGCTGGGTGGCGCGGTGAGCACGGCGTAAATCCTGATCCTAAACCCTTCAGTTTGGCAGCTGTGGTTTGGTGCAGGCTGTTTGTGTCCCAAGAGTCTGTGAGGTTTTCTTAGAGCCGTAAAAGTTCGATCTAATAAGCCGTGTTCTCCCTCTATAGCCCTGGGCTTGCGCCTGCCCGCATTGGAACTGCTTTCATACCCTGCGTGTGTGTGAGACCCACGGGCTGTGGCAGTGTCCAGGCTCCGCTGCTAAGGCAGGGAACTTCCTGACAGTGTAACTCTCTGGCAGGGAACTTCCTGACGGTGTAACTCTCTGAGCAGGCTGATTTAACAAGCGGCTTTTGGGGGGATAACCTGATTTGAGTCGTGTTGCGTGGTGCCAAGCAGGACAACACCTGCAGCAGAATGGGCAGTTGAGAGGAGCTCAGAGCGGTGCCCCCGTTGTGAGAAGGCTGGTAACTCATGGCTGCACTCTGCTACGGCATGAAGGCTTCACTGCTTGTAGCGTCAGGAGCTTATATTTGATTGTTCTGGCTGAGAGTCAGGAGAATTTAGGAAATGTGAACCTGCTAATCTATACATTTATTTGGTTTTAAATTAAAATGCTTTTGAAAGCATAAACATTCATTTTTAGGGAAGGATGACTAGCTGTTTTGAATATTTTGAGCATAAACTCCTCAAACTATTTGTTACAGATGTGACGGCTGAGGCAGTAGGTGTAGCTATTGCTGCACCTCCATCAGAAGGGGAGGCAAATGCAGAGCTGTGTCGCTACCTCTCTAAGGTGCTCGAAGTGAAGAAGAGTGACGTTATTTTAGAGAAGGTACTTCCTTTTCTTCCTTTCAGTTTTGCCCTACTGCAATTGAAATTCAAGATTTTGAAACTTGCACATGGAGTACAGGCACCTACTCCAAGTTCAGTCTGAGAGACACTTTAAAAAGTTTAGTTGAGTTAATTGAATGATTCATTGAGAACAAACTTAGTGTAGGAAGAAGTATGGCTGATCTTGAGATCTTTTAATCAAAAGAGTTATCATGATAATGTTTTGCAAATCTCTGTAATTCATGTTTTCTGTGTTCTTCGAAGATTCTCTTTTTTCCATGTCAGGTGAATTCACAAAATTTGTGTCTTGCAGAGAATGTGCATTTTTTTTTAATAACTTTTCACTTTAAAAAAAACCTTCTGTATTTGAGTTAAAAGGTTCTGACACTTAACTGTCACGCGTGAGCAAGAGCATATGTAAGCACTTGGGTTGTAGCTGGGTCTCAAGAGTTTCTCTGTATTAGAATTTACATGTCTTTACTTCGGTGAGTGGAAACTCTTTGTTTTATTCATTGCACTGAATAAATAATTTGTTTTATTAATTCATTGTACTTGAAGTCAGCCTTTCCAGCCATTTCCGTTTATAGTTTTATGAGCATAAGAGCACAATGAAAAATGGTGCTTTTTATTTTTATCTGTTGGTTTAATGGAGTAGTTGTAAAAGTCTTTTTAAAGAGAAGTGGTAAATGGTAAGATGACCAAGGAATTGAGCACTGTGTTGTGAAAAGGTAGAGATGAGCAGATTTGAGTCTTGTTTTTCCTGAATCATGGGCAAACTGCTTAATTTGTTTATCAACATTTTATAAATAGCACTGTTTTCTTAACTTAAAGGGTGGTTCTCTGAAAGATGGGTTGTTTCTGTGTTTGTCTGAACCAGGGGGGTAAATCACGTGACAAAGTGGTGAAGATTTTGGTATCGACAACACCAGATGAGATTTTAGAAAAACTGAAAAAAGAAGCTTCCAGTTGACCTAAAACAAGAGCAGGAAATGGGACAATACATCTTGGTATATGGACTGATACTCTTTCTTACTTCATGTAGTGCTGTTGAGAATGTGGGTGATGACTACAGAAACATACTTCTTCCCCCCTTGTTGATACAGCTGCTGTGTAGTTGAAGTTTTTCTGTAGGTTTGGTTAGAAAACTGAGACTTTGTATCTGCTTCTCTCACTACAGACTTCCTTCTGCTCTGCAGTTTCCTGTGGGTAAGAGTTGTCCTCTTTCCTGGTCCCTTAACAAATGGTTTAGGAAACGTTTTTCTTTGTTAACCAGTGAAGCAAACACTGGTTAACAAAGTGAGAGGAAGTGGTACGAAAGGACAAGTCTAGATGGCAGAGACATAAAGGAGACTGCTCTCTGATATCTTCCAGCAGGTACTGTGGGCACTTACAGACATCTAAAATAAATGTATTTGAAGCCAGTGTGCTGTTGTTGATCACACAGACAAGCTAAAAGTAGAATCACCTGAACAACTGAAAGAAAACCAGAAGTTTTCAGTATGAAAAACCAGTGTAAAACCAGTAATTGCACACCCGGGGTCACCCTGTAATAGCCTGTAAATAGTTTCCATAAAAGTAGAGGTATATTCATATATATCTTTGCCAATTGTATGTCACCTGTAATGACTGTTTTGAATAAAAGGGGCAAAAAGTATTATGAAAGTTTGTTTTGTGTTTATATTTTTAACAAAGAAAGAAGTTGTTTCCTAGAAGTCACTTAATGGAATGCTACTCTTAAACAGCCTTTTGTTACAATCTTTCCTTGGTCTAAAAATGAGTAGTAATGCAACCCCTAGAGAGCTGAACAGAGTCATTTGTAGAACAGAACAAGAAGTCTGAAACAAAATGGGCGACTATACTCCAGTTTCAGGGCTGATGAGGAGAGGGCTGAACTCCCTTTATCATGCTTCAGAGGTCAGAGTCAGATTTAACTGGCATTTCCCAAAAAATGTGTGTGATATCACACATTTCTGGTAGGAGCTTGTTTTTGCCTCTGCATCACTGCTGGTGTCTGAAATTGTCCTGTATTTGTCCTATGGTTGTCATGTTAAAAAGAATTTAATGGCTAAAGGGAAAAGGTTTGCTGAAGGTTTGTCATACATTCTCCTGGAAAACAATGTTATGTTATACAGATGCATTACCAAATTGATGCAGTACAGGCTTCATTGCTCATAATTTAGCTTTTTCATGGGAAAAAATTTTTTGCTTTAGGGAATTCTTTCAGTTTCCTGTTATCCTAAATATTGCAACGGTTGCTTTTGGAGTTCGAGAGCTGGTGTTTGTCGAGATGACAGTTCCTTCAAGGTGACTCATTTTAAAGATGTTATGAAAAATGTTACTTTCTGGAGAAACAAGAATTCTAAATTCTGACTTCTGTTTGTTTAATGATTTGCACCTGAGCCCCTTATTTTCTCAGGCATTTGGACAGCCATACATTGCCTCAGTCCTCTTTCCTTTTCAGTCTGCACAGCCTGATTTTGTTTTACTGTTCCATCAGTTTTGGTTCACCCCTCCCTGCTGTTAGATCTGCTCTTGCCCAGCAGAGGGGTACCGTGTCTTGCAGAAAAATTAAGGCAAAGCAAACCAAGACAAAGTGTTAGTTGTTTGTTGCTGGGGGTTTTTCTCTTATTTCCTAAACTTCTTCCTATCCTGAGTAGAAAACAACAATAAAAAGACTGAGGAATTTTGTGTTTATTTATTACATTTGGAATTGGATGCCATTACAAAGTTTTCTTTGAAATTGAAATAATGTATTGCGCTTTCCCATGACTTCAGACACAGACTGAGGGAGGAGCTGTGTGGACAGATACAGTCTCTGAAGTGCACTGATCTTCAATGATGATCATCTACAATAGCCAGTTTAGTTTTTCAGTGCCCTCTCTGTCTTGTCAGTATGTTCTGCCTAGGCTTTGCTGGCTTCTGCCTTGGCTTCTTCACCTTTCCTAAACACCTTCAGCTGCCATTCTGCATCTGTTCTTCCTAATCAATGAAAGTAACTTGAATTCTAGTCGTGTGGCAAATAAAGCCTTTATGTGCTGAGAATGTGCAATTTATTAAATATGACTAACCAAAATTATTTTAGAATGGTAGTATAAGGAACACTGGGGTGTCGCCATATAGAATCATAGAAACATATCTGATATCTGACAGCCTCTTATGTCAATGCTTTTTGTGCTGTCTTCCAATTATATCCTTAATATCTTGGTTGTGGATTTATGTAACCTGCTGAAATGCCTTGGAGGCAGGAATTGCTGGTCCATTGTGTATCAGCAGAGAGGTAGAGAAGGGTTAAGCAACTTGTGTGACCAAACAATGCCAAAACTGATTTAGGCCTAGCTCCTACAAATCTTGCTTTGAAATCCTAACCTGTCAACTGTCTCTTCATGAACACAGTAGGATGTCTTTCATTCTATTGAAAAAATTGTGGTAGCAAATATCCCTTACTCCAGCAGAGTGTGTTTTTAATAGAGCAGAGCTTTGTGATGTTGTAAGAAGCTTGTTCCAAGAATTTCAAAACACTTTACAAATCCCTGCTCAAAATAAATTCTTATTCCTGGACCAATTTAAAAACATTGTGGTGCCAGTTGCTGCATAACTTTTACTTGTTGGTACCTGCTTTATCCATGTGCATTAAACTACATGATTACTCAACTATTGAAATCATACTGTCCTCTTTCCCTAATGCACGGTCTGACCATTTTCAGTAAAATCTGGCTAATGGTGGTTTAATGCCTTACTGCTTGCAGACCTGGGCAGTCAGTGCAATTTTTAAGTATAATTAAGTTATTTAAACATTACCAAATAGAAATTATCTGAATAAATTCTGTGCCAGTCTTATGGCATAGAAGGGTCTTAGTCTTTCATCCACTCAGTTACATTTACTTTCTAAAATCCAGCTTTGAAAGTAGGTTCCATTGTAGTAGTGGAATATGCTAATTAAGGATATTTAATTAAACCCTCTGAAACTGGCCTCTTTGCTCTTTTTCTTTCAATCCACTCCATTTATCATCTGCAGCACATTCCTATCTCTCCTTTTAGTCCCAAGTGTTTCTAAATCCTCGTTTCTTCAGGTATCATCAGTCTAAATAATCCTGGATAATTGACAACTTTGTCAATAACTGGCAGCAGCAATTTAGCAGAAAGCACAGTTTAATATCTTCCAGCTTCCAGGAAGATAGATGCACCTGATCTTCCTGCTCAGTACTTCACATCTCATTCTTTTTTCCCCTCTCATAATGTTTATTTGCCTGTGTAAAACTTGAACCATCTGAGTTAGTAAAATCTTTTCTTCATTACTTCTACCTACTGTATTCCCCTCTTAATGTTTTTAGTCTTTATTTTGGGGGGATGATTCATTGTGATGCTGACGGTTTAAAAATGGGCTCCCCTGTCTCCTTTGGGGAACACAGTGCTTTATCCTCCTGTAAAACCTGCCCTGGTTGTTACCCTCTGGGAAGGGGCTGCACCTGAGGCAAAGTGCTCTAAATACAACTGAGGCACAATAAACAGTCAAAAGGCTGCTGAAGAAATGAAATGCTTGCCTGAAAGGAGGAGCCTGGTACTTCTCTGAGATACTGGCAATTAGTTTCTTCCTGGTCCCCTATATATTGGCTGTTCAAGTAATTGTTACTGAGCTGTGATAAATTTTCTGCTGCATTTATTTGTTCTTTCAAGAGCTGGGAAAGTCAGAGTGATGAAGTATCCACCGTGCCATCTTCCTACAGCCTGAGGGTAAGTTTTTGGAATATTGCTTAAATAACATTCTGAGTTTCCGAATCTGAAGTATGGCAGGTGAAAAGGGAAATACATGGAGTATCAGTTCAGCAGTTGGTCACTATAGAAACGTGCTGTAAAGAGAGTGGTTAGCCTTGGACCCAAGCAAAAAAGAACAAACAACAGAGGGTCAAAGCCTCATTTCCTGCTGCTCAGATAAAGCAGTTGTCTGCCTTAAGAGAATAGCTGGGGTTACAAACTATGATTCTGGGGTGATTGTAATTGAGTTGGTTTTTTCTAATACCTGGTAGTTGTGCAGTGCATGTGGGGAGGGCTGCAGCAATGCTGTTCCTTTGGCCAGCTTTTGTTGCTGTAGTGCTTTGCAAACCCAGATGCACTGAGGCATAATTTATAACAAATTTCAAAGCTCTCAACATGTGTTAAGATATACTTTGTGCCCAGCTGTCTGACAGGGGCATTGCCAAGTTGAATTTTATAAAACAAGGTATTTGTGTGGAACCTTTTATTTTTCCACCGGTGCTACTTTCCATAGCTTGTCTTAAAACCTATGAAGTTTCTCGTTTCCTTTCTGATGTTCAGAAGGTCTGTGGGGTTACCTTTGATGGAGGTACCAGCAAACATTCTCAGCCCCAGCAGCCACCTTCCTACCACATCTGGGCCCTCTTGCTGCCTCTCACCTTCAGTTCTGCTGCCACTGTTCCAGGTAAGTGCCCTCCAGCAGGACCAGGCTCTCTGGGGTTGTTTCTGCTCTTTATTTGTCACATCAGCATTGTTGCTGACGCTTATCTCCTCAGATGCCACCACATTTCTTTTTCTGTTTTTTTGGGCCTGACAGCCCTTAGAGATGCATTCATTGTGGAAGGAGGGCAAGACCTTGTGATACAATCTTTGCAATCAGAGGGCAAACCTGTCCCTTCCAGTGAGGCCCTGTGGCAGCTCTTTGTAGCCTCCTGGCATTCACCCTTTAATGAAATGTCTCCTTTTGTCTCCAGTAAATCTGGCAGCAATCAGCCAGCATGTATGTGGGGTCATGTTCCTGCTATGAGGAAAGATTGCTGGTAGCTACTCAGACACACTTCTGAACAGACAATTTTGTTCGGTTTCTTTAACTGCCTTTTTACAATGGAAGTGCAAACTGTTACTAATAAACCTGATAGGTTTATGGGTTTTGAGGAGATTTTTCCTTTTTGTTCGAAAAACCTGATTAAGCTCATCACTGACTGAATATAAATGCTAATACATAGAGGGAACCAGCCAGGCAAATTGCACTTGGCTAATTTTACTTAATGATAATGTCTGATTCTGTTCAGTCACTTCCTCGCTGAGTTCAGGTTCAGCTGCTAAAGCAGACCCAGGAGCTTTTTGTAAAATATTTTTAAAAGATGATCAGCTTAGAATGATGTTCTCAAAGTCTATGACTTCTGTTTGCTGTGATTGCTGTCACATATCAGACAGAATAATTTTTTTTCTTTATTTAATACCATGCCAGGCAGTATTTCTGGCAGAAGAAAAATGTGAAAATAGAACATCTGAAAACATTAATTTGACAATAGCTGTTGTTAAATTGTGGATGCAAGGCAGGGCCTGTCTTTCAGTAGTCAAGTACCTGTGTGTGTAAAAGCAGAGAAGGTGTAAGATCTAATTAAACACTACTTTCAGTAGTCTGAAAAGTATATAATTTCTAAATACACAAAAACAAGTAAAGTGAGCCTGCCAGAGGAGGTGTTGATATACATTTTATGCACTTAAAGACAAAAAGAATGTGTAATGCCAGAGCTTGCCATAAACCGTTCTGCCAGGTTTATGGGGCTGCCCTTGTAAATCTGAAAATATTTTTGTTCGCTGATCTTGCTGTAAGGTTGGTCTCCACAGGAAACATACAGAAAACCTTTGGTTTCTCAGCTGCATACAATTCCTGCTCACTTCAGTGAACTGACTCGGTCTTTTTACCTGGGGAGGAATTAACACAGTGCTCCAGGTTTTACACACTTGCACTTCCAAACTTAAATAAGCAATTCCTGTTAGCTCATTTTCAGGTCTTAGCTATTTTCAGGCTGGGTTTTAGGCTTTGCCCGGTGGTTATCCAATGTTACCTTGATGAGACTCTCTGAAGAAACAGACCTTGTTTGTTTGATTCCTGGGTTTGCATAATAGGTTAACTTCTCAAATCAAAAAATAAAGAAAATAAAACATGAGGGGGAGGAACAGAATAATTTTGTTAATCAAAGGTTAATTTACTGGGCTAGGAGCAATTTTGCTTGGCTTTGCAGGCTTGTTCTACATGTCCTTCTAAACCTTGCTGGAAAGGAAGATACACAGAGTAGAGGGTGTAATAGACTCTGGATGATTTATAGCACCTCCTCTGCTGTTTAGCACTCAAGTCAGAATGGGGAAAAAATCTGTTAGGTTTTCAAAGACTGTAAATCTAATAATTTGCAATATAAGTTTCACAGTTATTTCTTACTGGCAATCTGTGAATCTAGGTGGAAAAAGGATATTACCTATGGCCCTCTTAGTGTGACTCCTGAGTCCTGCCAATCTGAAATTTTCAAACAGGAAAGATTCATCTTCTGAAATGATGGGTTCATGTGAGGGCCATTGATGTGCAGTATAAATAGAGCATCTATTGATGTGGTTGTTGTTGAGAGTTGTGTGGGTTAAAATACAAATTCAGATGAGAAAGTTGGTGAGCTGCTCATAAGCAGTTAATCTATTCTGCCTTCCCATCTTATTTAAGTAAATTGATTCTACAAAGGCAGCTACATCTTGCCAATATTTTTTTGTGTTGGTGGCTGAACTATTACCCCTCACAGCAGGGCAGGGCCAACACTTTGTAATTGCTGTGAGAGGCTGGCGCATCTCCAGGGCAGGCCAACTGCAGCTCCCGGGTCTTGTCTTGTCTGCAGAGCTTTGTCCAAAGTGTTGTGAGATCTCCCACAGGTTCACCTGATGCTGAATTGGCAGCCCTGGGAGCCCAGCCTCCAGACTTTTGCACCGGGAGGAGCTGCTGCCAAGAATGCTCAGTCAGGTTAGAGGATGTGGTGAGCTGGCTCTGCAGGGGAAGAGAGCTCTGGACTGCATTAAAAAAATGTTTCAAAATATGAGACACGGTCTTCCGTGTCAGAAAAGGAAGTGTTAAGACGCTAATTAAAGATAAATTCGAGCTTGGAGAAGTTCATGCCCATCATTGGCATCTTTGATCTCTGAATTTCAGACCTAGCCCCTCTGCTGCGTGGATTGTCCCTGTTGGAAAAAGTGCAAATAGCAAAAGAGGATGACTTAAACTTCATGGTTTAAGTGAAATCACTTGAGAATGCTTAAGTCAGGTTTTCTGATTAACTGACTCACTTGATAGTGTAGTATGTGAGAGAGTGAATCAAACACTTAATTTTCCTTTGCTCTGCTGTCTGTGAACAGCATCAAGCAGAAGAGACACCCATCTGTCTGTCTTCCAGACTTTGTGCTTTCTCCACAAAGGAGCCTTTGGTCTGCTGCTACAGGCTCGTTCAGTTTTAGAGGATAAATACAGCCCACAGTTTTGGAGGATAAATAAATCTGTGGCTCCTTAGTTGCAACAAAAAAGTATGACTGGAGGCAGGTTTGGCAGCAGAGAATAAGATATCAAGACTGTCGGGAACGTTGGATTGGCAGCAGAGGAGATAACTATATTTAAGGGTTTTAGAGAAGAACTTGTCCTAAACAATAAGGTTTGAGCCAATTGTAGAGAGTAGGACTGCTGATTACCCTATATGCCTTATATTATGTGTCCATTTTCATGATGGACAGAGTATTTTCAAAAGAAAAATATCAGACTTCTGAAGTAAGAAAACAAGAGCATATAAACAAAGCATAGAAACCTCTGGGTTTTGCCCCTTTTCTCCAGCCTTTTCTGTTTATAATAACCTACAAATTCTCATTCTAGATTAGGTGGGGGTTCTTGGAGATGCACATTCCTCTGTTCCTTTGGTAAAGCTCAAAATCTCTTGTTGCCCCTGTAATACAAATAATAATATGAGCATAATCAAGGTTGTATTTGTTTTGTGATTATTCTGAACACTGGAGACTTACAGTAATTATAATACCATTAAATAGTAATGGAAAAAGATTGAAGAGTGGATCATGAGAGTCCTGGAAGGAGATGAAAATCTTGCTCAGTTTTCTTCAGTACTGCATTGCATTCCTCTCTTTCATGACAAAAAGAAGAACCCTAAAATGATTTCTGAAATGCTAGGGGTCAAAAGTGCCGTGTAAAACGCAGGTTTGCGTGGGAAAAACTAAACAGAAATTAATTCAGTTTCAATAATTAGTTTCCTGTCATTTTAGTAGTGCGATAGTAATCAGAGATACTGCATTTAGAGCCCAGAGGCAGGAATATAAGTGTGAAGAAAGCAATTCTTCCATATCCCTCTATACCTCTTGCCATGAAATCTGATTGCTTTACAAGGCAGTGTAAGGTGGTATTTGTCTCCAGTCTTCTTTCATGGTGTGTTCACAGTGTGAAGCTCCTGTCACGTGCTTGAAACTTCGTGTAATCCAAGGGATAAGAACACTGTCCATCTGGAAGCCAGGTAACAGAATTTTGTGATAACACTTGGTGCTGGGATCCCTCAGGGCCAGAGGTGTCTGTGTAGGTTCTGTGCTTTGCATGTGAGATAGACCAGCTCCAAGGAGCCTTGCAGCAGCTATGGGGCCATTGCCTTGCCCTTGCTTTGGGATGGGTATGTTTTAGGGAAAAAGAGATTTCTTTTGCTCAGCTCAGTCTGTCTGCTTTGTCGTGTGTGAGCCTCAATGTGTACATTGGGCCCTGATCACACAGTGTCTCTGTGGCTGTTGCAGTGTTGACAGTGTTCATTTGTGAGGGAGAGATGATATACATGACCCTGGTTAATGATCCTCTAACACACAGTGCTTCCAGTCCAAACTGGAAGACAGCATCCAAGGAGGAGGACAGGCGATGCATGATAAATACCTCCCCCACTGCACAGTCAGAGCGGGCTCATCACAAATGTGAAAAACGGAACTTGATTTTCCTTGAGCTTTTCAATTTCCTGTTAATACCTTTCACAGAGGAAAAAATGTTTTTTGTCAAAATCGTTATTATTTGAAGTCACATAAATTTGAAAGCTCTTAGAAATTTACAAATGTGATTTAAAATACCCATTTTAATTGTTTCTTAAGTATATGATCTTGGGTTTGTTCCTTTATTTCCTTTTGTGTATAGTGAAGTTTCCTGACAAAGAGTCAATGAAGAAGATTTATAAACTGAGTTTAGTATAATCACATTCTGGCCTGTATCAGTATTCAGGATGTATTGCTTATCCTAATCTGAAGTGATGTGTTCATTTGACTTGGAAATGGAGTAAGATGTGGACACAGAGTAAACAATTTAATGAATTAAATAAAATCATAACTACAGATCAGTGATTCTGCTACAGTGTTTTGCTGGTTAAAACAGAAGGCCACGCTGTTACTGCATGGGAATCTGCCATTTATCAGCTGCTGGCAGATAATCAGCCCCGTTACCAAGCTGTGCACGGTCCAGCTGTGCCTGCAGGCTGCCAATGTCACGGGGACACGAGGGGCATCGGGAGCTGCGCAAGCAGCGGCCCCAGCGTGGCACTTCCCCACCCCGGCTGCGATGCAGATGTGACACACACGAGATCCTTCATGCGTTGGAACATTTGTTTAGGTTCTCAGCATGCTGCAGTAGACTGGCCGCTCCTATATATTTAAATCTGTTATGCTCATAGAAAAAAAAATGTTGTTTATTTAGCAGCTTAATCCATCGGAATTCAAATCAGTTCTGCTCTTTGGACCCTTTTCTTGTTTTCAAGTCTGTATTGTTCTCCACCTTGTCTGTATTAACCCAGGCAACTCCCAGTGAGGTGTCAGTGATTTTTATTACCTACAGTAATTTTCTTTTTTTTAATAACCTCCTCTCAGCTTTTGAAACTGAGGCACTCTTGTGTAATTTACTGAGATTGTTGTATTAAACAATTGCAAGCAGTAGTAGGGGTGCTCCATAGAGATTTTGGTGGGTGCTGTAAGGATCCTGAACTCAGCTGGCATCTCTGAATAGGCTGCTTTTATCCCAAGTGGTGCAGACAAAAATACTACAAAGTCAGTGCCACACACTGTTCCACAATGAAGCTGTCCCAAAATAACCAACCCATAGCTGATGACAAACAGTGTAGTGGGTGAAGAGCTCTCAGGCTTAAGCTATTGTTGGGAGAAGGAATTGGCAATGAGCTCCAGGGCTTCAAAGAATAGCTTTCAGAGGGAATCCTGAAAGTTTCTATATTAGTAGCAGAAAATGTGAAGAATCTGAGGATGTTTTCTGAGCCATGTCTTGGGTGGCGTGGTTAGGGACAGGTTTCCACCTTTTCGAACATGGTATGGGAGGTGTGATCGAAGGAGACAGAAGCCGTTCATCAGCCCATGTTCCTGGCACTGCTGTGTGCATTATGTGCAGCAAAAGTGGAGTTCAGCCAGAGAGCAGCTGAGTGCGTGGACAGCTTTGAATCCAAAGACACGACAGGACCTGCTGGGATGTCTAGGATCCTCCCCCAGAGCATTAATGAGAAATAGATGCCATATGGAGGAATTCTCTTGCCAACGGTCTGTGATGCCATCTTTGTCCTCCAGTTCTCATCAATCACAAATGTCTTTTAAGTAGATTGTTATTTTACCTTCAGTTATATGATTTCATCTTCTCAGCTGCTGAGGACACCGACCTTTCAGTAGACTCTTCTAGAATTAAACTTTATTGTTGCAATGGCTGATCTATCACTCTTTTCCTTCACCAGTACATGCCCTCTTCCATCATAGCTGATTCATCCATTCCTCCCCTCACCACTGTATTTTCTTTTCTTTTCATGTAGGTGCAAAGAACAACTTTACCTTTTATGTTTTTTGAAACTCAGATGTTTAACTGTGTAATTTTGTTGTTTGCATCAACATTTTTGCATCTACTTGGGTTTTTTTAAAAAAAGCAAGCACTCTAATACTTCTAAGGCTGGAATTTTGCTCACCCTTGTTGTAACTGTATGGGGTGTGTGAGAATGTTTATAAAATCAATTAAATATACATGAATAGCACATTCAATACAGTAACTGTCACAGGTTTTATTGATGTGGAATCCAGTTTGAGTAGATTGCCCCCTCGTTTTAATTCACCTCTATATAATTCTGTGTTAATTATCAAGTTGGACTACCCACACCTCTTAGTTATGATGAGGCTGTCTTTATACTACTTAAATTTTTTAAGGCCTTTTCTACTGTACCCATGGGATTAGAATCACTTAGTGTTTAGTGCAGGTCTAGCTTTGGGAGCTTCCTAGGCTACAGAATCCCAAATATATACATGCTATATAACTATAGAGTGACATAAAGGCACTGTTTGAAACAAGTCACTGCCTTCGTAGTATCTTTGGATTCAGTTAAAAAAATATTTTAAAATCAGCAAATAAATTAATTTGCTCACCAGAATGTTTCTAATACATTGTGTTGGGACATACAGACCCCAGCTGAGATTTATATACCACACCTATGGTTTATATGGAGTAGCGGCTGCCAGGTAGGTTTTGTAGCCAAAATGCAGAGCATAGAAAAGGAAACAGGGCAGGGAACCACAGTTTTACAGATGGAAGCTGAGACACAAAAGCATTAAATGTGATTTGTAGCTGAGCATGTAACACGCATGTCTGGTTCTATTTTTGAAAACATCCTTTTCACTTTCTTTTTAGTTCTGGAAGAATGACTGGAACTGTGGCAAAATTGTCTTTTTAGAATTTTAAAGTAGCCATAAGAGTTCTTGTCTTCAGAAGTGCTCAGAATATGAGAAACTAGTAAAACAGCTATATCTGAAATAAGTGGCCTGGTAGCTGTGTAGTGATAGGAAGGCAAAAGTAAAAACAGTATCAGATTTAAAAAGCATTTCTAGGTCAGTAGTAAGAATATGTCTAATGCAGGTGTGGAGAGAAGTAAGATTAGGCTTAGCTTTTATTATCTAGCACTAAATCCATTTTGTCTCTAAAAACTAAAATCCTACTGGTGGGGGTCTAAAAAGGTTCTTCAATTGGATTTACCCAGACTGCAGGATATGTGATAAACAGTGATTTGTTCATTGTCCCTTGGATCTGTCCACCTTGCTTAAGGACTTAAACTGTGCCACTGTAATGAGCCAGCTGCTTCCAGATTCCGTATTCTGCCAGCTTGTTCTACGATGGGGAGGTCCCTGGAGTCTGTGGAGGAAGGAATTTATTTTGTTGTTGGGGTTTTTTCCTTTGGTTAGTTTTTATTTTTCATGTCTTTGTTTCCCTCCCGCCGGGCTGTGATGTGGCCTTAAAGTCACTCGATGACCAGCAGTCAAATCTCAACACTTCCTCTCCTTTGCAGGATACATGGGGGAAACAGCCATGAAAGAATCCTTTAGCTCAGCCATGCTCCTTCCCTTCCTTGCCAGTGTTGTAACACCACCCCTCCATTCCCATTTTCTCTTAGAACATAAAAAAAATTAATTAATCCTTCTGATGGAAGTATCCTCTGAGCCACAGGGCTGGAGAAATAGGATTTGTCCATGTTGGCAGCTTAAGGTAAAGCTCCTTTACATTCTTACAGGAGTCCAGCTGGGGTTTAGAGGAGCATGTGTGTACCCCAGGCTTGATGCTCCCTCAGCTCACTTCAGAGCGGGTGTTTCAAGTGTGTGGCTTGTAAATGAGGAATATGAGCTCGATCTGAGAAGAATGTGTGTCCCCACAGAGCTCTTGCACTACACTGATCTCAACTCCAGAGGTTTTGTATGCTGTATTTAAATGCTCATACCATTAAAACCACTGAAGCAGTATTCTTAAATGTGCTTTGGTTTAGGTCTCAGTGGCCTTCGTGAATCAAGATGACATGATGACTGAAAACCAGGCCTTTGCTGTGGAAAAAATAATTTTCTTGTTAACGTAAAAAGAATACGTAATCATTTGAGGCTGGTTGCTTTTGGCAATTATTACTGTAATTTTATTTTTCTTGAGCACATTTTCAATAAAAAAATGAAACATTTAAAGCATTTCTTCAGAAGAAAACTTCAGACATGACTTTGGACAAAAAGCATCCACTTTCTGATCATGCTAAACCTGGCCAAAAGCTGTGTGAAATGTCTTACAGTATAGTTGGGCTTTTAACTTTTACCTCAGCAGTACTGATTATAATCTTAAGTATTTAATTTATGTGGATATATAAATACCGTATTGTCTTTCCTCACACAGAGTAAGAGCATTGAAAAAGCTTAGTATCTTAATCATTCTTTTAACATGCAACTTGTTTCAGTTTGAAGATTCTGCTTGAATCCTTGAAGATTGTTTTTTTCATGGACGAGATTGAGCATTATTTATTTTTGTAGTTCTGTAACAAATAACTAAGTTATTTTCATGACTATCTAATTTCTTGAATAGATAAGGTTTATTCTTCAAACAGTGAGGAGTTTTGATCCTTGTTACTGAGACATCTTTTATTACTGAAGCAAGGTTTGAATTATACGATATACAACAACAACCCCCAAAATAAAAGGGAGCCCATACTTGGGGGGAAAAAGCCAGCTGCTGAAACATGATTTGATTAAAAAAACAAAAGGCATCTCTGTGTTAGGATAAAGACAATATTCATTTGTTTTTCATGCTAGTCAAAAATAACATGGGAGTTATGCGCTGAGGATGGTGATATGATTTATCCTGTTGTGTGTTTATCAGACTTGGAGTAAAACACAGGTGATAGCAACTTCCACCATCTCTTGTAAGAAATGTGCATTTTAACAGGGCAGGGTACTCAGTCAGGGGCGAGCTGTACAGAAATAACACTCTGGCATCGCTGTTTCACACAAGCAAATGAGGACTGACAACCACTAAGTGCAGTCCAGGCTTTCTGAAGAAAAATATAGGCCACAGTAAACACAAAAATACATTCCAGCCTGCAGGGCCTAATCAAAAAATAAGCCTCTTGAGAGGCAAGATCATTGTGCACCACCACAGCATGGTTGCCATCCACTCTTGTGGAGCTGCTGGACTCAGTTTTGATCCCTAGATTTACCTCCGTGTATTTTGAAACAGGCTGAATTTTTCCTAGGTGCTTTCAAGGAAACCTGATCTGCCCTATAATCTTGCTTAGCTTCTGGGCATGAGAGTATCAGCACTGTGCATAGTTCAAGCAGGGTTATGTAGCTCTCTTCTAACATTCAGGGACAAGGAGACAGATTATAGCAATTTTTCCTGATTGGCAAACGAAAGGCAGAGGAGATGGAGTTTTACCAAATTGCTCCCAGGGTGGTCAGTAGCTGCTGTAAGGTGCAGTCCTGTTTTCCCTTCCTTCTTGCATCATGTTCACACTCCTCTTGTTTGTCAGTGTTAGAGAAGGTGTGACAGCACAGTTGGACCAGCCAGAAAAAATCCCCAGAGTTGTGTAATTCAGAGATTTTTGTTTTACTTAAGGAATAGGGATGGTGGCAGATAAAACCTTCTTTTTAATTTGATACAAAAAGCTTTTCCCTTCCAACATCTCAGTATGAGAAGCAAATGTGGACATGTTTCTTGGTTAAGCAGAATAGTTATTAGCAAATTAATAGTATGAGTTTAAATATATTCAAATATATTACTGCTGCAATATATTAAAGTATATTTAAACAGTAGATTAAATATCTTTCTTGTTCCAGGAGTTGAATGTTGATTATATTTATATCGCAAATGACATTTGTCTGCCTGGCCTGCAATCTCTGCTGGAGAGCTTCTTGAAAGCAGTTCAGCTTCTAACTAACCTTTCAAAGCACATCTGCACATTTCTGTTCCCAGCTGCACAGACAGAATAAAATAGAGGTTGAATGGCAGTGAAAGCTTGTAAGACTGGATCTCACAAACCACAGTAAGATTTTTTTTTTACTGTGCACGTTCTTCTGCATTCAAGTTTCTAGGGACCTAACTGTGATTTAAAAGCCTTTAGCATTTTTTAAAATGCTAGTTAAGAAATTGTATAAAAGCTATTGATTTTTCTTAGTTACTTGCCATAGTACCTGTAAGTTAGCATGATTATTCTTCAGTATCAATTAACAATCCATGCAAAATTGCTGTAGGTGTTCAGGAATGGATTTAGAACTGGTGCAAAGCCCTATTCAGAACTTCGTGTTCACACTCTTGGTAATGTGGCAGTCATTTTTTAATACATAACGCTCAACTTTGTTTTATTCATGGTAATAATGATGTCTGAGCAAATGTCAGATGGAAGAGATCTCTTAAAGTCAGTTCCAGACACTGAATTTTCATGTTTACCCTGCAATCTCCACCATAGTTCAAGCAAACAATTCCTGCAGTGTTTGAAGTTGCAAATATTAAAGTTTCCCAGCTTCAGTTTAATCACCTGTAACACAGTGTAATGCACAACCTGTAATTGCAGGCAGTACTTAACTGGTTTTATTTAGCTTGACAGAGACAGTAAACTGGACTTTATCATAAATACTAATTTATCTAAATGGAAACTGAGGTAATATATTTTGAATTTTATGTATTTTTCTGTCTGGTGCAAGGCATGCATTTATTTAGCAATGTATTCCTCCCCCCCCCACCTCCCCACATTGTTCCAAGGAAAAGTTTTGTAAATAATACAAGCCCTTAAAGTTGAATTGAGAGCTCTACTGGTGAGGCATATGGGAGTCATGAATATATAAACCCAAACTGGGAAGCTGCACTGGCCTGTCTCTCTCCTGGCCTCAGTCAAGAGACTCAAAATAAGACAGCCAAGACCATGAAATGTGTGATTCTAATTCATAACTTCCACCTAGACCATCCTGGTCTATCGGCTTCTACAGTTCACCCACAATGCTGAAGATTGGATTTGCCATTTTCTGGAACACTACACCACCTGGCCGTTTTTTGGAATGCTTTGCTGCACAGCCAGCAAAGTGGGATTCACCATGCTGTCATGGAGAGAGCTGGAGAAGAACCTGGGGAGACCTTAGAGCACCTTCCAGTACCTACAGGGGCTTCAGGAGAGCTGGGGAGGGACTTTATCAAGGACATGTAGTGACAGGACAAGGGGAAGAGCTTCCAATGGAAAGAGGGCAGCTTTAGATGATATTAGTAAGAAATTCTTTCCTGAAGGGGTGGTGAGACACTGGCACAGGTTGCCCAGAGAAGTTGTGGATGCCCCATCCCTGGAAGTGTTCCAGGCCAGGCTGGATGGGGCTTTGAGCAGCCTGGCCTAGTGGAAGGTTTGCCAGAGGGTTGGAACTAAATGATCTTTGAGGTCCCTTCCAACCCAAACACTTCTAGGACTCTTTATTCACTAGCTGAAAGATAATCAAAATAATAAAATAGTTATTGAGCTTGAGGAGAGGCAACAGATGAAACAGATCTGTTCCTTCTGCTGGGTTTCATTTCAACCTGAGATGCTACTCCAGATGGTGAGGAAGAACATCCTGGCACAGCCTGACTTCCATGGCATAGCTGGCAGCGTCAGGCTCTTTGCAGGAAGAGACGCACTCCCTTCTCAGAGGCAGGAGCCTGGGGTGTTTGGCACTTTGCACACGATTCTGCATTGAAAGGGAATTCCACCAAGGGTACCAACTTCCAGGCTCTCCTCCGGGGCAGAGGTAAGAACTTTCCATGATCTTGTATCTCCCTTTGTAAAGGCTCCACCGTATTAATGAGGGTTCAAAGGAGTGCATTTCAACCAGTAGAACTCCTCAGAGGAAAAACAAACCTCTTGTGAAAATATTTCTAACTGAATTCAAGGCAAATACTTCAGGGAGTAGGATATTAAAATCTGTATCAGCGCTAACAGTATTATCTGAAAAGCAAGAAACAAATACTTCACAGGTCAGTTGAAGACACCTGTGTATCACAGCCTATGTAAAAGCTACATCCAGTGACTGTGTGAACACACCCTTTAGCTCTTAAAAGCATCTGATGAGCTGGGGGACTCTGCTTTTGACTTCTGTACTTTATCTTGAAATCGAGATGCACTAATTTGCGCTCCTTATCACATAATGCCATGACTTTTACAGCAGTCAGCAGGGACGGGGCCCTGTTTCTGCATAGCAGCTGAAGAAAATGTCAAGTACAAAGACACGCACTGCTCCCTTGATACAAATTAGCTGAACACGTAAATGGGGAAACAGAGAACTCTGACCCTATTAGAGCAGAATGTGGATAGTGGATTAACACTCCAGACTTCTAATTAATCACAGTGTGTCTCATCCTTCTGATTGCTGCTGAGTAGGCCATTCTGCTAACTTAAGCCCACAGCTGTCCAGTATTAGCACTCATCTGTCAGTCCAGCTCCTTGTTCAGCTGTTGGCTGAGGAGAAAATGTTGCAGTCCTGAATGTCTCAAAAGTAGGTTTCAGAAATACTCAGAAACATCCTTACATGTGAACTCTACTTTTATTGTGTGAATACTTAAAAAACCCCATAAACCTTAAATTCTAAGAACTGAGTAACACTCTGCATTGTTTATGCTACTTTCCCATACAGAAAAAAGTACAGACCAGTACTGATCATAGTTCTTTCCTTCTACAACATGCACAGAGTATTTCATACAAACTACAGCAGCGTTGGAAGTTTTACAGCTTTACTGGAATGGGAATTCCAAAACTTGTTACACACACACCAAATTTATTTGAACATGACACAGATTAATCTAAGTTTGATATTACTTCTCAGGTAAAAGTTATATATCACTGAACTGCTACAAGAAGATCTATATTTAATTACTTGTTTTTTATCCAACTTTTAGACCACTTTTTAAGAGGAATACTGCAAATGCATTGAAGCCATTGAGTCAACAAACACTATGACAACCCCATAAAATATTTCAGTAATAGGATCTCTCTTCTCAGTTTTAAGGCATCTGAAATTCAAACCAAACTGAGCTTTTCTCACTGTCAAAAGCCAAACTAAGGAATTTGGAAATTCTCTCCACAGAAAGACACAGTATGTTATTTTCAAAAAGAGCTATCTTAAGGCAATGTGCCACTGCTACAGGCTGCATACAAACCACAGCTATCCTCCCCTCACCTGTTTTGGTTTCTAAAATGTAACTGAGAAAACTCAGTGATGGAAGAAAAGATGTGTACTAGTGCATATTCAGACAAAAGAATGAGACAGAAATTTAATCTACAATCTACAGATTCTAAACAAACTCCACATAATACGCTTTTATTATTCATAAAAGGAGTTCCCTTTTTCATTTCACACTACGGAAAAACAGCAACAGACTGTTACACTGATTCTCCAGTTACCTCTAAAACTGTGGAGAAAATAAGAGAACTAAAACCAAACTGAATTTGTTACACAGCATCACTGGACGTTCAGCCCACAAGGATATCAGTAGGGATGGTAACGAGGCCCCGGGTTGTAGGAGTTGTAGCCATATTGTCCGTAGTGGGATGAGTAGGATTGTCCTTGCCTGTGCTGCTGGTAGTTGTTACCCCAGCCTCTTTCCAGCCTCTGGTTAGATCTGTAGTCACCTTGCCAGTTGTATCTGTCCCCTCTAAAATATCTGCCATCTTGAAACCTGCAATGAGGAGATACATCAAAGTCTGACATAAATCATCAAGTCTAAAAAGGTGAATGATAATGAATTGTTATATTTGGCTGTTTTCATGAAAACGGTCATGTAACTGTCAGCAAACTCAAATATTTATATGTTTGTATGAAAAACTCATGAAAACATATCTACAGTCATCTGAGATCATTCATTCATTTCTTACCCAACCCACCATTTGCTAAGCAATGAAGGACAGTCTGTTTCCTAACACAGAGTATTCCCAGGCATTAGGTGAACTGCTGGAAGTTTGAACAGAGACTCCAACAGACCATAAATCTAAAAAACAACCCCAAGGCACATCCGTAGTGCATCGAAGCCAGGTTCCATCCAGTAGCTTCGTGGTATCACCATTAAAAAGAAAAATCAGTACCGATCTCTGTTCCTCTGGTTGCCACCAGATCTGTTTCTCCATTCTTCAACTATAGGAGGGGGATCTGCAGGGCGCTTTAGATATTCTTGGTATTCCTCATCATCCGATGTGAATCGATGAGCAAACATCATTTCATAATTTGGGGGTGTGTCAGCCAAGGAAGTCATTCTGAAAACTTCAAATGTGAACACAACAAAAGTGGCTTTAGCAATGTATGAAGTCTCTCATTGTAATAACTACCAAAATCCACGCAGTGAAAATGAAGGACAAAGGAAACTTACACTCAGATTGACACAGCTCTTGGGTTTGGGGCAGACAGCATAGATGCCTCACAGAAAAAAGTACTCAGAGCACACTCCCCTATCTACTCCTGATCCACTTTTAACAGGAAAAACATTCCTACAATCAACTTGAAAAGTTTGCTAAGGTAGAATATCACACAAAGCCTACAGATACACATAACCAGCAAGACAGGCAAAATAATCACAGTAATGTATGTGTTAATAACTTGATTCAGGGAAAGGTCAGCACCTAAGAGGATACTAAATTACTTCATAATATGCCTGTCTGATGGGATTTGTGTTTAAGGCCTTAGTTTCCTTATTTTTTTATATATGCATTTGCCATTCAGATGTTGGTGTTATCTGGGACTGTCCATCAGCAAAATCTGGTCTTAGCAAATTAGAAAGGCTCAAAGCCCACTGTTTTAACAAGTCCCACATAATTTAGAGCATTTACAGTATCTGGCTCTGGACTTCCAGAATAAGCTCTTCTGCTGTCTCCCGAAGATTTGCTGGTGGGACCTCAAGAGCTAAAATATACACCCTCAATGGCCAAGCCCAGTTTGGAGCTTCTGCCCGCTGTACCCACGAGCACCCCGGGCCTAAGGTAAGTGGGGTGTTCCTGGGGAATCAGCGCAGTGTTCCTGTGGCCCCAATTCCCCTTCAGCAGCCCTGGCCTAAGGTCAGTGGGGTGTTCCCGGGGTGTTCCTGTGGCCCCAATTCCCCTTCAGCAGCCCTGGCCTAAGGTCAGTGGGGTGTTCCCGGGGTGTTCCTGTGGCCCCAATTCCCCTTCAGCAGCCCCAGACACGCAGCGTTGCTGCCTGCAGAGCCCCTGGGCAGCCTTCCCCCCGCCAGTGACGCAGCACACCTCCCTGAGGCAGGTGTAGGAGTTATCCCTGCAGGATGCAGGAATAACTCATCCTTCTTTCCTCTGCCAGGAGCTAAACTCGTTAGTTTTTATTACGAGCTATCTCCAAGGAACTTTGCTCCTCAAGTCTACGGCAGTCGGGGTGAGGGCGGCGGGGGTAGCACTGCCCTGGGGACCCGCCGCTACGGCTTCTCCTGAGCAGCTGGAGCTGCTCCCCTTACGGTCTATCCTGTAAATATCACATTCATCCCGCGGGGGCCGGTACCGGGGACACCCGGCACCCTCCCGCACCCAAGGCCAAGCAGGGAGCGACGGAAGGGGCTGGGTCCCCGAGGAGGGCTCCGCCGCAGCCCCCTCCCCTCACAGCGGGCCGGGCAGAGCTGAGGGGGGCCGGGGGGGTCGCTCCCGCTCCCTCCCTCCCCCACAGCCGCCTCACCGCGCCTCNGGGGTGGGCAGGGGTGGAACCAGCGATTCCCCCAGGTTAGGGCTGGATACAAAGCGCGGTGGCAGGAATAGTATCGAGGCTTGTGTGGCGCTTTCCTTCGCTGCCACGCGGGTTTTAAGGAGGCGACGCCTGAAATGTTTGGGTTTCAACCGAAAGGTGCAAATGAAAAAGGTGAAGTGAGCGTGGCGTCTGTGGCTGGCTGTAATGCCATTTATTTCTGGTATGAAAAAGCTTAGGGATGTGTTGACTGCTACGTGAGGAAGGTAAGATGACGTGAAGCTTTTTGATAGGTAAATAATTCAGTGTAAACCAAAATAATTCTGCGTTGGCGCCTGCTCCAGCAACACATCTACGCTCCCAGCTGGTGCTGTAGGTAGCGGTCAGTCTTGTCAGCCTTAATACAGGTGTGAGCCTCAGAACTTCAGGCTTGTCACCTGTAATACGGGTGAGGTTAGGACTGGTGGCACCAAGACCTTCCTGCAGCAGAAATGGTGTCGGTGTCCCTGGTCCCCAGCTTGCCTTGTTCCCACAGCGTCCATGTCTTTGCAGTGCTGACTAATTTCCACAACACTCAAGCCAATGGTTTTTAAACGGTCTCTTGTGCTTTGTATAAGAAATGGGGGTTTTATAGGACCCTTTCAGAAAGCAATGGTTTTTTACAAGCTCTGCTAGAGATTCTATCACTCGCAGGCACTAGCAAAGCAGAGACTGATAATCAGGTAGATCACTTGAAACAAAATACCCCAGCAACAGCAATAGCTGCATCCAATTCTCCAAAAATATGAGAACAGAATAAGTGCCCTTTGTTTGAGAAAAACAGCAATAATTACAATCTGCTCTCCTGTGTGACCTACTGCAGGTGTGTATCGTCACTTGCAGAATAGGAAATGATGACCTCAGTCCAAATAGCATAATGCAAACACCTTAGCCTGGCTAGCTAGTTCTGAGCCAAACAAATTGTCATTGAGGCTAAAAAAATAATACCTTTTCGCTTAAGTTTTTCCCATATAATCCCTCTCCTACTGACTGCCCTTTTGAAATGGGCAGAAGTAAGTAGGATTTTATTTCTTCTCCAGACATGTTTCATTTTGATCATCGGATATTGCAGTTTCAGGTGTGTCTACAGAGGATTTCATGCATAAAGTTAATGAGATGATTCTTAATAAAAGGTACACACTTCTTTATTTTTGAGGCTCTAGTCTGCTGTTTCATGGGTGACATTTTTCATTAAAAGATCAAACTTAATATTAAGCCTTTAATTATAGACTCAAGTTACCCATACAGTTAAGCATGTACATAATTTAGACGTTATATATAAGTTCTGTTGAAGGCATGGGCCTCCTGTAATCCTTATAAGCAGTATCCTTCAGAAATTACAGTTTTGGTAAGGTGCTCTCATCAGCATATTTTGCATAGAAAAACACTTGCAGGGAATGGCACAAAATTACATATAATATATATTTATACATGATGCTTATGCTTTGATTCTTTTTCATTACATGTCTTTATGCCTGCTTTGGGTTATAACATCAAGAAGGAGATCATGATCCAGGCAACATCCTAAGATCTCTCATAGATGTTATTCTGAAATTCAAACTGCATATAAAAAACCCCAAGGGACAGACGATTTTTAAAGGAATAAAGGCACTCAAAAATTAGTATTGTCACTGGGTAGAACTTTCAACACCCACTAAATGCCTCGCACAGCACATACCTACAGACTAGGTGCCTGAGTGCTTAGAAGGTCAAGCTCCAAGTGTTGTCAAGACAGAGAAATTGATAATCCACTCTTGCAATCTTTCTGCTCACTTCAAGGCTCTCTGGGTAATTAATGTGTTGTTTTTGTGTGAACGCGATCTCATAATCAGCATCTCTGAAGTCTACTGCAGTGTGATAAAGCCTCAAAGGGTTTGCTTTTTTCCTGTAGATTTCATTATGTTAAATAACGTGCCGTTAGATGAAGTCTTATCTTCTAGATTTTAAACTAAGACTTTTTCCTTGTAGCCTATTGGAAATTAATTAAGCTTTTGTAGAATGGATCTTCCTGGCTGAACAAAGGAGTATGTGCTAAAACTAGCGAAGCCTTGTTTGCCTTGAAACAATGGAAAATGACAGAGGTTTTTATAGCTATTTAGCTTTGATAGCTCTCGCTGTTCTGTCACAAGACTTTGTATTTGATA
Organism: Oriolus oriolus; assembly: GCA_013400235.1. Taxonomy (NCBI): domain Eukaryota; kingdom Metazoa; phylum Chordata; class Aves; order Passeriformes; family Corvidae; genus Oriolus; species Oriolus oriolus. The sequence continues at coordinate 573,525 of VXBT01001421.1, forward strand.
TTTTGCCTAAATTCCCAGCTTCTGGACTCGTGTATTTTCATTATACTCAACTTTAATATGAGGATTAATTTCCAGCCCTTCTTATTACAGACAGTTCTTGGGAAAGGAGGTAAGTCTGCTCTACAGGATAACCAGCCTGTACCAAGGAGCAAAAGGAAAACATCATTCAAATTTTATTTGTTTAAAAACCTATATATTTGGCACTTTTCTGTTTCTTTAAGATTGTGTTCATTGCTCTGTCTCAGTAGAGTTTGACAGCTGTGACATTTTTAATGAAAAGTCAGCATGTGTCTATCTCAGTAACAAGAGAAAAAGAGAGCTACATTTTTTTGGTGCATTTCTATATCTTTAAACAGGAGGGATTCTTTTTCTTTAGTGTTAATATCTACTTTGAGGAATCAACTAAGAAACTAACGTCACTTGTAATTGGTGCCTGTCTGATTGAGGGAATATTTGTCTATAAAGGAATAAGCAGCGAAACCTCCATAGATGGTTATGGATCCTACTGGGGATTGTTAATAACAAAGCAATACGTCAGAAAATATTTTAGTGAAAATTTGTCTTCGAAACTCTGATTTTTTTCTTAGCTTGCTGAAACTACTCAGTGGTTTCCTGTCAGCCAGTTTCCCTCTCTCCACCGTTCTTTTTGAATGTCTCAGTTACTGTGTAACTGAAAGCCTGGTTTGTTTGTACAACGAAACCTGATTTCCCCAGGTAATTTATTCTAGGAAATGGTGATGTCTGGCACAGCTAGGGAGAGCAAGACTTTGTGTTCTGGCTACAGCAGGTACAAAGGGCATGCGTGGCAGCCTTGTTATTGATTCCACATAAAGGAAAGCTGTGTTTCTGTGGGCACGAGAGGCTGTGAGACCACCAGGGGACATCTGAGCAATAATGAGCGCCAAGTGTTCGCTCGATCATTCACTGCACTGAGAGCTGGGTAAGCAGAGATACTCTTTAGCCAATCTGCCGAAATATTGGGGGTTGTGCTCTTTCTCCAGGACCTCCTGTGCTCAGAAGATGAGTTCTCATCATGGAGTTTTATTCCTTTGGCTGGAAAGGATTATTGCCTAGATGAACCTCACTTAAGTAACAAGAGGGAGATACAGCAGCTGCTGCTGACAAATGCCTCTGAAGCCCATGCAGCTCTTCTGCCAGATATCTGCTTTGCCTTTGCTGTTGCACTGTACAGTATCACTGAGCTTCGGAGTGTCTTTCACACACCTCCATATGGTGTTGTAAAGTGAAGTCCATAAAGGAACAGACTGCGCCTTTCTAACAACTTCACTAAACTTAATACAAGAAATGTTCCCTTCCCGTAACAATGACCTTTAAATGTTAACTGGCTAAAAAAATAACATTGTCCTTTTTTAAAAAGGGGAAAACGCAATTCCTGGTGCTTGATTGTGTTACAGAATAACAATTTTGGTGCTGTGGGGCCCAATTCCTTTGCATTAAGGTTACAACAGTGTAATGCTTGATTAGAAGGAATTTATTCCTAATTTATGCCAGTATGAAAGAAGGCCTTTAATTTTCCTAAGAGATACTTCTTTTAAAACCCACAGTCACATTAAATTATATTTCTAGCATATTGCTCTTAAAATCTGACTGTCATTTATACATATTTATATACATATATACAAATTTAAAATCACTACATTCTAGCTGCCTTCTTTTATTCTCACCTTTAAAACTGACTAAGCCAGCTGTGCCCTTTGGGGTCTATAAGCATGAATCATTTTTATTATTTTTTTCTCTCTTAGGCAGTAATTACAGAGTAGTATGCTGTCTCTGGTTTTTAATATTATGGTGCCATTTTAATCCAAGGTGCAACACCATTAACTTCAGCAGAGTTACACTAGCAATGAATTTGTCCCCAGGAGGCTTTTCCGAATGTTCGGTTCTTTCCTCATGATTACCCAGAGGAATGGAGAAGAAGAAGGCAAGACAGAGGACCCTTTGATAGGAGGAATGTAGTTCAAAGTGAAGTCTTGTTTCTGCCATTCCTGGTGCTCCATATGTTCCTCATTTGGGGTGGAGGTGGGTTAGACCCCGTGGGGCACGCGTGCTGGGGCTGGGGGGCAGGCAGAAGTTTTACACAGCACATCTGGTGCACAGGTTATGTTCTTTCCTAGATGTAGGTACTGTACAAATGGGAAGGAAAAAAAAAAGAAGAAGAGAAAAAGTGGGAGGAATATTCAGACACTTTAAGTGTACTTCTGTGGAACTGCTTGAAAGTCAGAAAATGGAGTAGCCAAACGCTTAGATATCAAACTCATCGTGATCGTCAGGCTGTCTCAACTCCAACTCAGCTGCTTTTTAGATGTCAAGTAATTCTGCAAGTGGGGATGTGTGAATCAGTGTTACCATGGATTATCTATTGTTAAAATAGTAGCAAAATATAAAGAAGGTACTTGCAGAAGTTTCTAGCACTAGATTTTATTAATACTCAATTTTCTTCTTTTACAGCTGGATATTTAATTTTAGTTTTGTCTCATTTCTCTTGTCCATATCCAGTGTAAAACATACAAATCTTCTGCAGTATGGAAACACCAACCTGTAAGTTAAATACAAATTAGTAACACCCAGCTGAGTTTGGAAGGGGAATTTAGAGCATTTCCTCTTTGCTGTCAGGGAGCAGAGAGGGACAGGAGCCAACAGCACGGCTGGCAGGGTAGGGGCCCACCCTACAGCCCCGAGCAGGGCTGGCCAGGGTTGGCAGAGCTCAGAGGTGCAAACAAGTTCACAGGGATGAGACAAGTCCAAGGCAAAGCAGAAATTCGGGTCAGCATGTGGGTCACTGCCCAGATGAGCAGGCGCAGCAGGGCTGGATCTGCAGCGCAGCAGAGCTGGGCAGGGAGCGAAGGCCCCCATGCCTGGGGCAGGGGGGCCCAGGGCTGGTCGTGGCAATTAAGGGCTGTCAGTGCATTCAGGGCCCTGACATGCACATCTGGTAGCAATTGCTGCTGTGTTTAAATCAGAAACTCAGACCCTTGCAAAGCCCAGGATCTAGCAGGGGGAAGTGGTTATGCCTTTCAGCAAAGGTCTAGCGTTTCTCCTGGGTTGGACACTTGATGCAGTTTGCCTGTTGCACTCCAATCAGTTGCCTCGGATACAAAGTCAAATATTCAACCTCTAAAGAGGATACCTAGGTCTCCTGTTTTGCTCTCAGAATCTCCCTTCTCAGAAGGGTGACATTCTCTGGGTGCTGGAGCATTGCCCTGAGGCTCACTGTGAGGCCCAGGTCTGAAACCTGCCAGTAGATGTGCCACGGAGCCCCTGCTCCCGCCCGTCCTCCTGTGCCTGTGTGCAGCATGGGAGCACATGCTCAGGTTCTGCTAAAGGCACTGAAACAGAACAGCTTTTCAGGGTCTTGTTCCCTCTCTAGGCTCAGGTCAGTGGGACTGGTCTAAGTAATGCTCCCTCCATCAGATACTAAACGTGGGTCTTCCCAGATGGCTTTACCAAGAAGCTGTTAGCACAGGAATTGCTCTCCCTTCTTCCTCTTGTCTTTGCATGTAAGGAGAGTTCCTGAATGTTCTTTGCAGCTCCTCTTAAGTCTAGGGGCCATTAGAGAAAACAAATGCTGAACTATAGGCCAGCTTTGTACTAATACAAATTAGAGTGTCTTTGTAGTGTTAAGTAACTGTTTTTAAAAGCTGCAAATCAGAATTTTCCAGACATACCAATCAGCATCGAGACCACACTGTGCTACATGGAATAAGGTGTAAGTGAATTAGCTGAGCTGCACAGAAGCCTGCCGGATTTTGCAAAGCTGGACTGAGCAGTCTGCTCCGTGTTGGGAGCACTCCTCCGTGCATCCCTGCGTTGTGCCTTGCCCCACACAAAGCCTGGAAACTCTTTGGACAGGGACTGTCTTTTCAGTTTATGTCTGTGCTGTGTGGCGGTTGGTGCTTTTCTGGGGGTCTGGATCAACACTGCTCTGAGCAGTAATAACTCTCCCTCCTGTTACTAAATTAGGACTTGAGATCATTCTTTCCAGCAAACAAGGGTTCCTAATCTTTCAGGAGATTATATATTGGCTGCCACCCCTCTGCACCCCCATCTGCCCTCCCAGGGACCTGTGCTTCAGATGTCGAGGCACAGCATCCTTGCCTCCCTTAGTTCTGCTGTAATTCTCTCTCTGTCTTTGCTCCAGACTCCTGCAGCAGTTTCCTCTCCTGGAACCTTTCCACAGCGCTGCTGTTCCTGCAGCCCTGCTCACCCTCCCCATTTCGGGTCTCTCTTTCCTCCTTTCTTGAGCTGTAGCTGTTTGTTCCCCATCCCCACTCCGCCTGCAGAGCTGTGCTGTGGGGGCAATCAGCTGCTTAGCAAGGCAGTGCACAGCTGAACTTTCTGATGCTGGTGGGGAACTAGTGCAGAAGATCTTGATGACTACTCAACAGTCTAAACTTAAAAAAATATAGAGATATTATCATGGAAAATTCATAGTTCTGATGGAGCTTCTGATGGAGGCTCGTTTAAAAAAAGCTCAGAAAATCTCACATATAAATGAAAACCACGTAGTAGTTCTTGGTGATATGCTGAATATGATTGTTTCTTATTATGCTATGGCTGCCCATTTTAGGAATAATACACAGTTATTTTCTTGGTCTTAAATGGTAGTGTGGGGATATAACAAACCTCCCAAGTAAAAACCTTAATTAAAAAGCAAGCAGTAGCATCTGCAGCATATTGCAAGATAAGACTTCAGTAACCTGAAAAACTGAGCACGATTCTAATTAAATCAGGGGAAAAAATGATGAACTAGATATACGTTTTATTTAAGGATAGCAGTTATATAAGATATCAAAGATCTCATGGTTGCTATCTGATGGGAAATGTTGCTGCCAGATCTCACAGACTATTTCCAGGGAGCGAAATCCTTGTTCCGCTGGTTCCAAGTACTGTTGCGATTTTGGGTTCTGCAGGGTCGGGACTTTGCAGCGGCTCTCTGCTGGTCATGGGAGCCCCGCTGGTCCTGCTGAAAGCTGCAGATGATCCAGCAAGGAAGCAATGTGTTCCCATGGCACGAGGAACCACCACGCTGCGTGTGCTGCCACTCTCCCAGTGAGGCACCAATACAAACTCCTGACTATTTATGGTTATTTAAGGTCCCAGCGCACCTTTTGAAAATTAAGTCTCTTAATCCCTCTGTGCTGGCCAAAATTTATTTTAAGTGATGCCACTCAGCATTTCCTGTATTGTTCCAGATGGAGATAGTGCTGGCTAATTGCGTCTTGTTTCAAACTGCGTGCTGGCCTCCTCTGTTTTGGAACAGCTGATATTTCCCAGAAACACGGTGCTGTACTGATGTGTGAAGTGATCTCTGTGTATCCCTCCTTGTGTCACAGGAATGGAATGAGGATTAATCAATGATGACCGAATCATGCTCCCAGTGAAATCAAAAGAAGGGTTTCTTTCCATGGGTATCATGGGGGCCAGGGCTGGCTTCTGTGTGGATGTTGTTGCTTTGAGATGCCTGCATGTAAAAACAAAGGAAAATGCAAAGCATCACCTTGTTGAAGGTGTCTGCGTAGAGAGAATTCCTTTAGCTGGAGAGGAAAATGCATTTTAACAGCTGTTTCCTGAAGAGTTTAGATACTTGTCACAGCAGACATTATTGTGCTCGAGGAAATTTGGGTTTGTTGAATGTGGCTTCAAGCATGTGGTGCTGGCTGGCATTTGTGGCTTTGCATGTCCTGTGCATTCAAAACATGCTTTGTTATGCTTCCAGGGCTGGCTCCTGCTCTTTTCCCAGAACACATTATGCTGTGGAATTGTATCTCAAAAGCCATGTTCTTAAATCCAGCAACAGCTCAGCTTTAAATATCAGACAAACATCGAATGCAACAATAGCTGCAGATTATTCTCTATGACCAAGTGTTAATTATTTTGGGATCTAAAAAAGAGCAATTCTGGATAGATTTCTCGGAGACTGCAAAATATTTCTTGCTTAGATCTTCTGTCACGTGCCACTTATGATGTCACATTTAAAACTGTAAATCCATTTACAAGTTTGACAAATGATATCACAAACATTTTTGCAAGATCACCCAACTTCTTCCATGCAAATATAATAATAGAACATCTCTCGTGCAAATATAGGAAGGAGTGGTCATGAACTATTTTGGGAAAAGGGTACTCACCAGATGGACATAGAGAGAATATTCAGTCAGACACAGAGAAGGAGAAGAACAGTAATACATATTATTAAAGGTGGGTATGGATGAAGATTAGCCTATTCTTGCAGGAAAACTATCAAATTAAACTTAGAAAAATGTTGTTACATTCACAACATAAATCATGTGCTCTTCTGCAAAGAAACAGTAAATGAAAAATAGAGGATATGTGTCATCCATACTTTGAAGTGTTGACTTAATTTTCTCAAGTATGCAGAAAAGGTTTTCATGTGTGTATATTAATATTTCTCTGTTGGCTAAAGACTAAATTAAAACAAAACACAGCCTGAAAGGTGAAAAGTTCAACATTTTTTTCAGAGAATGGTGCAAAACATAGCTTTTGTGGTGACAAATAGTTTTCTTCACAAATGAAATTTACCCCTGTCTGTGATAAACACCCATAGCTGGTGTCCTGGGCCCTGCCAGCTTCCAAGCTCTGAGCCAGGTCTGGCTCCTCTGAAGTCAAGGTATTTTCCATGACTGGAGGAGAAAAACCTTGTGTTGTGGAGCCACTTGTGTCTTTATGAACTCAAGTGAATTGTTTGGGGTAGTCACCACTACACCTCAACCATCAGGTTTTGTAAGTAGGCTTGAATCCCATGTGGCTTCGTTCCCACCTGGCACTGTGGGTGCTGCTCAGTCCTTCGAGAATTCATCCAGGCAAAGGATCCAGACACCTCAGCCCACAAGGAAATACAGAACCTTTGGGCGTTCATGTGACTGAATCAGACCTCTGCTGTGCCCAGGGAAATGTCTTCCCTTTCCTGCTGGGCAAGCAAGGAGCTGAGTAGGGATCAAAGTCCACCGGTGAGTGAGTCCCAAAGAAACACAAAGAATGAGGTATTTTGTACCAGCCTGTGGTACGAATTCCCACAAGCAGCCAAGGCAAGTACTTCTGGAAAACTAAAATGCTCTGAAATGTCTGGCCCCAGCCTCTCTATAGCGTTTCCTTGAGAGAGAGACAGCGGGGGGACACAGTGATGAGTGACCCTTTGAGAGGTAGCTGGGGGATAAAGCCCTGCTTACCAGCACACCCAGGGCCCTGGGACAAGGGCAGGGGGGAAACAGGGCCACTTGGAGAAGGACAGGCTGAAAAAAGAAAAAACCACATTTCTCACTACAGTCTCCATGAACATCCCACATTTCCTTCTCATTCCCTCCCCTGGCTCCCACTACTCTGCCCTCCAGAGCAGCTGCAATGAGCATGGGGGGTTCTTTTCCACCTCCCCTCCTCTTCCTGCCCCCATGCAGCAGCACCCCCTTGCCCAGCTCACGACCCACAGCAGACACTGCTGATGTCCTGGAGAGCCCGGCACAGCCAGCACAGCGCAGTGGGCTGATCAGGAAGGCAGCCTTGAAAATGCCACTCTGTGGTTGCTTGGAAATGAAATCCAACTTCAGTATTATTTTTGAGCTTAGATTTTTGAATCCAAAATTCCATGTGACGGAAGAGATGGGTATTTAAACAGATGTCTGCAATTTCTTTAAAAAATAGAGATTGAGTTACAGATGGTAGAAAGGGCCTGAGAATTAAAATCTCCCGAGCTACAAGAAAATTTACATGTGAGCAAAATGTTTTGCTGAAATATATGGTCATACAATTCCGCATGTTTGAAAATTACGCTTTTTTCACCAAAAATGTGGATATCTTTTCCCTTCCCTATTATCTGCTTCTCTGCTGCAGCCTTGGCTGTCACCATCACTGTGACAGCCAAGTCGCAATATGAGGGTCCTGTTTCTAACAGACAAGACATACAGTTCTTTCCTTCTCCTTTCTCTTGTGTAATTTGGCCTGCCAGGACCAACAATTTTGATCTGAATTAGTTTAAAAGAAAACTAATCTACCCTATTTGCATAATCGGTGCCTGATTGCTCTAAGTTCCATTTTGTAAAATGCAAATAAAAGGAATTTCATGATATAAGCCTGGAAGGAGACCAGAGTCAAAATCTGTATTTGCGGATGAAATTGAACCTTTTTTTCTTTGGGGATTTAAAAAGAAAACTCCCAAAATAAATTTTGAGTGAAAAAGCTGATAACTTCTAAAGTGCCATATGAAATGCAAAGCACTGCATATTGGAAGGGAAGAATTGAACATATTTGGTACGGTTTTTGAGGAGCAAGTCAGGATCCATGTCATCATCTGGGAGACCTGTGCATGCCTGTGAGCAGCTTTACAAAGATCTTCACTCCTGCACGTGTGCTCAAAGGAGCAGCATTTGTGTGCATATGAAACAAGTGCATGGACTCAAACACAAGCTGCAAGGACACCTCCAGGCAGCACTCCTCACCTACTCTGCAGAGTCCCAGTCTGTCCACTGCCAAACCAGTTCAAATCAGTGTGATTCCAGAGCAGAGCAGCAAGGCCCACTGCACACAGAAAAAAGCTGTTGGGTGACCAACCTTATTTCCTTTACAGTGGAGTGGACATAATCGAAGTGTCTACGGCAATGAAAACACAAAGAAGGAGAACTGGGATTATCTGTTTGTCTCACCCAGTAAGTACAAAGAAATAGGTCTGTTAAGGGTACAATGTTTGCTCCCAGTGTGGGACCACCTCTACAAATGTTCAGGATCAGTGTGCACTCCCAGATGTGTCCCAGGGTGGATTTCTCGCAGACCAAAGTACAAAGGATGCCCAGAGGATCTGTCCTACTGTGTATTGATGCTGGCAGATGCTCTCCAACTGTGCCAGTGGTCAGCATCCTACACTCCATCAGTGTCTTAGGATTTTGTAGCCTTCAGCACCTTGCTGGGTACTCCCATTCAGGCTGGAGTCCTGTGGTGACTGTAGGGCATCATTCTGGTTTTGCTGGCTTTCTTCACGTGTCCATGTCTCGTGTCTCTGAGATGTTATTTGAAATTATTTTTGGTTGGCTGCATTTGTCTTTATTGAGAAGGCAACATATACCACAGTGTGACAGTGACAGCTCTTTGCATTTACATAAACATCTGCTTTGGTCTGGTACTTGTACATTTCACAGGACAACTCTTAAAAAAGGGAGGTAGAAACTGGGCATGAACCTTCTATGGCTCGTTAGACAGGTGCTTCCTGGCACTAAGTAATTATAACAATAAACTGCAAAGAATAATAAGAGAACATGCAACTTATTTTAAAGTAGATTGGCAAATTGCTTGTAAATTACTTTCTCTCTCTTTTTTTTGCTTTTAAAGATAGAAAGTAATCCTATTATTTTGGCTTATTTCTGAAGGAGACTGGAGAGGAAAACTGGTTTTTTCTTATAAATCAGATATCTTGCTGGAGGACTTGTTGACAGTCCCATGTTTATTGTGAGTTCTGACATTTTAAATGAAAGGACAAGAGTGTTCATTATTTTAAGCAAATGGATCTTTTGTCCTAATTATTTATTAGATATCATATTAAGTAGGTTTTAAAAACAAACACTGTAAATCAGAGTGGTTTCAACAAAATTACTTTAAATCCTTTCTTTTCTCAGTTGCTCACCTTTAACATTTTATATCCAGTGATATTATAATTACATTAGTTCTCCATTTGTCAGGAGATTTAAAAAACTAATTCTCTGTTTCAAATGTAAAAATCAAGAATTCCCCCAAGCTTTTTTTGGTTAAACTCCTGGATAACATTTAAAGCTAGAAAATGGTTGGTTATTTGTCAAAGGGGCAAAAAAAGGGAAATGGCACAGTTCTGTTGGAGTAAAAAAAAATATGCAGATTTCATCAGTCTACTTGGAAAAAAGAGAAAATCACAGTACTGAATATTTTATTTAATACTACCTGCCAGGGGAAATAGGGAGAAAACTACCTTGAAGTATAATAGTTTAAAAAGACCGAACAGCAGGTTTTCTGCAATAAAATTATATCTAAAATAAAATAGAGTGGCAGAAGACAACAATAGTGAAAGCCAAACAAAAGGAGAGAACAGAAACACTGAGAGAGAGGAAGAGCCCAGTGAGCTCTTTGCTTTTCAGAATGCTGGGTACATACTCCCGATTGTTAGATCAGCTTGCTGAAAAGGATATTCACCCTGTATCTAGGAATCAAAAAATTATATCTTTAGGAGGCCTGTGGGAATAGGAGAAATTTCTCATCTAAAGAAGTTAGATCCATTTACAGAATGTGGATATTTTTATTGCTCAGCTTGAATCCTACCAAGGGATCCTGTGCCTTCGGTATTTTGAGTGCTCCTGAGCGTGGCACAGCAATGAGGGCACACTTGCGAAGAGTAAATGAGGGCTGAATTACCATCCCGTACACATCCTGCGTCTGAGCCAGCTCGGAAATGAGAGATCATGGCACACACGAAGCTCGAGAACTGATTAATTTTGATAGCGTATTTATAGTTCTCATTTACAGAGAACTGAAAATACCTTCAACAACTGGAATGCTAAATTATAGAAAAATAACGTAAATCAATGGGAACCGTACACAAATTAGGACACAGTGATGGTGGAGAAGTTCAGGACAGAACTGTCTGTAGAGAAATTGCTTAATTCAATATTTATAATGTTAAATTGTTTGCATGAGATCTGGGCCTTACTCAAATCCATGGGACTTTTACCACTGACCTAAAGTGAGGACAGGGCTTCATCCTCTTTTTGGCAGAGAAAGGAGGACCACAACAGTGTGCCACACTTTGGAGAGAGGAGTATCTCATCCATTTGGAAGCATAGTGGGAATTTCAGGTGAAGGGACTGTCCTTACACAAACCCAAATATGAGCAGAAAACTGGGTTAACTTGCTGTCTGCCAGGGAAAATGTCCCAGGGTACTGGAGAAATGGGACTAAAATCCTGTCTCTCCTAGAAGACAGTTCTGCAAAGAGCATGAATGAAGTGGGAGGACCTTATGAACAAAAGCAATATACAAAATTTTGTATCATGTGAATTTCGCAGCCAATTATGCTTCCATAAACTTAAGCTTTATTTTTATAATTGGGGCTGAAAACACGGTCTTGAATGCAAGATTGGACAAGATTAAAAAATTAGAAAATGCTAAGGCAACTGCAGTTCCAATTTCCAATTCTCATCTTATCCTGACACACATAGTGAGTGCATTACCCCATTTTGATCCAATTCCATTAGATACTTGTTAGTCACATGCAGCACTGGTTCATAAAACACAGCTCTTGGATACTCACCAAAATGAGCTAATTAATCAGAGAGGACCAAGACGATTTCTCTCTGATGAATGGAGTATGTAATTTAACAAAATGAGGTAAATGGTGTAAAAACAGTGTTATAAAATGCTCAGATTCATGGTGAGAGTTTTTTCCACGAGGTTGCTAGGCTGCTGTTCTTTCCCTCAGAGAATATGACCCCTCACTGCTTCCCCTAGAAGAGAGGAATGGTCACATCAAAGCAATACTCAAGGATGCAGGTCATCATGAACACGAGAGGATTGTCACTTTTGCCCTGGCTATCTCAGAGGAAATGGAACCTCACCTTCAGCTGGCAGAACAGGACGTAGGAACTTTTGACATCAGTGATTAGGTAAGGAGTTAAGTCTCCTTCAACATCCACAATAACCATCCGACCCTGGTAAAGAGAGCAGGTACATGGGAGGGGTGCCATCCCACAGCTTCGTGAAAATGTCTGTGTAATTCACCCTGCTCCTTTTTCTCCCCACAATGACATGGACTTTATTTCAGTGTATGGGATTGAAATTCCATTGTGGTGTTCCAGACATCAGGAAATAGCTGTCTGTCAGAAAGGGAGACAGGCCCACTGTCCATAGCTGGAAGGTGTTTGCTTGCTGGCTAAGTTTTTCTTTGAGGATTCCCATGAGGTCCCGAGGTAATGCTGGGGACACCCCCAGCCATTACACACGAAGCAGGCAAACATAAAGCCTTTCCCACAACTTCTAAACTTTCTTGGAAAGAAAAGATAAATCAACGTGAGATTTTTAAAAAAAGGATGAAAATAATCACTCTTGATGGCAGAGTGTTAATTATAACTTTGTGTGGGTGAAGTTAAAAGCCTGTCTTATGTGTGAATTGGGCGTCTTTCCTCCACGAAAGAGTGAGTGTGTCTGTGTACACAGTCCTATGAGCAGCCGGACGAACAGGTCCACGGCGCTGCTATGGATTTGTGTCCTGTGATTGCCGGTCAGATGCCAGTGTCACCCTCGCGGCTGGGTAGCCATGACACGGCTCTTCCACACCAGTCCAATTTCTCCTTCCCTGCTTAGGAACCGTCCCTCTTTTTATTTTCACGAAACCTACACAATTTCGGGACCCTGTGTGGCACAGATTTGCAGCGGGGCTGAGAAGGACCAAAGCAGATTCAGTCCTCCCGACCGGATTCACCTTTCTGGGCAGAGCAGCCGGGCGCTGGGTGGGCGCTGGGTGGGTATAGCTGTTGACCTGGGCTGCGGTGTGGCTCTGCCAGGGCCAGCGGCCAAACAGGGCTGACACGGACCCGTGGCTGGCAGGCTCCGCACTCACGGCAGGAACGCGGATTCGGAGCGTGATGAGACGCGGGGTGGGCGTGACAGTGGGAGAGAATCGTCCGCTCGTGTTTCACCGGGCATCCCTCTGCGTGGCATCGCCTCCAGTAGGAAGCGCATCCCCGGGATCCGCGCTCGGAGCGCGCCGTGCCCGCGCCGCGGAGCGGGGGCTGCCGGCGGGGCGCTCCCGGTGCGGGGCAGCCGGTCCCGGACAGCCGGTCCCCGGGCT
>VXBT01001421.1:586900-620918 GCA_013400235.1 Oriolus oriolus
CGCCCCGACCCCGCGTGGGCGCCGCCTCCGCCCCGGCCCCGCCGCAGGTGCGGAGCGGAGCGGGGAGAGCGCGGCCGCCCCCCGAGCGCTCCCCGGAACCGGCGTTTTACAGCGTAATTAATCACTGACGCCCGCTCGGGAGCGGGCTCCCGCCCGAGCCGCCGGCGGAGCGGGCACGCCGCGGAGGAAGAACCCCGGCGGCAAAATCCCCGCTGGAATGAGCGGGGAGGAGCTCGGGATGTGGCGGAGCGGGGATGGTGCGGGGCCGGGGCTCCGGTCCCTGGCCGGTCAGCTGCGGGATGTGCAGCGAGTTCATCGTCAGATGTTTCACGCGCTGGTTCAGCGAGAGCTCTGGCTGCTGGAGGCACACGGTGAACTTGCCTGGATTGTGCCAGGTGGTCCCTAATTTGTGTGAATGTTTTCCCCTTTTAAATTTTTTTTTAGCATGCCCGAAGTCTCTGACCACATGTGATGGCCTCTTGGAGAATTCAGCTTGGTCTTTCCAAAAATTAGTCCTGCATTTTTGCTGTCCTCTAACTTACGTGAGGGGACAAAAGCCAAATGCTGGTATTAGGGCAATTTGTGAACTGAGTATCAGGAAACAGAGGTTAAGGTTGTGCCTGTGGCTTGAACTATATATAGGTTTGAGATCCTCTCGACCAGAGTGTCTTGGGGGATTCCAAACCCACACATTTAATTTACTTTATTTTTATCCTATTATGTTCTCTCACACCTTTTCCTTGCCTCTCCTCACCCCCCTGTGGCAAGGAATCGTTCTCTAGTTTCTGAGCTTCCTCTTGCTGCTTTCAAATGTCCAAATTCCCACTAGAGATTTGTTGATTGTTGTCAAAGTGATATAATTCGAGACTATATGGATAAATAATGAATTAAAATGACATGCATGCGTCTGAATTTGATACCTGGGAGTACTGAATAGAAGTACAGGGGCAGAGGGAGAAATAGGATCTAAGTGAGTATCTCCACACGTTTCTCTTCAGGATTACAAAGGGCTCATCTGCTTCTTAATTATGCAAAGTTTCACTGGAAAATAAAAGACAAACTGTCCTTGGGGTCGGAGAAAGGAGTATCAAAACCTCTCTGGAGCAGCACTGCCCCGCAGAGTCCAGGATGGTCAGAAACATCCATCCATGGGAAACTTGCCTCTGCCACCCTACCTGGGTGTCTCTAAAGGCAAATATTTTTGTTGTTACCCTTTTTAACCGTTTCCATACTGGTAGATCCGTTTAGCTGTGGCTTGGAGAGAAGATCACAGTGGTCCCCCATCCTTTCTGTCAGTCAGTTGTGGTTCTGGGCTCAGTGTGGTCCTGCTCTGCCTCCGGAGCTGTTCAAGCTGCCAAGGACTTGAAGGTTTTTGAGAGCTCTGGCTGTGCTGCGACAGGCACTGTCAGGTCATGCAGACTTGTACAGGGAGCAGGCACATTCACCAGTCTAGTTCAACACCCTGATTTAATGTGTTTCTCAGTTATTTCAGTCCTACGCTGGTGCACGTGAGATGAAGCTCCCAGTGTCATTCATTCCCCGGGTTTCAGCGTGGGCTGTGCCTGCTCCTGCACTCTGTACAGAGTTCAGACAAGGTGTTTGGTGAACATGCATTTTTCCAGTGTCTCACTTCATTATCTTGCCATTCACCCTTCTGATCCGGAGCACTTGGAGGTACGTTTGTGATAGCATTGCTGCAGTTGTGGCTCAGCACACACGGCACAGGAGCAGCCTCCCGGTTTTCTTCCGGTTCCATCTGTGCTGCAAATCCTTCACCTCTGCATGCTCTAGCTTTTCCTTCTGTGAAACCTCCACACTCACAGGTCTTTGTGGAGCAGGTTGTGGGCAGAGCACAGAGCTCAGTCATTCTTACTTGGACGAATATATTTTGGCGCAGGCATTTGAGTAGGATTTGCTTCCTGGGCACATTTTGGTGTCACATATGGGGCATGTACTCATAGAAATTGTGACAGTGACTTTATTCTTAGCTCTTAAAATGTTTTTTCTTTTACTTTTCTTTTTCCTGGGGGTGACCATTGCTAATGATTCATTTAAATGCTGCCTATGGATTTGGCAGGGACTGATGGTGCTATGAAACCTGATACAGCTACTTGAGCTCAGCAAAGCTATTTAAATTGCTTATTAGCTGTGAGCTGAGCTATTTAAACTGTTGGTTTAGTTCAACTTAGTAGGCAGCAGGGTAGTGTCAAGTTTTACAAAAGCAATTTAACACGTTTTTTAAAAAAACTAATGCCTGTAATACAGGGGATATGAAAACAACCCTGTAAAAAAGTGACCTGGAAAAAAAATCTGATCTGATCCAGTGTCCATAAAAGTTAATGTGAAAGTGGCTGCTGGCTGAAAACCACTGCATTTTGGTCAAGCCACTGTTAAGAATCTCGCTGGACAAATGTCTAAAGGGAGCGAATCTTTTCCCAAATCACCTCTTTCTTCTACCCATCATATTATCTGATAGCTGCTGTTACCTCAGTCTCTCAGAGCTTAAACTTCACCTATTTGAAAACCACAATGTAACACATTTCCAGCTGTAGAAATCTGTGTCTGAAAATACCACCTGCTTTGTCTCTTGCTGTTGCAGGCCAAGGGCTGACACAATCAAGGAAGTGTCTCTGATGTTAGTGGGCTGTACCTACTCAGCTAATAGCTGTGGTCTGATTCACCGTGACCTCAGTTTAAGCAGTCTGAGTTAAATTTACAGTTATAAAGATGCTTGAGGTTTAGGTATTAGCTGATTTAAGAAGGATAGCTGTTTCATCTGTGCTTAAATTCTTTTATTATTTTAATTTCTTTAGTATCTTTGTATTTCCTTATCTATCCCTTACAAATAATTTCTGTTATGAGGTGTGTGACAAGTATCCGGTTTAGATTAGAGCTGTAAATCTCTTCACTGCTGCTGAAGCTGTTATTTATATTATCTGTTGGATTAAAACTCAACCGATTTAAATACCCTCTAGCATTAAAATTGTATTTTACATCTGTTTTATAAATCATATCAAAGTGATGATCAGGCCTCTGAGTGTTAGAAATTATTGCAGGAAGCTGCGCAACCATGCAGAAATGTGTGCTATACAGGTTAATGGTGAGCCAGCTCACAGCACAGCTTTCTTTTGGTCGACATGAGATGTCTCCTCTTTGCTGCTTCCTCAGGGGCTAGTGGGGTAATTTAGTCCCCTGCAGCTGGGATCTGTCCATACCTCTCCAGGTGAGCTTTGAGCCAAGCACCAGGAAGTTTGGAAAAGGCGAGGTTCCGAGCCTGGATCAGGCAATGGAGCAGCCTCATCTTAAGGGGATTGGTCTCTTGAACAAAACTGTTCCCCCTGTGATACATTCATGGGAAGGTGCAGTTGGGGCTGTATTGCTGAGGGCAGCTGTATGTAATGTTTTTATTGTGCACTGACGTTTAAAGAGATCGGGAAACTCTGCCTTGCTCTCCTCCCTTTTGCTGTCAGCAGCACTGATACCCATCAGCCAACACATGGCTTTATTTGGGGAGTAAAAGGCAAAAGCTAATGTGAGGGTGAGGAAAGAAGGAGAAAACAAAGCACAAGATGCGATGAAGCTCATGTTATAGGAAGACAGTAATTTTGGAGGGGGTTCACTTTCTGGAACCAGCAGTACTTTAGAAACCATGGTGATAAGCTTTGCCTGGAATAGTGTTGTTGCAGAGGAAATTCACCTTGGCTTTCGTCCAGCTCCCGCTGAAATCCATGGGAGTCTCGCACCAGCTCCCTCCAAAGTTTGGCCAGGCCATCTGTCTACGAGGGAAGGGGGGACCCTGGGAGTGGCAGGCAGAGGATGGCACCTGGCTGTCACTGCAGTCTGGGGTCCCCCAAAGCAGGGCTGGGATGAGAGTGTGCCTGCAGACAGCTGAGTTGGTGCTGTGAGCTCAGGGACTCTTCTTTTGAGATTTTAAGGTCAGCAGCTTCAGTTTGGTCCCCAGCATAGCTCAGGGGGGCAGATTATACCCAGCTGCTGGTGGTTTTGGTGCTCAAGGAAAGAGACGGAGGTCTGATAGACGCTGAAGCTGTTCATCTCATGGTTTTTGAAGCAGCTGGCTGGGGGTGCTTGATTCTTCACAGCCTTGGTTCCTGACATAGCTATTTCCATTTTGCAGGGTAGATATAAATGGGTGTTGTTCTGACTTGGAGAATTCTGGCTCTGTACTGATACAGGTGCCAGTGGAAAAGTCAGGTCCAGAGAACTTTGTGTTCTGGAGCAGTATTTGAGTTCGCTGAAATGATGGGCAAGCTCCACTGACCTCAATAATATGTAGTCCTTTGCTGATGTTGAACTCATTTATGTAAGGTTAGAGAGGCAGGGAGCTTGGTGGGGTGGGTGAAATAGAGGGAAAAAAAGACCCGATAGCTAAATCCTCATAAGGATTTGTGCGTGCTCCAAGTTTTGGTGTCGTTGTATTCAGGTGAGTGAACAAACCTGTAACAGTGTCCTGTCCAAGTGACTTCGCCTCTCACAGCTCTGTGAGGAGCTCACGGCGCTGCAGACAGATGCACATCGCTAAATTTATAAGGTCTGCTGTAGAGGAGTTCACCAAATCACGAGAGGAGAAATCTGCCAGTACCACAAGTAGTTTGAGTGGTCTGCTGCAAATTTCTCGGACATTTGCCTCATGCAGACTATGCTGGAGAAAGAGTGAACAGAAAGACAACTTAATGCCGAGAGTCATTGCAGTCAAGTTGCTTTCAGCTGCTAACCTAATTAATTACCACTGTTAATTTGATTATCACTTGAGGAAACTCTTATAAATAAAATATTCTCCACAAAGTTGGGATGTCCCTCAAGCCCTTCTTTCCATTTGAGAAGAGAATGGTGAGTAGGTCTCCTGATAAAGGCATAATTTGAAATGTTAAAAAGAATTATTTGATGTTCAGTTCCTTTAAACTGAAACTTTTTAAACTGATCCAAGATCTGATAAAGTGTCTCGAACCGTTCAAACATATTCCCAGCACGAGTGGAGCAGGCAGGGAAGGGCAGTGAGTTTGCTGAGAACCCAGGAGCAAGGGCATCAGCCTGGTTTTGCATCTGGATTTTCTGCAGTGCTGTGTATTCATTTTACTCGTTCATTTGGCTCTGTTATTGCAGTGCCTAAGATAAATAGCCTCACCCATGAGCGTACACTTAGGGGCGCGTAAGCATTTTGAATCAGCTGTTGGTTTTCCTGTTGACTTTGTGATAGGGTGTGTGCTGAGCGGGAAGGTCCTCATTCCTCAAGGTTGCTACATGGTCAGATCTCTGTCTGCTTTCACCCTGGCTGCTCCCCATCGCCTTTTGCACTCTGTGCACTGCAAATACAGCGTGTGACTTGTTTATCCTGTGATTTGGTCGTGGCTCTTCAGGAGGTAAATGTGCTCAGAGGAACGCATTTCAACTGTGTTTCTCTGATAATTCAGCTGTACACTGTAAATAGCTGATGATCCTGTTCTTAAACCTCAGAATGTGACAAGGGCGCTGCCTTCAAACGAAGGCAGGAAGCGTTTAAGCTTGAGCCTTAAAGAAGCCCTTTTAATGGCAAGAGCAATTAGGCAGGGAGTAGTCAATTAGTATCTGGGAAGGTTGCTGCTGCGCCACAGCCACGCAGCACCCAGCACAGGCTGGGGATGGTGTGAGCAGGGCTTGTGTAACGCACACTCATGCAAAATGTACCAGATGAGATTGGATGATGCGGTTGATCTTTGATTGTATTTTTGGTGACACATCCTAGCTGCTCTCTGCCTGTTTGTAAGAGAAATCTGCCCGCTGCTGCCGGCTCGGATGCTCTGTGCTGAGCTCATGTGTGACACGAGGAGCCGGCTGCTTACTCCTCACTGACGTAGCAACTGTGAGAGGCTGCTGGACCCTCTGCATCACTTGGAATTGCTTCCTAATGGTAATTGTGCCACTGGGGTCAGGATTAAAATGAAGATAATATTTTAAATAATTGATGCTCGAGGCGTTTTAGGATTTGTTTAAAAAAAAAAATGGATGTTGCTGGCTGACATCAGCAAGCGGGACAGCCTGCTTAATGACTCATAGGGGAGCAGGAGCTCTGCTGTGTAGGTGTTCTAGGATTTGTGGGCTCCACATATGAGGGCTAGCAAGAGCTTTAGCTGCAGAACAGCAGTGGCTTTGTCATGGAGCAGGAGTGTGCAGATCTGAGGCAGGGGAACGAGGGAGAAGAGGGTGATGGAGGTGGGAGCAGCAGTGAGTGCTGCTTACGGTGCAAACCTGTTCCCTTCAGCGGCACCGCATCCTCCTTTCCTCCTCCTCCGTGCACTGATCTGATTTTATTTATTTGACGTGGCTTCTCAAAATGCAAGATTGTAAGAATTCCTGAAGGGGCAAACTGTTTCCTTTCCATCTGGAAGTTTCACTGCAGCCTACAGGATTTAGAGACTCGAGCCCTTCTGCGATTCAAAAAGAAAATTTCTGTAGAAGTTGCACTTTTCTGCCTATGCATCAAGAGGCCTGGGAGAGCCCTCCAGAGCTGACAGTGTTGTTCCCCATTAGCATTTTCATTATAATAATAATAATAATCCTGCAACTGCATTCTTATCAGGCAGCGTTTAGTACCTCAGTGCAGCAAGGCAGCAAAGGCCTCTGTGGAATACATTTAAAAATATGTAGCCAGCTTGTAAAATATTTTTTTCCTAAAGCTGCTGCTGCTTGTACTGAGGATCCTTCCTTGTGGAGCTGTGAAATGGTGCTGGATGAGTACTTACTGAATAAATACTTGTTGTTTGCTTAACGCTTTGCAGTAGATTCTCCTCAGATACAGAACCCCTGTATTTCTTGGGGGGGAAAAGAAAATACAAAATTTTAATCTTGCTTGGCTCTGAAGGGAAATCTTGATTTTTATAAGTGGAGGTGTGAGCGTCTTATTTTTAGTATTCAATTACTTACTGTTTCATCCCTGGAAGAAGGACAGCGTAGCCAGAGCTGGGGAGTATTCAAAGCTTTTCCTTTTGAAAGGTAGTGCTTCAAGGTGCACACTGTCTCCCCTCATGTTAGTTGTGTTGCAGTGGCTGAGTCAAGTTCTCTGCTGTTGGTGAGCTGCTCTGTAATCTGTAACAGCAGCACAACTTCGCTGTTGCCTTTGTTTCATTCCCTGGTTTTATCAGGCTTTCAAATTCCAGCTTCCCACTATGAACCTGTGGCACACATCTAAAATGTCCCTCTGCAGTTGTTTGTGGGAGCATACGATCTGTTTTGTGATAGCGAAAACGTTCACTGAGAGCATTTGGAAGAAGCTGGAGAAGCTCTCTGAGATGAGAAGTGCAGAATGTCCCCAGCCAGCACTCAGGGCTGTGCTGGGGCACTGAAACGCTTGGAGGATGCGTGGGAAACGCGGGCAGAGTCTGACACGTTTTTATCATTTATTTCAGAGGTGGTGGTGTCTAAAGGCAAGGCAGGAGCTCTGTTCTGGTGGGTTGCTCAGACACTGGTGCAGAGATGGCAACGGCGTAGTTGTCCCTGTGTCCCCCAACCACCCCGAGTCCTACAAATCACACAGATAAGTTTGTACGAATTACAGATTTAAAACTTGTTCCATGCCTCCAAGTGGCAGATTTGGCTTGCAGAGAGTTGATGACAATTGCTCTTGGAGGATCCTACCTTTTGGGACAGAGCAGTTTCTGGCGTGCAGGATGATGTGATGCCAGTCCTGAAGGTGATGTCGTCAGTCCCTATTAGCTTAACTTTTCCCCAGAGCTGCCAGTTTGGATTATTCTGGTGTCCCTCCATAAGCACTCTTCCACTATGTAGCGTGTCCTGACGTGGGAGTGGGATTTCACAACTTAAAAGCCACAAGGTGGTCAGTTTTATCTCATTCCACCTTTATACAAAAGAGGAGGTCCAGCCACTTCACCCTCTCTCTTAAACCCTTATATAGCATACATGTACTTCCCTTTTTTCACTTTTTTTCCCCCTCTCTTAATATTACTTGTGGTGAGTCTGTATCTTGTGTGGTCTGTACATAGGATGTACCTAAGCACTGCCCCTCCAGGTAAAGTCCCTGCTTCTTACACCCTCTTGTGGTCCAAACCCCTGATCAAAAAACCCCGAAGCTGAAATGCTGCTCCCTGGCCTGCCAGGAGGTTTCTGCCCGGGGTGGACGGAGAGTGGGCAGTGCTCGTGGGCACAGTGTACAGCAAGGGCACAGCTGTCACCCTTGGGTGTACAAGGAGGAGATGAAACAATCTTTGCACTCAGTTCGTGTTCGTGTTAAATTCAGTGATTGTCATAATAATCCCTTCTCCACCGGCTGCGATAGGGACAAATTTGTTCTTTTGTGAAATAATAAAGGAGATTTAGTTGCCTGAAACTTTACAGCACACAGGTGAATGAGAGCTCTCTCTTTTCATGATTATTTTATGCTTGACAGCTGTTTGTAACTTACGTGGTCCATTACAGGAGATAGCTAATTTTCTGTTGCCTGTTGTTTATAGAGTTGTTCCTCATCAACTTGTATTTAAAGTGTCTTCTAAAAATGCTCATTCATAAAAGCCAGTCTAATTTGGTTTGTGGTCCTTTCCAAGAAGAACAGAAACTGGCTTGACTGAGAACAGGGATCTGTCACTTCACTACACCCACCCAAATTCAAGGGAATGGAGTTAAAAGCTGGAGTCTGTAATCTCAGTCACAATGAAACACAATAGCAGTGAGGCAAGGACCGGATCCCACGCTCCGGTGAGGGAATTGTTGGTTTAGGAGTTATTTGGGGTAGATGGGGAGGCTGCTCATCTCCTCCCAGGCAGATCCAGAAGTGTGTATGTGCCTGTGCTTCCCTGGGGAACTTTTCTTTCCCCTCTGTGCCTCTTTCACCTTCCTGTATGCTGTGGAGCGGGGGAATGGGTATTTGTGCACAGTGTGAAATTCCACTTTGTCTTTTGAGAGCTCCGAAGGACAAAGAATATCTTTAAAGTTTCCACGTGATCCCCCAAGACTTTCCCCAGACAGAAGGTTCTGAGCATGTGTTTCCTGAGACCTTCAGAATTGCATATTGTGGGAGATGCAGCAGCTTTCAGGAGCATGGTTGTGTGCAGCCTGATGCTCCCAGCAGTCTCTCTCGCCCTGCTTTGCCACCCCAGACTTTTCTGCAGAGGCTGTGGTTTTGCAGAGGGCTGTAGGGACAACTTCCTTCATCAGCTGGACCTGAGCCTGGGGTAGACACCTCTCCTGTCGTTGTGGTTACCTGCTTTTCCCTCTGCAGGGAAGGCCTGCTCTGAATTTTTCAGCCACAAAGTAATAATCCTGCATACGTATTGTTCAGGTCTTTGCAAGAACTCTTCTCCATTGAGTTAGAAATTAGCATTTCAAATTCTATGGGGGGGAAGTTGCCAAAGTTTTTTATATTTTAAGCTTAGAGTTTGGAATGGAATCAAAATATCTAACCCACTTTGCATTCCCTGCTTGGTCTTTCCTCCCTGCCTTATGAATTAGCATCCTTGTCCTTTGGAGGGAGAGCAATATTGTGCAACTCTATAGGGCTTCTCTTGTGAAATATCAAAGTAATATTGCAGTGATTTCCAACACCCTTCCCAATAACTGTTAAATTAGCACAAGTGACATGAGGTGGTACTGGAAAGAGTTTATGCTCATCAGCTGCTTTACAGGATGACCTCTGCATTATTGGCTAGAAGACAAAACAGAGACGCGGCGGCTGGGAGCGACCTGGGATGGTTCAGCGCTGTCTGTTGTTCCACAACAGAGCAGCTGATTTTCGAGACTTAAACAGGTGGTCCAAACTTTGCACCTTGGAGTTAAGTTACTTTTCCCCTCTTTCTTTTCTTTTTGCATCTCCTTTTTGGCACTTCTCCTTCCCCTGTAGTGACAGTGGAGCGGCTGCTGCTGCCTGGGGGGACAGCCTGGCCGGAGCCCAGGGTGGCAGCGGCTCCAGGCCCGGGTCAGCGTTGGCTGGGAGGCACATGGAAAAACACAGGGCTGGTCTGCGTTGTCTAGGGAGAAATGGGCAACTGAAATGCTCTTCTGCTGCCTTTCAGGGCTAGAAAAGCTTCCTAAAAAACCCCTGTATTTCGAGAGACTGTGAAAGAGGCCTTACCAATCAAATCGATTTAATTCTTTGGGTGCGAAAGTGTGAATGTGTGAAAAGCATAGTAAGAATTTCTCACCAGTTGGCACCTTGTCCTCAGTGGCTGAGCAAGTGCTTGATCCATTCTGCATACCAACACCAGGCATTAATTTTAGATCACAGGGACTATGAAGAGTGCAGTTTCCAGCTCTTGACTTGCTGTATTTTACATATGGCAAATAGGGGAAACTGATACATGAACTTTTTTTTCTCCCCCAGCAAGGGAGGCGGCTGTTTCCACTAGCAAGGACTTTCCTGTCGTGAAAATGCATGCAGAACAAATTGCTGCAGAACACAAAACATTATTTTCAATTGTATTTTAAAACAAATAAACGTTCAGAATTCTGTTCTGAAAGTGAAGCAAAAAATCATTTAACTTGTGTAATATGGGTTTATTATTCTAACATAACCATCTGTGGAGAATTTGAGCTGGTTTTGCTCGCATTTGTTCGGTATAAATAAGCAGTAATTTAGAGCAGAAGAGGATCGGGTCTCCTGCGTGTGTTCCCCCGTTGTTCTCAAGGGTGAATTCACTGCTGCCTAAATCTCACAGAAGGTTCAAAGCCCCACAGCAAAAGCACTAGCAAAGGAAGGAGCCACAAGCGTGTTGTGCCCTCTGGGGTGTGTTCCAGCCTGACGTGTTTGGGTGCTCTTGGTGAGCACGCCGAGCCGCGCACTCGGTGCTGGGGCAGCGCTGCAGGACCTGGCAGCGCGCAGGGTGAGCCTCCGGTCACCGCTCAGCTGGTTTGATTTGTTTCACAGCGCTGCTGGGGCGTAGTTCTGTCCCCTCCCAGTCGGTTCCTCTTTCGGGAGCAGGCATGGGGATGGCAAAGTGTGTTTAGTGCATGTATAGTCGTAGAATGGTTTGGGTTGGAAGGCACTTTTCTAGTTCTAACCTCTCTGTCATGGGCGGGGACACCTTCCACCAGACAAGGTTGCTCAAAGCCTCATCCAACCTGGCCTAGCACACTTTCAGGGGTGGAGCATCCACAACCTCTCTGGACAACCTGTGCCAGTGCCTCACCACCCTCACAGGGAAGAATTTCTTCCTATTATCTGATCTAAACTTGCCCTCTTTCAGTTTAAAGCCATTCCCCCTTGTTCTTTCACTACGTGTCCTTGTAAAAAGTCCTTCTCCAGCTCTCCTGTAGCCCCTTTGGGTACTGGAAGGCTGAAAACCCCAACTCTCCGAGCCCGTCTCCAGATGAGAGGTGCTCCATCCCTCTGACCATCTGTGTGTCCTTCTCTAGACTCACTCCAGCAGCTTCGTGTCCTTGTTGCATTGGGGGACCCAGACCTGGCTGCAGGACTCCAGGTGGTTCTCACGAGAGCTGGTTAGAGGGGGGGAATCACCTCCCTTGACCTGTTCTTGGGATGCAGCCCGGAGTGCGGTTGGCTTTTTGGGCTGCAGGTGCACATTGCTGAGTCAGTCCTACTCCAGAGGTCCTGTGTTCAGTGTTTGGGCAGCCCTCTGCTGGATTTGCAGGGGGCAGGGCTGGGTATGTGGCTACCTTTAAAAGTAGGACGATAACCTCAGCATCGTTCCCACCAGAGAGAAGAGAAGGAATGAGGAACAGCAGGAGAAGGAAGTGTGTGTCTCAGCGCCACCAGCTCCTCGGGCAGCTGGCAGAGAGTGGCACCAAACAGGGGCCGTGCAGAAGAGCTGAAGTGAGGCAGAGTGTGCCCTGTGCTCACAAAGCCCTGAGCTCCAGCTGAGGGCCCAGCACGCAGCGGGTCCATCGATAGCCGCGATACCCGCGGGCCCTGGAGCCCGCGCGGAGCGGGAATCCTGGGAGAGGGCCCAGCCCGCCCGGCCGAGCCCTTTGTTTGTATCTCCCTTCCCAGAAAAATGATTTTAGATCATCTCGTCATTTTAAACATTTGGTAAGTGTTAATATACTTTCAGCTCAGTGGAAATAATCACCATATGGCTGTAAGATTTGCCATCTGTCCAGAGACGCTGGAATACAATTAGTCCGTGTAGTCCATTTATCAATCTATAAGTGACAATATTCACAGTCCTGGCAACTTGGGCTGCTGGCAGATTCAGCACTTGCATAGGCCCTACCTGTCTGCCCTTATTACATCAATATATAAATGAGATGGAAAAAATCCCATCATTCAGCTGTGTCCTTCACCCTTGACAGAAAGGAAAAAAGTCTGTATTAGTGTAAATGAGACTGAGGAAATGGCATGCCTTAATTTTTGTAGCACTAATTGGATTTTTTAATGTCTAGTGGACCTTAATTTCATAAGGCAAAGCCAGACTTATGTGCGGTTTTTCAATCAAGAAATACCAGCAGGACCGAGTATATCCCAGACAAAAAAAATACGATGTCCTCTCCTGTTGTGGTAATTTCCAAGGCACAAAAAGCTAAATACTACGAGCGTGAGAAAAGTCATCATTAGCATCATGTGGGTAAAAATTTATTTCCAAGGTTTCTTGTTTGACTTCAGAAAAGCGAGAAGAGAGTTTTTCAGCCAAGTGAATATATATTTTTTTTTAAAAGGTCAAAGCCTTTTCGTTTTAAAGCTGTTAATGATCTGACATTTTAAGGGTTCTGACTTTTTACTGCTCCTGCCTATCTCTCCCCTGGCCTGTGTCCTATTATGGCCCCTCAGGACTGTCACCTCCTTAAAACTGGGGTTAGATTTGGAATAGCTAATGCATATCCAGCAAATAATTTGAATGTTTTATTTGGTTTTGCATATCACCCAAACTCATCTTGCATAATAAGTTTATAAAAGGCGTGTGTGCTATGTTTTGTTTATTCTACAAATTTTCAGCCAGCCCACACTAATTTTTGAGACTCTGCTCACAGGGAAATGTAATTTTTTTGGCACATTTGCTTTATGGCTGTAGTTATGGAACGTGCATAGCTTGAAAAATGCTGATCCTTGAAATTAAATCCTTCCATACCCCACGCTTTGTGTAACCTGTATGTAACCTACAGTATTGGAGGCATTGACAGGCAGAAATGAAAAGTGCCGAGGGACCAGGTCTGTAGGGATCAGAAACAGGTGGCTGTTGAGGCTCAGGGATTTCTGTGATAAGTTTCTCCCAACAATACGTACACTTTGCAGTGTTAGTGGGTTGCAGGGGTTTAGTTTTGTGGGCTTTGTGGCAAGGGAAGTGGTGTTTTTTTGTTTTGTAGATGCTGTATTCCTCATGAATAACTTGTTGGTTAACTTTTTCAGGTTAGTAGTTCTTCTCTCTGAAACTCAGGAGATTGCCAGAGGAGCCTCGCTTTTGCGCTGGGGCTGCTGACAGCTTTTTATACCAACAAATAATGTACATATCTGAGATCTGTGCTGTAAATCTGACGGCTGCAGATGGTGTTATATTTTTAAAGATCAAAGTGAATAATGTTAGCTTCTAAATGTTTGAAATTTCCTTTGTATTTTTAACTGGAAGCAGAAGAAATGTGTCATTCCGTTATCCTGTTGGCTACCAGCAGCTACACGGGTGCCAGGAGCCGTGTCCCCCAGCTCCTGGGAGAGCTGCTGCCTGCGTGCAAGCAGCAGCCAAGGCACTCTGCCCGCTGATTCTGTTAGCCCATTAAAATCACCTGAAAATGGGAATCTGCTTCTTTTCAGGTTGTCTCGTATAAACTGCACTGAGTGGGGACTGAGGCCTCTCTGTGCCCAGCACCTTGGCCTTACCTGACTGCAGCTGTGGGGTCCCTGGCTGTGAGCACAGGGCCTGTGCTTGCACTGGAACCTCTCTTTCCTATTTTTGATGCACTGCTTTTGGTGCTCTTGACTACATTTGGTGATTTTTGTCTTCTAGATGATTTGCTCTAGAAGGAATGAGGTGGGATGAAATCAATTTAAACATGGCAGTGCTGTTGCCAGCCCGGTGCTGTTCTCAGCACGGGCAGGTCAATACATGCACTGAAAACCCAGTGTGGGCATTGCTTTGCATCTTTCTAATCTCTTACGGAGCAAATCGCTTATCCTTTAATTGCTTTTAATTTTTACGTCCTTAAGTTTCATTAAAGTTGTGAGGCCTTGTGTTGAACCATCTGTTGGCTCCCTTTTCCTTGCAGTGGAGTGCTCGGGCCCGAGGGTGTTGTTGTTATCCCAGGTGCTCTGGCAGCAGCCCGGGTGGCAGCGTGTCCCAGCACAGGGCACAGCCATGTCCTGCCCCTGCCGCCGGCCACCAGGACAAGCGAAGCCCTCTCGTTTGCTTCTGACATTACAGCTGGTAGAACTCCTTATTTGATCCTTCAGGCAGTAGATCAAAAAGAGTTATACAACTTGTTCTTTAAACTGAACTGATTGGCTTTTTTTTTTTTTTTTTTTTTTTTTGCTCCCCTAGTGTAAGTGGAAGAAAAGCCCCAGGGGAGAGCATTTGAATAGGGCATGGGAAAGCATATCGATAATTACATGCATGGATTAGTGCACAAAAGTACTCCCCTCCAAGGATCTGCTTAGTGCTGTGGCGTTTGAAATAATGGAGTGTTTAATCATATTATTTTGCAATACTGAGGCTTTGATTACGCCACTGATTGAAATCAACTTTCCAGATTGCTTAGTGTGAAGATATCATCATCAGCCATGCAAATTCCTGTAGCAGGGGAGGAGAAAAAGTCGTAAAGATGCTGCCCTGGTGGTGTCAGTGGGTTTTACGTGCACACACATGGTCTTTCACGCCAATCTTCTGTTTGTAGGTACCGTGTGTTTTGATCGTATTTCCTCTGACATTCAGTCTCTTCATTTCGTGAACAGACACCAAATAGCCCATGCAACCTCAAAGTACCCCAAGCCTTCTGCCATGCAGAAGCACAAAGGATTAAAAGTAGTAATAAAGACTCTGCTAGTGCATTAAAGGAGTTTTCTGCTTGTTTATAAAGGCAAAATAAATTCCTTCCCAAGGCCAGCTGCGTGGGGTAGGCGTTGGTCCGTGCAGGTGTGTCCGTGATCCAGGGCTGGGGATCTGGGACATCCCCTCATGCCCTTGGTCTGTGCCAGGATGGAGACTGCAGGGAAGGCAGCAGGAGGGAATGGGCTCCTGCTCTTACAGACCTGCTCTCTCCATTCCAGGGCTTGCACTCTCAATTTACAGTGGCATCTCTCCCTGAAATATTACAATGCAAACATTGTGCCGCAGAGGAGGCTGTGCTGAAAGCATTAACTCCGCTGGAGCTGGGGTGAACAAAGAGGATGTGATTTTTAACCCATCCAGAGCAATAGGGTGACTTTGGGGGGCTGTTGGTGTGCTGATCCAGCTTCGTTTGTCCCGAGGGTAGGAGAGGTGCTGGGTGTGAACAGAGCACGAGTGTTTCTTCCAGTTTGTGGAGTTTGAATTCACGCCTTTGCAAATGGGAGGCTGTGGTAGCATTACTGAGGTGCAGATTTATGGATCCCCCTTCAATGTCTGCTCAGAAAAAACCTCTGAAATGATCAGTTGCACAACCAGTTTCATACACGTGTGCCTCAACTTGTTTTTTTCCAATAAGTAACCTTGCCTATGGAGGATTAGTTCAGGGTCCTCTCAGTTCCTGTCACTTGTGAGTGAGTGTTTATTCACAGTGTCTTGAAAGGTTAATAGACCTCTGGAGATGGCCCCAAAATAAAGTGTGAGCTTTTTCAGTGCCCAAGTTAAGCCTTTTAATTTGGATATTGGCTTCATAAAGGCGCAGTGGTGTTGTGAGACCTCACAGATGTTACAATGATTTTCATACTGAGAGCTTTTGTCCTCAAGATTTATTCTTTTGGATTTACTCAGCTGCAAATAAAAAATGAGTTTAATTGATGTCTGTGCTTTTAACAGACAATTCTTTAGCTAGCTAGTTTTATTCTAATTTTTTTTCTGTCTAAGTAACTGGAACTATTGTGTTTCCTACAAATGCAAAAAGCACTTTTGCTAATTACATTCTGTTCAAATAATAATGCCTATAAATGAAGGCAGCTAAAAAGATGGATTTTTTTGCACGAATTTAATGTATTTCTGCAGGTGAGTTGATATCAAATCTAGTATCAAGTGGGCACCAGAGAATCATGACTGGATATTTGAACGAGTTGCATGACCTTGCTCTTGATTAACACTGCTGCCAGATTCAGCACTCCAGCCTCATCCTGAGGAGATTGGTCTGCCTGTAAAACAGGAATTTCAAGACTGAAAAGAAGGACTTTGAGTAAATTTTGTTCTTCAAATAGCCGTTTGTTTCTCATTCTCTCTCTTTTAGGGGCAGTGTAATTTTTGTCCTGGCAGCCTGGGTTTTCCAAAAGTCATTCCCTGCACCTCCCACCCTTTTGGAAGGGAATGCCACCTGGGAGCACAGGGCTTGGCCGCCAGGTACTGACAATGGCACTTTCAGGGGTGCCTGCATGCTGTTTTTTTTTACAGAGAGAATAAAGAGCAGCAAAACCTGGGTGCAGTTACCCCCTGCTAGCCCAGCCCATCGCTCTGGGCCAGCTCTCCCGTCCCCGTTTACAGCTGATAGTAAAGCCTCCCTCTCTCTCAGCCCTGTCTTGCTCAGGGTTATGTCTCCATCCTTACAAGTGATTTTTTTTGTGGGAGTAACTGGAGGAAGGACTGTTTGAGCTGCAGGCGGGTGGTTTGCAGGCACCCCATCCCACCTTCCTCCACAGTGTGAAGGAGCAGCTGTCAAATGCACTGAGAGCCTCTCTCTGCTCTCTGCAGGCTATTAATTCTTACAATCATCTGTTTTGCTGAGTGGTGGATATTCAGCTGTTGATCTAGCCTTTTGAATTCACATAGTCAAAAACTGCCCTGGGTAGATGTGGTATAAAACTGCCCTGCAATGATAGTGATAGCAGAGCCGCAGAGAGGAAATGAGGTGATTAATTTTATTTCCAGGCTTGCTAGTGGCTCTGTTATCCTGGGGTGCCATCTCGCTCTCCATGGCTGTTTCCTCAGGTGTAAAATGGAGCCATTACCCACCTGCTCTCCTCATGCTGAGTTCTGCACCCTTGCAAGTTGAAACAGGCTCTCGTTTGCCCATGCTGGTTGTGTGCACTGGCAGTCGGCACCAGAACCTGCCTGTGGCAGCTGATGAGATCTGAGTGACCTGGATTAATTAGCATATGGCAGTTTGGGAAGGGAATAAACTGCCTGCTCTCGTAACGCCAGTTTGCTGCTACCGCGTCCAAAAGATGCACAGGTTTAGTGTTTGCCTCTCCCCAGCTCTGTGTATTGCTGAGTGGGCCCAGGCTGCTGTCCTGGTGGCTGGGCAGTGATGGGTGTTGAGGTGACGGCATCTCAGGCACTGGGCTGAGACAGCTGAATTTGCTGTGTTTGTGGCACGGGGGATGCACTTGTTTTGGCTGGAGTGCGTGCAGTGAGGTCAGAAGGGGTCCTCTGACTTCATCCTCAGTCATCGTTAAGAAGCTAATTTGTGTGGTTCTCTTTTTTTCTGGAAAGGTTTGATCCAAGATGGCACAAGTGTTGAATGCATAGAGGTAACAGGTTGGAGGATAACGAGCTCTAATTTTTGCTCGGAGCAAAGAGTAATATTGTGTGCAGGCTGCAACCGCTGTGCTCGTTGCTGTGTGTGACCCCATGAGCTGCAGCTTCTCCCCACAGCAGTTGTGTCTTCCCCAAAGGCCTGCCTTCACTTCAGTTCTGGCGTTCCGGGGAGACAGGTTGGTTGTTTTTTAAAGTTTGAGACGTGCATGAACACAAAAGTGAGCAGAGTTACAAGGAGATAAAACCATTTTCACAGGTAGTTTTTGGGCGTCGTAACTTGCCTGGGCTTTCATTGAGATGAGCGCTTCAAATAGGAGAAAAATCTCCATCTGTGGGCTCGGGGGCCATCGTGCAGCAGTAGAATTTAGCAAGGCAGGGCAGCAGCACGCTCTGAGGCCTGGGGACCTCGGTGATGCAGCCAGAGGGGCACACTGGGGACTTCTGGCATCTTGGAGAGCTTGCTGCTTTCAAGGGGGACGGTGTAGGTGTTTGGTGCTGTTTGGGACCAAAGGCAGGAGTGGAGCCTTTGGAGCTGTGTGTGCACTTGTGAGGCAGCAGCGATGCTGGAGCTGCTCTTGGCACCGTCCCACTTCTGCACAGGAGCTGAGGGCAGCTCTTGGGTGGCCTGGTGGGAGAGCCGTGCCTGGGCAGGGGTGGTGTGGGAGCAGCGCTCTTCTTTTTAGCGACATTGCTTGTTTTTGAATGATCATAAATAAATACAAATGGCACTCTGAACTACAGTACATATACATAGAGGATTAATTTGATTGATTGTCAGGCAGTAGTAGCAATGTTCAATCCAAACAACTACTGTCATCAATTTGATCGTGTTGTGTTTAGCGAATGGAATTTCTTGTGTCGTGGCCAGTGACGGGGGATATGTCACAAAGTAGGATTTTGCATTTGCATCTACTCCTCTTTCTTGAGAGATCCTCATTATCTAATACTCGTTACAGCAAATCACTGCAGATCTGCTGGCACTGTCAGGCAGTATAAACTCAGCGTGTGCACGATGCGGGTCTGTAGCAGGAAGCACCACGTTCCAAAATCTCTGTGCTGATGTCTGCAGGCATGTGCATCCTCCACCAAATGGCAGATATATGAGGACATGTGCTTTTAAAAAATATTTTTATTTCAACTGATGAATTAGACAGTTAATGCAAAGTTGTCTATGGTTAGGGTGGGGAGAGCACAGATAATCCTATGCTGTAAACTAGGAATCCTCATCCCAGAAATTTCAAGTGATCTGCTAGTGAAAGTTTTTAAAAATGTGTAATTAGTGGTTTTGCCTCTGGTGGAGTGCCGGAGCTCTCGTCACAAATATGCTTGATGTTCCAGATCCTACGAAAGTTACTTTGTCCCAGTTACTTCATGGTCAGTGCACCCACCTGATGTGCACCGGGCGCTTCGTGCCTTTAAACGTGTTTGGGTGCTGATCCCGTGGTGAGGCACCGTGTTGTGTTTTACTGCCAAGAAGGATTGCTCCAGCACAGGAGTGTTCACTCCTCAGTGCCTTGTCCGGAGCTGGCTCCACGTGGTCCCACACACAGGTCCGGGATCCGTGGCTCTCCCGGACGCCGCCCAGCCGGAGCTCGCTGTGTCCCAGCTCCGTCGGCCACCAGCATCCCACAGCCTGCAGGATGCTGGCTGCCAGTCAGCAAGGACTCTTTACAGCTGAAGTGATTTAAATCACTGGTTGTGCTCATGATTCAAGTGATAAACAAGGAAATTTGAATTAAATAATTTGAACTTTCCCTAAGTGAGAGCTCATTCCCGTTGATTAGGAAGAGTGATACAGAACACATGGCTTGCAGCTAGTCTCACACTTGTGAAATTTGGCGTGGTTGTCTATTAACCAGAGAGTGATACTGTAACTCACACAGCTGTGGAGCACTTAGTCAGCTCCAGAATCTTGTGGTTTGCTTTTTAAATTCTTCAGAAAAGGTTAATGACATTAAGGGGGAGTGGTTGTTTTTTACTTGAGATTTGGCTCATATGAAGCAAGGACTGAAATTAAAGGTCAACTGAAATGTGTAAAACCATGGCTTGAAAATTGCAATTATATTTATAAAACATGCTTGCCATATTTAATAATAAAAAAGCATTTTCTGTCTTAAATTACATTACTGAATAAGGAATTATTGGGTGTGATTTTCTACTTTTCCTGTTCTACTTTTCAAGCAGCTCTACTCTGAGCAGTGGACGTTACCGTCAAATTGATTTTTAAACAGTCGGGGTTTTTTAAGAGCATTTAATCAATCATTAACGACTTTGTTTAAAATTCATGAGATTTTAAACATTTATAAATTCTCTTTGCCTTCCTGTGCGGGTCCAAGCCCGGCTGGCAGTGCTGCTGCTCCTGCCTGCCCGGGCAAACCAGCAGCTTCGCTGAAGGACCAGCTCACGGGGCTCACACCATGCAGCATGTGCTGCAGGAGTTTCAAGTTAGCCTTGCTGTCGTTTTATCATAAAAGCTGATAATTCTCTGATAAAATGAGAATGAAAGGAACCCTGGGAAATGAAGTCATTCCTCCACCAGTGAAGTGCTTTCTTGAGCGTCAGAAGTTACAAGTGAGTAAGACAGAATGATCGTTCTCAGTTGGGAGCTCTGTAGGGCCTTGGTAAAGTATTTTAGAAGTACCTAATTTAGCCTTTCACTTGAAAACTGAGCGCCACAGTTTCGGAGCTGCCCGTGTGTGCTCAGTGGTCAGAGGAGTTTGGGATGCAGTGCACGTTTCCCCCGTGTTGAAGCTGTGGACCGGAGCTTGTCGGTGCTGTTGGCTTTGCCATCCC
Organism: Oriolus oriolus; assembly: GCA_013400235.1. Lineage (NCBI taxonomy): Eukaryota > Metazoa > Chordata > Aves > Passeriformes > Corvidae > Oriolus > Oriolus oriolus. The sequence goes on from VXBT01001421.1 coordinate 607,234, forward strand.
GCTGTGCTGTGTGGGAAGGTGGTGGCACCAGCTCCCGGTGGGCTCTGCCCAGGGGTTTGGGCTCCCTGGGGCCAGAGCTGAGCCCAGAACTGCAGCAGGGCAGGCACAGCCACAGAAATGCGTCTTCTTTTTTTAATTATTGTACGGCAGCACTGGGAAATCCAGGAGGTTGTGTTCTGGGAGCGATTCCTCTTCTTCAGGGAGCCAAAAATCAGTCCGGGGGCTTTGCTGACCTGTAGAGTCTGTGGCAGAAAGGCCAGACCACGTGGAGCTTCCAGCTGGCCCTTCCAAATCTGAGTCCCAGCTAAAGGTCAACAGATCACCTACCTCAAATGACTTAAAATGTTTAAGTTTACACGCTGCATTTTCTTATTTTTAGTAGTTTATCAACTAGCACGCTATCACTGCGAGACAGAAAGACAAAATGCAGGTGGGCTTTTTTGTTGTTGATAATCACAGGTTATAAACAGAGGTTTTTGCCTTTGCTTCTTAATAAGAGAATGAATGGACAGATGGATGTTTCCAGCCCTGAGCTTCACTATCCATTGATTTATCCACTTGGATATATGTATACAGCTCCTATTTCCACAGTATCAGCTTCAAGATCCCTGAACAAATGGAGATAGATAGTTGTGGGGTCTTTTCCTTCATTCTACTTTTATTATCTCCAGATTTACTTTATATGCTTACTGCCCCTGCTGCAGAGCAGCTGGTCATAGTTTTAACAGTGTTTTCTGGTGTAGCTAAGATAATGTAACAGAGTTAAACTTGTTTGTGGAATAGGTTTTCATGGAGGAAACTTCCTAAAATTTAGACTGCAATATTTAGGTCCTATTACCATGTTTTTAGTAGAGTCAACTGAAAATACAGAACTGTGTAAAAGGCAAAATAAATTTCAAAATTATTTTTCACTCAGGGAATGTACATTTCTTAAAAGAGTAAACGGCCTGGGGGAAACTTCCCCTCCCTGAATTTGTTATTGCAGACATACTCCATGACCTTTGTAGGTGTTACACTGCTAATCCTGTGTAATGGATAATGGAAGTATTTTAAAATGTTAAGGAAACCTGCCCCTTCTTTCCACCCAGCTGAGGATGGCATCGATATTGGCCTGTGAAATGAGAGCTGGGTTCAGCAAGTTACTGATAAGAGCTGAAGCAAGTGCTGCTCTTTGACAGCTGTGATGTGACAGTCCCATTGTCATTTCCGTTTATTTCGAGTAAGTGTTTTACATGGCTCAGCACAGCTGTCCGTCCAGAAACCTGTGTGGCAGCCCCTGGAATAGTGCATAACTTTGCATGAGTCTTGCAAGGAGGAAACCACTGTTTCATTTTCTCCCTCTTGAAGCCTTGCTGGGCTTTGCAAGTTCACTCCGTCTTTTCTGAGCTAATTGTACTCTTGAATCACTTCATCTGTTTGATATTTGCAAATTTAGTCCCCTTGAATTTAATTGATATTTCTGGGTGGTAACTCTGTTGTAGTACCATTGGTTTTGAATCCTGTCGTAATTCCATCAATTACCTCTTCATGATGTGATATTTTGTATGGGACAAGAATATACTGAGCAGTACACTAAATATAAAACATTATATACTGTAGCTTTTAAGAACCAAAAACATTAAAATGCGTATAAAAACTCAGCAGAGCTTGATTTGCAGTTCGCTTCTACTGCTAAACTTGGGTTGAAGGTACAGTTGGTCGTGAATTTAGTTTTATGGCATTTAAGAAAGCCTTAATTCTGATCTTTGACATGGATGACTTTGTACGTGTCACGTTTGGTTCCTTTGGTCTTCTCTCCTTTTCCGTGTGATTTGCATGGCCACGTGTTGAAGGTAAAACAAAACCCCTCTGTTGTGTGCACAGTGTTCTTGAGGAGAAAAAGCACCTGCAGAAGGCTGGTGCTCAGGAGTGGGATGTCAGGGGTGCTGCGTCACCCACGGGGAGCTGAACAGGAGGGCAATATCTGTATCAGCGCTGGGGTTTGGTTGTGTTTCTGTTCCCCCTCACTTCCCAGGATGATTGACTGGCTTGCATCTAATGAAATTTTCATGCACATCCACAGAACAGTGGGATTCTGAGGAGAGAGATTAATATTTCAGTAATTATGCCATCCCTGTGTGCCAGTGGAGTCCTTGGTGCCCCCACAGAGGAGCCCTGGCTGTAGGTAGCAGTACACAGGAATGTCAGGAGGAGGAAATCCAGCTGTGGGGGGCTTGTTGCTTTTGGCAAAATATGTGGATGGGGAAAGAAAGAAAATGCATGTGGATGTCCTTTCCTGGAAATAAATATTTTGAGGAAAAGATGGGTACTGGGTTAGCATAACACGGGGAGAAAAAAGCCGATTGTTCCTGGGGCTGTGGCAGTAACTTTAGGGTGCTTAGGTCTCTTAGTGATGCCAGGAAAGGTTCTCAGGGCTGGAGCGTGGCTCGGCAGTGTCACTGCTCTGTCTTTTCATTTGGGGGATTGCCAGCTGCTCTCTGCCTCGTGCTTTCAACGTGCCTGGTCAAGGCTGGGCTGCTGGGACATTTCACCTGCCGCAGACTCACGCATCCATTTCTCCTGTGCCTCCCTATTCCAGAGAACAGCCCATCTTCACCACCAGAGCCCATGTCTTCCAAATTGACCCCAGCACGAAGAAGAACTGGGTTCCCGCAAGCAAGCAGGCTGTAACTGTTTCCTACTTCTATGACAGCACGAGAAACAGCTATCGGATTATCAGTGTGGATGGAGCCAAGGTAGGAGGCTGGAGGTACCCGGCGTGTTTCTGTGCGGAGAGGTGCGGGACTGTCAGCCCTGGCTGGACGCAGAGGGGCCGCGTTAAATATGTTACAAATACTCCATTTTTTATATAAGCCATTATGGAGACTTGTAGCGATAATTGGAAAAACACAGGGCGCCCTAAAAAGTGATTTTGCCCAGCTTAGTTGGTTTTATCACTGATGAATTTGACTTGGTGATCAGTGAGCCAAGAACTTTAAGTGTCCAAATTGAGTCAGTAGCACGGTATCTGAAACAGCCACCTATATTAGGGTAGATAAGGCTGAGGCCTTTTTGGTGATAAAAATGTTCTTTCTAAAAGGAACGAGCAGACAGATACATTTAGACTATAGCTTTTAATGTAAATGCCAGCTGCGTGTTCACTTTTGCCTGGCTGAACTATTTACAGTTTAGTACTTAATTTTCTTCAGCTTTTGCACTGGAGTTCATCAGCCTTAGGTGACAAGTTAGGCATGAAGGCTCGTCCCCCAACCTTTTTTCTTAATTTGTTTTGCATTACCAGAGAGCGTGCTGAAGTGTTTGCTGTAAGAATGCAAATCAGTCGGACTGGATAGGTTGCTTAGACAACTGCTTTTATTACAAACTACATTTTTCCCTCCAAAGTCACTTGATGGGAGACCACTTTCCCCTAGCAGACCCCTGTCAGAGGTATAAATGAAAACATTTTGCTCATGTACAAAAATCATCGGTCATTTCTGCCAGAGCACAAGCCACAGGGTAACAAGATGAGTTTACAGCCTGTTTATCTGTGTTCCTGTTTGGGTAAGGATGTTAAAATATCACTGTTCTGGGAGATAGAGATCACAGAAATCATCCCTTCGTAAAGCTTTTCTGTTTGTCACGCCTGTTTTCACGTACTTGTTTTTCCAAACGTCTCCTGTGCTATATTTGGTTATATATTGGCTTATAAATCAGCCATCCCGCCTGCTTTAATTGATGGTAATGTTTCATTGACGCCAGGGCAGCGTTACTGTCCCCTCGCCGCGGTGCTGTTCGTGCCGCTGCGCTCGTTCCTGGGGTGGTTTGGGGCTGGCACACGCAGCCCCTGGGAGCTGCTGGGGGGAGCTGAGCCCCCCAGGTTTGCTGGCACCCCGTGGGTGCTTGTGCTGGGCCTGCTGCCGGCGGGCGCTCGGCTGCACAAACCGGGGCGAGCGCGGCTTCCGAGCCAGACCTGCCGCGCTGAGGGCAGCGGGCCGCCGGGTTTGCGGGTGTGCATGCACGCATTAAGGCCAATTAATGAAAACAAAGTAATTACTGTATGTGGCGGGGGAAGCTGCGGGGGCAGCGTGTGGCCGCAGCCAGAGGCCCTGCCCGGAGCTGCAGAGTGTGTGCAGAGATCAAGCTGGGCGCCCAAGCTTTGCTTTGTCACCTGCTCACAAGACACCCAGGGGGAGCATTCCCCACCCCCGTCCCCTGTTTTAAGATGTCCCAGAAGAAGGTGAGCTTGCCGTGATTAGAACTCTCCCCTGGGGCTTCCCAAGCATGAATCAATCGCTGGCCACGTAAATTATTCCTCTTGTACTGAAACTTTGCTGATTAAGGGACAGGTCAAGAATAGATGCTGCCTTCATGCTCACCTCTGGAGAGTCCTGTGACCCTGCCTGTCCGTTTTAAGAGTGCTAATTTGGAAAAAAACCCTGGTGTTTATGCCAAAATAAGTTAAAAGTTGCATTTTCCCCTTCAAACCACTATTGTTTAGTGCTTTGACCTACTTTTCCAGGCAAAAATGAAACTGGGTAGAACTGTAAGGAAGAATATAGGCAGGTTCAGATGATGGTGTCCTCCTTTCTGTACATCTCATTAGAATAAAGTCTTCCGTGTGTTGGCAAATACCAGATGGATTAATGTGACAGCATCACTGTGGGCATAAATTATGTCTGTTTTGAGGATAAAAAAGCTGAAGCTCAAGTAAATGAAGGAACTTGGCCCTAGAAGGAAGGCAGTGATGAAGAATGTGTATCTTACAACTCTCCATCCTTATCTGCTCTGCAAAGGGGCTGTTCTAGCAGTTTATTTTAGACAGATATATATGATTCACATCGGCTTGCAGAGAAATTCCACTTAAATCCAACTTGTATGCAGATGTTGGATTAATTTCGGTTTGGTTTTTTTTTTTTACCTTCTGTTGACATTACATACGAACAACAAAGATACTTTGAAGTGATCGAGAATACGAGGTACCTCGCTTATAAATTGGTCGTCACCTGGTTGCATAAGCTTGGTTTTACTTGTAGCATTCAACGTGTCACCCTGGGCAGTGTTGGATTGCCAGCGTGTGGAGGAGCTCAGAGCTGCTGGAGCCCGTGAGTGCCGCTGTGGCAGAGCACGGGGCAGGCTGTGCAGTGTCACCCTGATGAGTCCTTTCCTCCTGATGGGCTGTGATCCTCACAGGAGCGGCCTCCTGAGGCAGCTGCTGCTGTCCTCAAAGGTCTGCACCCTGCGCAGTGCCCTCTCCTTCAGTCCCATGCTCTCTTCTCCCAGCAGGGGTAGCCTGTCCCCATCTCCTCCTCGTCCCTTGTCCCCATCTCCTCCTTGTCCCCATCTCCTCCTTGTCCCTATCTCCTCCTTGTCCCTTGTCCCCATCTCCTCCTTGTCCCCATCTCCTCCTTGTCCCTTGTCCCCATCTCCTCCTTGTCCCCATCTCCTCCTTGTCCCTTGTCCCCGCACACCCGGGGTGCAGGGCAGAGGGGAGCAGCAGGATTTAGCAGTGGGTTTAAGGGGACTGCTGAGCCCACATGTTTAGAGGTGTAAATATTGGTGACTCAGTCGGTGAGCCTGGCTGGCAGAGGAGCTGCTGGGCTCTGCTGCCCAGTTCAGTGCGACGCTGCCTTTGCCTTACCCCTTGGGGAAGGATTGGAGAGCCGGGATGCTACATGTGGAGGTGGTGAGAAAAGTGGAATAGAAAGAGAGCAGGGTAAAGATAGGAAGGAGGGTGAAGTCTAGGGAGCTTAACTCTTCCCTTGCAGAGGGGAATGCAGGAGTCTTGTGCTGAAAACCAGGAGCCCAATATGCAGGCCAGCCAGGAGAGAGCATATACCTGCAGGTGCCAGGTTTCTTCCAAATCCTCCCATCCCAGTGACAAATAAACCCATTAAAATGCCTGGGGAACGAAGCACTGCGGAGAGGAGACCCTAGATGCAGAACAGCTTGTAGCACTTTAATTCCTCGTGTTTGCAAAGCTAAAGACAACAGCTCTTCTAATTCCTGCGTCTTTCACAGAAAAACAGGTGCTGTGGACAGGAGCTTACAATTTATAGCAAAAGATGTCACAGATACCATATGAGAATGTGCTGGATGATCTTAACCAAGATACCATGACCAAACAAGGGAATAAATTAGTGTATCTTTTAATTACGTTATAATTGACTCGTATGTTGTCGAGCAAGTAATTTCATCATGTTTTAAGAAGTTTCTAGCCAGAGGCTAACGGCAGCATAATGAATGCTGCAGGGAATGGTACAGTAAAATACAAGGGCACACACTGATTCAGAGTTAATGAGGCAGCCAAGAGACTTCACCGTGTGAAAGTGCCCAGTGTTGTGGACAGAAGTCAACCCTGCTGGAAAAAGACAAAACAGGGTGATGATGCAGGGAGAACGTGAGCTTGTCAGTGTCCAGTTGCTGTGCTGTGTGTGGGGAAAGCCACTCACAGGGCTCCTCATTAAAAGTGACCAACACTGGCCTGCCTTTTGGAGTCAAAAAAGAAAGTTTGACAGTATGAAAATTATGCAGACCAGTAGCCTCTGACATCCTCAGGAATAATGCATGGTAGTACCCTGGTTGGTGGGTTTATTTATTTTTTATAAGCTGAAAATACGTGTTATCCAAACAGTGTAGAGAAGAAGGAAAGGAGTTTGAGATGGAAATATAATCCCTCAGAAACAAGCCTTTGCCCTCTTTTCAGATGTTCATGTTGTATTCCTCCAAAATTTGTAATTGCAATAACATCAGTTTTCTCTTCTGAGAAATGAGCTGTTAATAAGGAACATAAAGCTAGCTTAAAAATTAATAGCCAGCAATAAAGTGCATAGTGAGACATACTGGGTTGGCAGCAGCAAAGAAAAGTGATGCAGCAAGAGTCATCACAATGCCAGTCCCTGGTTGCCTCTGAGAGATGCTTAAACATGACTAGAAAAAAATTAAAATCAGGGTTTAAAAGATGACTACATTGCAAGAGTAATGGTGGTAAATACGTGATACAGAAATAAAGACTGTGTTTCTGAGGCTGACACTCATTCCCAGTTACTAGTTCATTTAAGAGTTTATTACCTGCTAATTACCTCGAATATTGGAGATCAGCGGCTAAGTTGGGCATAAGTATGTGAAGGTATTGAAGAGAGAACCAGAAAAATTGCTGTGATGGGAAAGCAGAATCAGTGGGTCTGTTCTGAAGTGAACTGCAATTAGCAAGAATGAGAATATGGGCCAAATTTTGGCAATCAGCATTCATGGAGTGTTCCCCAAAGTGAATACAGTACATTGCATGGTGTGATGGAGCTGATGGATCAAGTGGCATCTATGCAGGGGACAGTGGGATTTACAGAGGACAATGAAGCTGGCAGGGACAGAGCCCCAGCAGCCTGTGGGAGCAGATATTTAGGGAGGTAAGGAGGGGTGATATGTAAATCTGCTGAGAGCTGATGTATTCCTGGCTCTCTTGGTTCCTGTACCAGTCCTAATTGCTACCTAATTTAATAGCTGCCCACCTCTTTATGACCACGCTTCTCTGGCTGTCACGACTGGAGGCATGTGTCCTCTGCACACAAAGAGGAAATTGAGTTCTCCAGTGATGTGTTCAGAGGCTCAAAACAGATCTTTTTCTTTGCCCATGGAAAAGGAATTATTTTAAGGCATAGTTGTTAAAAATATCCTAGAGTATTTTGCCAAAAGGTGGCTCTTAGATTTGAGAATCTTTTCTTTCAAAGGAAAACAATTGCAGGGTATGGGAGCACAGATGAAATTCCTTCATCTGGCTAGATGTTTTCATTCTTTTTTTTTCTTCCACTGACGTAAATTCAGCCATTAAACCAATAGCAACTCTTTCTCAGGCAAAAACCTACCAAGTAATTTATACATTACAAAATTTTTGGCACTGAGCTATAAAAGGCTTCTGGCAGCGTGTACCTCACCAGGGGTCTGCGTTGGTGTGGCAGCGTTTAACTCTGCCTCTAGGACCTCATGGGTATGATTTGTGATGATGTGTGGCAGCAGCAATCAAAATATTGGCTTCTCACTTGGCAGTCGGAGTGTCAGTGTGTGCTCACCGGACCCCGCACCCGATGGATTAGGGGCAGTGATGGAGGGTGTTTCATTTTTTAAAAGCCTCCCTTTTCTTGAATACCCAAGCTTTTTAACTTAGCCTAATTTTTCAGGTTTAATAGTTCTGTAGTGGAACTACAGGGGATGTTTTGCAGCCCTGGGTAGCCAGAGATAAAGGGATGTGAAAGTACACAAAGAGTGACCTTACAAAGTGGCGTGTTGGCTTTTCTTTTAACGCGTATGGATAAATCCCGAATTAAACGCTACGATTTTGAAAGGTGCGGGTGGGGGTGTTTGTGTGTTTTGTCAAAGGCAGGGAGATTCTTTGATTTCTAGTTTTGCCTGCCCTAGTTTTATTCCTGGCCCTTGCTTGTCAGGAGTGCCAGTGCTGTGCCCGGAGGTGCTGCTGGGGTCCCAGCCAGCTGCCCTTTGCCTGCCCAAATGCCGAGAGGCCCCACTCCTCACCCTGAAGAGTGTTTTGCTGACTGCAGCCCTGCCAGGACTGTGTTTTCCAGAGAGTCCCTGCCAGTAAAATCTGATTAAATTAAAAGAAAATATTTTTTATTCCATCTTCTCAAAGCTTTTTTTTTTTTTTTTGCCAGTGGGTAACTGAGGCAGATATTCCTTTTTTTTCCTAAAACTTCTTCTGCCGTGCTGTTTTTGCCCTCTGTGCAGTTTTCTTCCAGGCTGGGTGGGAAACCTTTTCTGGTGGTCCCAGCAAGTGTGCCAGCCATAAAACATGGATGTGGGGGGGAGGAGTACGAGCTCAGTATTACTTAAATGTCTGACACTGAGAACCAGCATGGAAAGGACCTTTCATCTGAAGGCAGCATGTGACGCTCTGGTGACCTTTCCTCAAAAGGCAGCGTGTGACACCGTGCCCAGGAGACACATCCAGCTTTAGGGTGACTCTGCAAAGGGCAAACCAGGGCAAAGGAGTCCAGGTTTTGACCTCTGGAGGTCTGGTTTCACTGGTGCAGTATTTGTGCCTTCTTGTCCGTACCCGTCCACAAAAGAAACCTTCACATGTTATAAAAGAAGATTTCCAATGCTGGGCTGGCTGATCACTGTAATACAGAAATTTAAGCATATTTGATGGCCTTCATCCCCTCTTTGTCATAGTGTGTTATTTCATGAGATGTTTGGGCTAATTTCAGCATGACTCTTAGCATTGTAGATGATACCAGAGTCAACAAGTGGATCTAATTAATGTCCCATATAAAAATTATACTGTATCTTTTGGGATACAAAGTGTGGTATAAAACATAATTTTAATGCATATTCCTGTCTCCCAGCATGCACAGTTTGTGTGCATGTCACAATAAACATCCCATTGCTTTTATGCTGCTGAGATGACTGTTAAGTAAAAACATTAGTTGTGGGTTTGTGATTTCCCATATACATTATGTACTCACAGAATCACAAAATATCCTGTGTTAGAAAGGACCCACAAGGCTCATCAATTTCAACTCTTGGCTCTGCACAGGACCACCCCAAATAGATAACAGAATATATAAGAATAGAACAGGTAAATACTTTACTGTTGAGACAGAACAGCTACAGCAGTATCAGTGTTCATCCACTCTTCATCCATACTGAAGCCTTTCCAATAATTTGGTGTCATTTCATCAGTCTCATCAGGTGTGTTTTGCACTTTTGCTGGTTCAGGTCTCCCAGCTGGAGAATGATGCTCTGCTGGAGACATGTTCTGATACCAACAGTGCTAAACAAAAGACTTTGTAAAAGATGCTTCAAGAGTCTCCAGCTGCTTTTTGTGGTGCCTTTTGGCCTTGTTGTTGCTGTAACTGAAGAAACCGCATCGAACTGCTCTCTGAGATGCAGCTGCTCCTTTCGTAGAGCTCTCCTTCGTTTTGTGCTGTGATCAGCGTGAGAGCAGAGCATCTGCCCTGGCCTGAGTCAAAGCCCACCAGCCTAACCTGAGCTGGGCCCTGTCTTTCACTCAGGCAGTGAAACAACTTGCAGTAAATAATTGATATTTTTAGTAGCTATTTCCAGAGTTATGGTGATGCGACTTCCAGATTTTTTAGAATCACTTGGAATGATGCAGAGAGAACTCTCACTTTAAGGAGAAATTGCCATCAGTGGGTGATGCTGGTGCCTCCCAGGCAGGGGTTGCTTCTCTGGGGCGGGCTGGGGGGCAGTGCTGGGGCAGCAGCAGCCTTGCAGCTGGGGTGCAAGGCAGGAGGGTCTGCATGGGGTGCTGGGTCGGGCACCTCAAAGGTGTGAGGTGCTCTCCAAGTGTGATGCTCCAAAGGAGTCCTGGGGAGTATCAAAGAGAAATGTGGATGTTGGGCTTAGGGGAAGATGAAGCAGAACAGGCTCAAACAGGAAAGGAAATGGACATTTTGCCACGAGGATCAGTATCTGGGGTGAGCACTCTGAGGTGTGCCCTGGAACCTTCTGCTCCATCGACCAGGACTTCATGTTCCTCTCAAAGGCATCTTTGAAATAAGAGTGAATGAAATTAAGGAGCACAGCAGTCTCTGATGATCTTAAAATATTTCTGGTGCCTGTGCTAGGGGTGTGCTTGGCTCGATTAAAGTTGCCTGAGTTTTGGTTTCTCTCTAAACATTCAGATAACTCAAGAACATTTTCTTTGGAGTTTGGTGAGGGAGAAATGCAGCGTAAAGGAGCAGCAGAGCTGTCAGCCGAGGATGAGACTACTCACTTGCATCATCCTTTATTTTCTTAAGGTGATATCAGGTATTCAGAAATTCAGGCTGAGAGGAGGTGCAGGATTTAATAACTGGGAGGATGGTACATTGCCTGGAGTTGTGTCTGCAGGAGAATTGTCAACAGTTGCTAAGACAGGTTTTGAGAGGTAGAGCTGGTTTTATTGGGTGCACTTGTGTGAACAGGTCTTTGAGTGTTCAGAGGACGAGAAAAAAAATGGTCAGGGCTTAACTGCAATAGGAATTTCAGAACTGCTAATACTGGTGGAGATGAGCCAAGAATAGAAGGAGAAGTTAAAAATATTTGCACAGAAAAAGACCTGGGACTCCAGGTGGAAAATTTGGTGGGTCACTTGAGATTGAATCAACCAGAAATCACGATCATCTGCTGAGGTTGTGTTCTGGCTTAGAAAAAATTTAAAGTCTAGACCTGTAGAACCCATATCACTTAAACGTTTCTACATTAATCTCTTTCCACGTTATTAACTTTGAAATGTGAAAAATCCTCTGTTCATTTCCTGGATTATTTCTGGAAGTAAATCCTTCAGAAGCTGGTTAGTAAGCTTAGGCAAAAACATACCACAGTGCTGTCAACAGCTGTATCCTTGACAGAAGAGCAGAAGCACATCTGCCACTGTTTGTTCCTATCTGGCTCATTTTTCTGCTTGTATGTGTGTTTTGTGTGTGTGTGTCCCTGGCTCTGGAAAGACCACACATAGCTGAGTCCAGGAGATTGCAAAAACCTTTCCAGAAATGAAATTTGTTACTCACTAAAAAGAGAAGATAAAAATCCACGCTAAGGATTTCTTGCAGCGCCGCTTACCAGCAAGTGGGGAAACTTTGGTCTGGGTAGATTTTTCCTTTTCAAAACCCCTCTAAAATTACTCAGAAAAGCTCTGTCAAAACAAGTGTTTCAGCAACTGCTCCACACAGAGTGGTTTCTGATCACCAGACTCCAGTGTGGTGTGCAGGACCTGGCCATGCTGGAGAGGTTAATGGAACCAGGAGATGTCACTGCAAAGAAACCTGGACATGCTGCAACCTCCTAAAATTAATGTACCTGTCCTTCGTGGCCACTGCTCGTGCCAAGGGACAGCTTTTCCAGATTTTGGAGAGGAACTAAGCTATCCTGTTGCTGACCACTCCCAGAGTGTGCAGGTTGATGGAGAGTAGAGGAGTCTTGAGTGATGCCACGTGGTTGTGCCACTCCTGCCTTTCAAAAGGGACCTTCAGGCTTCAGTGAGGCTGTTGTCGTAAGCTTGAAGGATGCAGGAAATTATCAGTGCTTAAATAATTAATTTAGGGATGTGGTTATACTCTGCACAAAGATGATATGCTTTTACTGAATTTCCCAAAATGTAAATATGATATTTCTATGGGAAGTTTTATAGTTTTTTTCTAATTGTTGTTAAAGCAGCCTTCTCCCTCACCCCAATATTAGTCACTAGGAAAAAAAAAAAGAGTCTCCACTGTATCCTTGTCCCTTTCTGTGATAAATTAGGAATCTTATTTCTCATATGAAAATAATACACAAGCATCTTGCTTTATATATTTTGTAAATTGTTGCATGAAATTTCTGGGTAACAATTTGTTCCAGAGGGTTTGAAAACCCTTGCTGTAGATTTTCTTCATGAAACAGCTGCTGGTGCTTTGAATCGTGTGGGTGGGTGGATGTGTGTGCTGTGCCTAAAAGGAAAAAAAATTCCAGTCAGATGTCAAAGCAAAAATAGGAGATTTTAGAGATTTAGACTGGGTGGAGGAGGTGGGAAGCCAACTCTGCAGAGATGTTAATTACCTTGGGAAGAAAAAGAGAGCAATGGAGTAGGTGTAGTGGGAGATTTACTTAATAGAATTCACGCAATCATGAGCCCACTTTTGTTGCATTTAGACAGGTTCTTAGTGAGGGCTTTGCAACAGAGGTGTTTTATCAGAGGAAAAACAGTTATTAGTCTTTTTATTGGGGAGGGGGCTATTTTTACATCTCTTTTTATGAAGGAGGACAAGAATTGTATGGGATGTTTTTTGATTTGCTGGCTTCTGCGGTTAAAAATGAACCTCATCATTCATGGAATTATCCGGGGGATGCAAGGCAATTTAAGAGAGAAAAAAGCACTATGTGCAACTGTGGAAATGGCCCTTTTCCCCATAAAGCAAGCAGCAGCAGCACGTGAGAGACTTTACCCATCCAAGGAGAGTCTCCTGTCTGCAGAGGGAGCTGGGGCTGGGAGGGGAATGCCCAGGGCTGCAGCGAGTCCTGCGTGCCCTGCGGGGTGTCCTGGCATCTCCCTCTGTGCAGGAGCTGCCGCGTTCCCCTTCCGCTCCCGCCTCCTGCAGAAACACCTGGGAGCTTCTGGAGTCCAGTGATGGGTGCAGTAGCTGCTGTCCTGGTTTGCTGTGTGGAACAGAAATTCCTGAAAAGCAGCAGCAGCAGCAGGCCAGGCTCGCTGCACTGTGGGGATGAATGAAGGGTAGCCGGAGCAAGAGCCTGGTGGTGGCTCCTGCCAGCTGTGCTGGGCTGGGGGAGTGCAGCAGGAGGAAGGGCCAAGTGGAGAAACCCAGTGCTCTTCTTAATGTGCACTTGCAGTGCTCCCAATCGAGGTATTCCACACCCTCAGCCTGTCCCGGGAAGAGAGCCCTGTACGTGTCAGCAGCAGCAGGTGAAGGAGAGCTGGAACAAGTGCCATTGCTATTCTCAGTTTCGTGTGCCTTTGTGCTTCCCCGCCTTCACTCAGTTTGGTGGCCTCAGCAAGGGACTCTGTTTTTCCCCTTTATTCCCTCTGTCTTGATTAACAGTGTGTGTGTGTGTGTGTGTGTGAGTGTGTGTCTGTGTGTGTTTGTGTCTCTGTGTGAGTGTGTGGGTGTGTGTGTGTGTGCACGCTGGCTTTCCAGGACGAGAAATGAGGTGAGCAGTTCATCACCAGGGACATGCTGGTGAAAAGGTGCCACGTCCTGGCT
>VXBT01001421.1:623163-660394 GCA_013400235.1 Oriolus oriolus
AAAAAAAAGAAAAATTTCCCAGTTTATTTGACCTTTCCTGTTGTGGTGGTCACAAATGCTTCCCCCTGCCTCCTGCCCCAGCTGAGACCATCTGCCCAGAGGATGGAGGAGTGGTGGGGGACACTCTCCTTCAGGTCTCACGTAGCCGAGGGTGAGCCAGCCTCGGGCGTGGGGATAAACTGGCTTACCTGGCAGGAACACCTGCAAGCCTCAGTTTTCATTGTTCTTTGAAATCCTAGCCACCTTTCTTCCTCCTAAACACAGCCAACGTGGCTGTTCCCGTGCCAGTGGGGTGGCACTGCTGTGAAGTGATGGCCAGGTTTGTGGGGAAGGGAGGGTACAGGCGGATGGGGCGAGCACGGGCAGGAAGAGCGGGTGAATAACCACAATGTACCCGCAGCATCCTTCTCCTCTGAGCTCACAGAAACATGAGCTCTGATTTAATCTCCTAAACCTCTACTTAGGTTTTCAGTTCTCTGTAGGAATGAGCATTTCTGAAGTGCCTGAGTGACAGAGGAAGATTTAAAGGGAAAGGTAGAGCTGGCTTCCAGGCAGTTTCACTAACAGCAGCTTATTATAAATTTAACAGATGAATTGTCAGTTTCTGGGAGGTGTGTGCTCACCACAGCCTTTCCTTGGATTCTCCACTGGCCATAGAAAAAAATTAACTACTGAGGCGCTCAGCTAATGTAGTGCATTTCATTGCTCAGTAAAGTGTTCCTTGGTTTACAGTTTGCAGCCTTCATTATTCCTTTTATCACATCCAATAATATTGAACTATGTTGTAAAAGGTAACTTTAGTGTGAGGTTTTTTTATATGTTTGTATTTTCTCAATGATTATTGTAGGTGGTGTGGAGGAATTTTATTCTTCTGAGGGTCAGCTATCAGTGAGTGAAGCTTTTGCCTTTCAATCAAACTGGTCATTTTATTATTTTTTTCCCCCAGATGTCTAAGTTGATAGACACAGCAGGACTGAAATAATATTTTTATCACTTGGAATTTCTGTGAATTTCATAGTTTTTAAAATAAATTCTGTAACTTGAGACCAGACATTTGTAAGTGGTTCATCTGTCTGATGTAAGATTTTTTTTAAACAGAAATGTACATATAGCACTTGCTTTAAAGTTTCTGGAAAGCATCCTGAATTTTGGGGTTGGTAGCTTTTCCTCCTGTTCTTTTGACTCTCTGTACCATGCAATCCTTGTATTATCATAATCCCTTTGCGCTGTCAAACCCCTACATAAAATCTCTGATTTTACTTTAATTTACATGACTGAAATGACACTTAGATTTTCTGTTGGCTGTTTCTGTGGTGTGACTTAGCTGGAGGAGAACACATCTGGGCAGCTTTGCTCCCACCTCTGCCTGTGCACCGGCCACTCAGGAAGAGGTGTTGACCCTGAGAACAGCATCACAGAGAGTTTTGGGTTGGAGGAGACCTCAGAGATCACCCAGTTCCAGCTCCCCTGCCATGGGCAGGGACACCTTGCACCAGACCAGGTTGCTCAGAGCCCCATCTAGCCTGGCCTTGAATGCTCCAGGGATGCAGCAACCCCAGCTTCTGTGCTGGTTGCAGGGTCACCTCTGCCCCTTGCCCTGTGTTTTCCCCTTTCAAAGGACAGTTTCAGGGCTACCACTCACCTGGCTCTCCTCTGTCCTGATCCTTCTGATGAAACTTCCAGCGGTGGGGAATGGCAGAAAATCGTAGGTTTGTTTGAAGGTGATGATGCAAAAAGAGGGAAGTGAGTTGAGTGATTTTTAAGAAGGCAAAGGACGGCGTCAGCACAGAGGTCCGAAGTCAGGGAGGGGATGGAAGCGAGTGAGGATCTTCCTCTGGTAAATTTAATTCACACTTTTTGCTAAATGTAAATGATAGCTTAGGAAAAAACTGCTTGGAATACATAGTAAATGATGTTGCCAGGATACTTCCTGATCATGTTAATTAAACTGTCCCACAGATTGGGCTTAATTACTGCATAATTTGCATTTTGGAAATGGTGGTACGCAGTACTAAAGAAAGCTCTTGTTCTCCTAGCAGAAAGAACATTGTACATGAATTAATTTCCAGGGGAAGGAGTCGCTAGACTCAGATAATGATGTATCTTGAAAGTAAAGTTAAGATTTTTGATAATGAACTGACGCATATCCCATTCCTTTTAGCACAATTACATTTTATATTTGTTCCGCTAAGTTCCTTAGAGACTTCATCCACCAGCCTTCCTCTTGCTGGCTGTTTCTTAAATTACAAGAACCCCTGTTGCTTTCAGGGTTGCTGGTGCTGAAGCAGATATTAGTTAACATGTGTAAAGGGGCAAAATATTTGTTCCGAGGCCCAGATTTGATACTTCATGTGCATTGCTGGTGATGCACTTCACCACTCTCCCAAGTTAAACCCACTAGTAAGCTATCAGCTTCTCCTTCTCTTGTTTTTTGTTGTTTGTTTTGTTTTTTTCAGCTTCTGATGTGTCTCTGGCATCCCACTTGTGGGGGCCTGGGGACAAACGGGAAAATGCAGAAATATCTCTCTCTGCCCTCCAGGTGGGAGTTCAGGTGTTCCTGGTGGATGCTCTGCTGGGAGGCCTCGGGCAGGTTTGGGGCAGTGGGAGTAGCTGTATGGCTTCCTAATGCAAAAAATTTTGCATCTGCATTTCTGCCAGGGTAGTTTTGCAGCTCCCGACCCTGCTTTGAGTTCAGGGACGTTCCTGCAGCCGTGTTTAACTGCAGGGCTGTGATGGTCCTTTGGGAAGCAAGACAAAAGATCAGAACTCCTGCAGGAACTAAGACAAGAAAAAAACCTGGTTTGTTTTGGGGAGAAAAAAATAAAAAAATCTTCTGAACGCAGCAATTTCCCAATTTAGACCGCTAATTGCTTTGGATGATACCGTTGCTAGGATGTGCATTTCCGATGCGACTTCCGCGTTTTAAATTCTTCTTTGCTGTGTCTGTGACCAGGTGATCATAAACAGCACCATCACCCCCAACATGACCTTCACCAAAACGTCGCAGAAGTTCGGGCAGTGGGCCGACAGCAGAGCCAACACCGTGTTCGGGCTGGGCTTCCCCTCCGAGCAGCAGCTGACCAAGGTAACGGCGCTCGCTGGGCTCCTGCACATCTCCAGCTCCTCAGCAGCGCCAGTCTCCCGTCTCCTGGAGTTACCCCCTGTCTGTGGGGGGCACTGGGTGCTGCTGGGGGCATGGCAGGAGGAGCCGGGGAGGGCTGATGTCAGGCTTGCTGGCAAAACTGCCTCTGCCTTAGGACCAGCCCCGTCCCCATGAGTTTGGTGTTAATGAAAAGCTTCCCTGGAGCAGGGACTGGGTGCATTGACAGGCTTGTGAAGTCTAGAGCAGCCTCTTGTTCTGGATAACCAGCACCTGAAAATACTCCTCTGTCATTGGAGCAATGGTCTTGACAAGAGCTTGTCAAGCAGCTGAGATGATTGTTCATGTAGTAAAAAGCCCTGCTTATCTCACACATACTTGACTCCTGAAGCATTGGCTGCTTGGCACTGGGCTGCATCAGTGACCTCAGCACGGTGTCCTTGGGCATGCCACAGCCTCTCGTGTTGCTGTCCTCTCCTGTTCTTTAATAAGGACAGGATCAGGAGAACAAGGTGTTTCTTGTGATGTCTAAAGCAGCAAAGGCAGAGCACTGCACTAGAAGGGCTTCCCTGTCAAGCGAGTTGTGATAGGAATTTATTTCAGCAAGTCTGTCTTACTAACTTTTCACAATTTCTGGAGAATTGCATTTTTGCGGGTGTTTCATAAAGGTAAAAGGTGTTTTACTCTTCATGTGTTAAATTATTTTTGGACTTGGTATGCCCATAAAAGTGCCATGGCATTAATCTGTTCTTCAGGGGTGATAAAGGCATGATGTGCAAAGCTTGTTTGAAAATGAGTTGCTGGAGATGGGTATGTTTTATGATGCTTGCTCAAGTGTACAGGACTGCTCCTTTCACCTATGCATATTCTTCACTCCTGGGGCAAAGAGGTGTTCACAGCAGCGAGTAAGTTGTGTGGGAATAGGGGAGGATTAAAATGGACCTAAGGGAATAATTCATTTTGAGTAACAGATAAACATGATACAGTGCAACCTTTGGACACTGAGTGAGAGAGTTAGCACCTCTGGATGGTAATTTTTAATCCTGGATTACTGGAGTTACACCTCTGCAGCGTGACATGTGGTGCCTCAGTGCAGGCTGGGGCTAAACATGCACCATGTGCCCGGTGGTGCTGAGTCTGGCTCAGCAGAAGAGAGGCAAATAGCAAAATAAGGCACTGGGCACACTGCAGTAAGGCAGGAGGTGCATTTGGAGGACCTTGCACCCTAATCAGAGAAATTTTACCCTGTTCTGCAAACCTGTTCAAACACATCCTGAGAAGAAATGCATTGCTGGTATCAGAAAGCAGCTTGTCAGCGTGCACGTGGCCAGGCTAGAGCCAGCCTGAAAAACATCTTGTGTGGGCACAGGGGCACCAGCACCAGCTGTGTTTCTTTCCAGGTCGTTTTGCGCATTTGTTTGCGCTGCGTGATCTGCTGAAGAGCTGCCCAAAATGCAACCTTCTACTTGCATGAAAGCCTTTCCAAATCAGCAGAAAGACTTTTTCTGGTCAGAATATTGAGAGGGAGCTCAAGGGAAGCACTTCTGAAAATAGCTTGAGATGATCTTTTAAAAAAGAAAAAAAACCCCAAACTCTGACTGTTATCCAGCTGAAAAATGTAAGAAAACCTGGTTTATTACCACCCTGCAAAGCAATGGGATAAAGATACTCCTTTATTGTCTATTCTTCTCAGTTTAATTATTGAGCCATTAGTAAGAAAGATCAGAGTTGAAAGTGATATTACAGCTATATAAGTGTATTGGGAATAGTAAAATCAAGTTTCATTTTATATTAATATCATTATACTCTTATAAAAGATATAAATTAAAGCTTGCCTGTTTTACAGGAAATAATTGAAGTGCTTAGTCAGGAATTGGAAGGACACCCTGAAACTCCACTAAACCAGAGATCAATAGCCCTGGCTTAAAATAAATATAAATAAATAAAGCTGAAAAATTTCTGCTGAAAACAACGGATAATAACGAGGCAGAAGAATAGGTTAGCATGCCTGAAGATGCCTGCATTTTTAAGTATATTGCTTGGCCTAATAAAAGGCATTGCCTCATTCTAATGCCTCGCTTCTCTTGAGATACTTAAAGCATTAATCCATACCTATGGGGAAAAGCAGTTCGAATTAAACATGAGCCATTAATGAAAACTGCATTCCGTGACCCAGTAACCTAATTACCATTCTCACTGATTGGGAGAATCCCGGGGCTTAAAGCTGCTGTCCTACTCGGGCTCCTTTGGCAGGACCGGCTGACCCCTCCTTTCCCCCCTGCCCACCCTGTGCCTCAGAAGGGTCTCGAGGCGTTGTTCAGGCGTTGCTGCAGCCAAGCTGAGGAGTTCAGGAGGAGCTGGCAGCGTGTGGGTGTGCGCAGGCAGCGCTGCTGCTGCACAGGTGGGGCTGCACTTGGCACACCAAGCAGTTAAGGGAGGTCTCTGCAGTCGCTCCGGCTGCTTCGAGGCAGCTGTGCCCTGTGAGGAGCTGCAGGTAGTCAAGGGCATGGGGACAGAGATTGACACGGGTGAGAAACCCGGGAAAGGCAGACCTGGCACATCATAAAGCAGCCGCCTGCGGGCCCTGGGAAGCACTGGGCTTTATCTCTCTGCGCTCCTGCACATGAGGTGTGCCAGTCACTGCGTCGCAGGGCAGCGAGCTCGGGGCAGAGCCTGCCCCTGCCCCAGCACAGCCCCTGGTCCAGCTGGCATCAGAGCTGGGCACACCCTGGCTGCGACAGAGCTGAGTACTGGATGCTTTCTGGGGTAAATAGTCCTGTTGGGTGCCCACCTGCCCCGTGCTGAGGGCTCATCCTGGGAGAAGCACGGGAGCAGCACGTGTGAGTCGTGGGTCGTGGCACAGCGGGGCTCCCCCGGGGCCGTCACATCGCCCAGCCTTCTGCGAGCCGAGAGGGAGATGAAATATTTATGAGCCTGCTTTGGGTGGGAGCAGCTGTTTCATCCGATACTGGCACAATTTGTCAGGAGGAGACATAAAATATAATGCCAGACCAGGAGCTTAAAATTTATGCATACAAAATCATGCTTTTTAATGTATAAAATGCTAAGGAGGTCTATTTGAATATATATATATATTTGTCCTGGTGACAAACTGACTCCAGATTTGAACAGCCTTTAAATAATTTGTGAAATGCACAGTAGCATCCTTGAGTCCCCATTAAATTTCGCTGGCCAAGACTCCTAATCAAGCAGTGCTCATGGGCTGCAGCTGCCTGACCAAAAGGCTTCACAAGTGTTGGTAGCAGCAAATCTTCTCCATATTGCAGCTTAGTCACACAGCTTCCTGGGGCGTGGGAAGACATTTCCTGTAATCCATGATGGACTTTTGGAGTTGGCATCTCTTTTTTTTTTTTTTCCCCTGATTTTGGGCAACTTTGCCAGAGGGCAGGCATGGAGATAAGGAGAAAAGACATCATGAATTTTTTTAGTTGGTTTTGGATATTTAGCTTTTCATTGCCCCTTGAGACCACACTTACCACGTTTTCATTTACTGAACAGAAGATTGTTTCACTTTTTCATTAGGAATTTGACATTCAGAAAGCACTCCCTTTTTGTTGTAATGGTTTGAGGGCTCGAAGTCAACTTGGACCTTGGAGGTGAGGCGTGATTTTGTGGTACCCATTGTTTGTCAGTTATTTGTGTTTGGAGCAGAAGCAGTTGGTTGCTAGAGAGAAATTGACGCCTTTTCCTGGTCTGAAAATGAAGAGAGCTGAACACAGTTAAGAGGGAAAAAGGGTTTTACCTCGGTGTTTATTGAAGGACCCTCAGGTGCCCCGAAATGCACATCGAAATGCACCCCGAAATGCCCCCCGAAGAAATGGCCCCCACGATGTGATGTGTGTGCAATTATAGGCCTTGCTAATTAGCACATCTATCAAAGATTGCCCAGGGAGGGACTCCAGCGAGACCCCTCAGCGAGGAACCTTCCCCTGGCCGGGCCTGGCTTTGTTTACAGAATGTGTTCTGGAGAGGCCCTCGGGGTCTGGGGTTTCCAGGGTGTTTGGGCTCTTGGCTGAACGGGATATTGGGTGTGAGGGAAGTGATCAAACTTAAAGAATTATAACTGTGTGGGCTAAAAGCACTGAGAATGCATAAAAGCTACATAAAAGAGTGTATAAAAAGGGGTATAAAAGAAAAAGCAAAAAATCATCATGGCATCAGAATCAGCTCTGATTTCTCGCGGTGATTTGGCCCTGTGGCTGTGCCACGCTCTCAGCCAGCCTCGGGCTCTGGGTGCCTCCCGAAGCTCCTGCTCTGCTCCTGTGCAGTGGGTGTTGCAGGGCTGCGGGGCTGGGGCTGGCACTGCCCCGCTCAGAAGTCGCTGTCTAAATGCAAATGTGTTTAAGACACGTGTTGGTGAGCTGGAGACACGACTGAGATCTGTTACGTGATGAGGTCGTTATTGGGTTAGTATTGAAGATTAGCGCTGCTCAATCATATACAGTTTTTTTATTATGGAAATGTGGAAAAATGTCTTTTTCTTCCCAGCTCACGTAATTTTTCACAGCAGTCTCCTGTGTGCTTTAGGAAGATAGCTGCGAAATAAAATTTGATAGATCACTTCCAATTCTTTTTGTCTGTTCATATTTCGTATCGTCCATGAAGAGCCCTCATAAATTTTTCATACATAAGATGAAGAGATTTATTGTAAAAGAGAAAGATTTATTATAAAAGACAGACTCAAGACAGCCTTATACCATCCGCCAGAAACGCAAATGTAGAACCTACTGTTGGTATAATATTTTAGAAATAATCAGCTGGTTGTAGCTGCTCTGTCACAGCAGGGGGGATGCTTTGTGTAAAGTTAGAGTTAAATCACTAAAGGCACGAATGTAATGTGGTTGTTGCTAACGATCTGTGGAGTGCTACAGAGGTAATCAAGTCATTTGTGCGTGTAGTGACTGCAGTGCCATCAGACGGCAGCTGCTGCCATCCAAGGGCACACGCTCTGCATGTGCAATGTCAGCTGTTGCACAGGGAGCAGCTGGATCCCCGAGCTCCATCTCCGCTCACCAGCATCGCCACAGATCGCAGGGTACACCCAGAACCTCCCTCACCTTTCAGAATGTGCTCGTCCGTGGGATTTAACCACGATGCGTGTCTGTGTTTGCTGGAAATTGCCATTTGTGTTGTACAAAACGCAGGTGCCTCCACGTGTAAATCCAGATTTCTTTTAGAGCAAATGGAGAGGGTTTGTTTAATCAGCATCTGCAGTCCCAGCATTTTACTGGGAGAGCGCATGCTGAATACCTGCTGCAAATCTGAAGTTAGAAGGCAAGATTGCTAAGTGAATAATGAGTGTTCCTATTCTTCCACTGTACAATTGGATGGGTTTTTTCATGCTTTCGTTTACAGATTTTTCATAAGTGTTCTGAATTATCCGAGGGTGTAATGGCAATCCTTTTGTTCATGAACTGTGCAATAAACACATCTGTTTATATTTTTACTTTTAAAATGTCTTGCCTTTCCAGCATTTCAAGTTTCTCAAAACACAGGCAAGCAAGACCAAGCAGTTTTAGCTGAAAGATGAACTTAACCTATTCTTAGAGTGGATGCATCTTAATTTTAAAAATAAATTATGTATTATACCTTTTTTTCCATCTTTGTAATCTTCCTTTTAAAATTTTAAACACTGTTTAGAGGGTTTGAAGCCCTGCAGCCCTGACTGGCTCTGATAATACTTGTGTTTCAAAAACGCCAGGCTGGCTTTGGAGCAGATGTCCTCCAGCAGCTCGTAGAGGTTGGGATTGTTACCTTTATCCTTCCTTCCCCTCACCTCCCCCAGTTTGATGTGACCCTCTTACAGGAAACATTCAAGGCCTTATCTGAAGTCTTTGCCCTTTATTTTTGAAAGTAATAAGAAAATTAGACCAGAAAAGCTACGTTTTCATGTGACTCCACCATACATCCAGATCCTCCTTCTTCTCCTTTTTCCTGTGTCTTGGTCATCCCTTGCTTACCTCCTGCAGATGAACTTACTTGCATTCTTTAACTGAATTCACTTGCTCTTAGGAGTAGAAGACATTGATAATTCTTTTATCCAAACATGTGTCTTTAACACTTTTGCCTTTAAAACACTGTCAATGCCAAGTGAAAAAGAGAAGGGGGAGGAAATAAACAGAACCAAATCAAACCAGGAGACACCAACAGTTCCTTTTTCTCCATGGGTTTTTACTGTGGTTGGCCAGAATTACAGGGATGTCCCTCTTTTAGAAACACCCCCGTTTCTTTTGGAAGAACCATCCTGCCAAAGAATTAAAATGTTTTTTCTTGCCAAAAATCTTAAATTAATAAAATTAGTTGTTCTCTTTTGGAGATCTAGACCATATAAAGGTAGCAATCTTAATGGTTCGATAGATGATAAATCATGTTAATAAATATCTTTCATGGCTTTTTCTAGTTTGCAGAGAAGTTCCAAGAAGTAAAAGAAGCTGCCAAACTTGCAAGAGACAGATCTCAAGAGAAAATTGAGACCTCAAGCAATCATTCACAGGTTTGTAATTTAGCTTTAATACCTGCACACATACAGGATAAATAATTTAAAGTTAAATTTTCAAATGGACTGTGCCAGCTTCTGGCAGCCAGCTTAAAGTGTATAAAATGGAGATTGCTGAAGGTAATTGTCAGCTGCTGGACATTACCATTGTCAGAGGAATATTTTTCGTCCCTCCACGCGCTTTACTTTCATTTAAATCTAATTTTTTTCAGCAGTCCTTGAGCTGTTATAACTTCTTTAATAACAGGGAAAGCTGTGCATCCTTTGATTTGTACTGTTAAACATAGTTTGAGTCACTGGGAAGTCAGTCAGTGTAGTGCTCCAGCAGACAGAAAATGAGATTCGTCGATATCCTTCTTTTTGTCACCTGTCCAACCCACTTCTGTGGGCATTTCTTTTCCCAGTGGAGAGCCTGACTTTGTGTCCAGCATTCCCTTGCCGAAGGGTGGGAAGCTGTGGTGTGGGAACAGGGGCAGTGCTTTAGGGGGGAGGGTTGGAAGAAGCTTGTGTTGTATATCTGCACAGTCCACTCTCCTGGGCAGCACACCTTGTACCACCAAGTGTCCAGGGAGATCTGGGTTTCCTGCAATCTGGAGAAATGGAGTGTTGTCCCAGTCTCTCTGCACGGTTGGCTGTATTTTCGTGTGCGTTGCTTTAGGTGGGAGTGAACCAGGTGTTCCTGGCCTGGGCTCGTGTTTGGAGGAAAGTTAGGTAGATTTTGATCAGGGAAGGGTTCAGATGAATGATCAGAAAAAGCTGCTGAATGGTTTTAGTCTTGCAACCACCCCCGTTTGTGGGGCCCACAGATATCGATCTGAGTGGCTGACGTTGGATACTCATTTTGTAAAGACTTTGCTCATGGTCTTTGTAGTTCCCTTTGTTCCCTGCTGGTGGTCAGCACCAAGCAGTGTGTGAATAGTATCTCTTTGGAGGAGCAGTATTATTTTTGTTTGTTTGTTTGTGCTTTGTGTGCTGTATTGTTTCACTATCTTAAAAAAACCAAACAACCTTTAGAAAGCACAAGCCTTATCAGGGGAAAAAAAAAAAACTTTTAAGAACTTTGGAACACTTTGAACTTCCATTTGTGTATCATTATGATTTTTTCGTTCTCTTTAAACAGACCAGCTTTGCAGCCAAGATGAAAAGGGTATGTGTGTGTTACCACTGTTCTGCCAGGAGAGCCGAGGTCTCAGCCAAGTGGTGTGGGATCAAGATTACAAAGAAATTGGTGTTGTGGTCTTGCAGGAGATGCAGGAGACACCCGGTGTTCGTTTGTGTGTTGTGCTGCAGGAGTCTGGACGTGAAACACCATCTTCCACTCGAGCTTCAAGTGTGAATGGCACAGACGACGAGAAGGCGTCACACGGTGGCCCTGCTGAGGCACATCTCAAATCTGAGAATGATAAATTAAAAATTGCTCTAGCCCAAAGGTGAAGTTTCTGTAGAACCTAAATTGCATTGGAAAACTGTGCTGTAATTATCTGATGGATAATGATATCAACAGAAATTATTCAAAGTGTAATTAATTTTAAATGGTGCAGCAGAATGGATGAATGAGCAGATTTTAGCAAGTACCTCCTGGTATCCGGTTGAGAGATATTTACCATTTCGTTTATTCCTGATGTGGTCTGTGAAGAAATAAGCTCTCTTTTATTCTGCTGATGCTAACTATTTTAACATCTTCTTTGGTGAAGTTTTAGAACTACAGACATAACATTAAAGCCATAGGGGAGCAATTGCTGCTGATAACATGTGAAGCCAATCTTTCTTCCTCTTTGAGCTTGCTACACTTACTTTGGTGAAAATAGATATGGATATTTAAAATTATGAAAGGGAATGAACTCAACCATAAAAAGTTGAAGTGAGAAATATAATTTCATCAGGCTGCTTGAAAGTCTTAGGGGATATTTCTAAATTGTGGACAGAGCCCCTTGAAATCACTTTTTTTGCTATTTTCTTTGATAAATAATTTGAAAATGCTGAGAAGAGTAATTTGCAGCTGTAGTGAAAATACAGGCGTTGCAATATGCAGAGTTACAACATTAAAATAGAATAATTCTCTACTGGGATCTTGCCTGGTCTGCCCCTTGCATGTGAATGTGTATCTGTGAATGGAAAGAAAATCTAACAAGACCAAGCTACTCTTAAAAAGGTATTTAAAAAACAAAGCATCACTGTAAGCAGCGTTATCCAGTGAGCAATTCCAAGGTTGCATAAATTATGTCTGGAGTTCCTCATCTCTCTTTATTGACATTTCCATAGCTCAGCCTGTTTCAGACCATAATGTTGGCTCATTCCTCTTGCTGAAGACACCTCCACAGGCAGGCAGCAAGTAGCACACAGGGAGTTTCAAAGCCTTCCTCCCATTCACCCTCTAATCTCGTGCTTTGTGCTGCAGCTCGAAGCTTTGGGGAATGAGCAGTTTAATTCTGCAGCATTATGTAACACTTTTATAGTTAAGCGTCAGCATTAAAATAAATTCAAATACAGATCATGTCAGCCCCCTGAAATCTTCCATTCGGAGTCGCTGTGCCATCTGCAGATGGGCAGAGCGGGTTCGCTGCAGGGGTGCCACTGCAGCCACACAGCTCAGGAGGTGACAGGGACCGTGCACTGCCAGGGTGGGACCCCCGTGTGCAAACGGGCAGCTGGACCCTAGGCTTTTGTGCCAGACACAGGCCACTGCAGCTGGAGGTGGCAGATCCCTTTGTTTTGGCAGAGACAGTGGAATTAAGGCTTCTGTTCCCCGTGGGCGTGTAATGGCTAAAGGCAGTTACACACACCTGAGCGCTGCTCGTCCTGCTGCAGCGAGTTAATGGGGAGCGCACCGTGGTGGGGAGTTGGCAGGCAGGCAAAGAGCAGCGACTCGCAGGAGTACCAGGTGAAACCACCTCATGGTGTCCTGTTTCTCTCAGTTCATCCAACGTGAAGAAGTGGGAGACGGAGCTGCAGTCGCTGCGGGAGAGCAACGCGCGGCTGTCCACGGCCCTGCAGGAGTCTGCGGCCAGCATCGAGCACTGGAAGAAGCAGTTCTCAGCCTGCAAGGAGGAGAACGACCAGCTGAGGGGCAAGGTAGCAGAGCACACCCACAGGAGAGCCGGCCCTGCACTCAGCTGCTCCCACCATTGCTCTTTCTTTGGGATCTGTGCAGCTTTCCCGCTGCGTGTGTCAGGAGATGGGTTTGGTCTGTGAAAGGGAGGTGGGTGGGCAGTTCGGGCAGCTGCTTCCCTCCGCACACAGCGGGCAGGGAGGCATCAGAAGAGCTGCCACAGCATGTGAGGTTCCCTACCTCGGGGTTTGGGAGACTTGGTGTCAGCAGGGCTTGCTGGCTGGGGTGACAAGGCAGAAAGGTTGTAAAAGTGGGGCTGATATTGGATATTCCTCCCAAAGCTCGCTTAAATACTGCCTGATATGGATGAGCAGAGGGCATGGTTATGGCCTGGTTACCCACAGGAGCCCAGCCTGGGAACCTTTCAGTATTAGAAGCCAATCCCAGCAGCATGCAGGGAAATGAGTTATTCACTCAGCGCTGTGGGCTGTGAGCTGGGTCCTCCAGCACTAACACCTACCTGGCACATCTCATCCAGAAACCTGCCAACAGGCATCGTCAAAAGCCTTTTCCCCTTCATTACTGAGCCCGTTTCTCGGCTGTGTAAGATGCAGGGTTAGCAAGGGCTGCAGCAGAGAATGACTCGGAGGTTTAAATTTGTGAAGTCTCAGTTTAGAGCAGTCATTAGTTCTGTCTCTCAGGTAACACTGTGCTATCTGCAACAGCCCCACACAGGGCTGACACCAGCCTATGGGATCCTGGTTTCCATGAGCACTGCTTGCAGGGATAATTTCACCCTATTCATCCTAAATGGTTTTGGAAAAGCTGGATCCTTTTCCTGCTTGCTTAGATGGATCACTGGGATATTTGAAGTAGGGATCAGATTGTGTCAATCTGGTGAGGATATTCCTTTGTTTAGTATTTGCTTTTGAAGAGGGAAGGAATTTCATGTCTTTGTGTGTGTCAGTAGGCTGCAAGTAGTGTTTCAGCGTTGGAGGTGGTTTGGGTTGTCTGTTGGCACTGAAAATCCTTGTGGAACAACCTTTTTTCTGAGGCAGATACTCACTGTTTATTCACTTGTGTTTTTGAGCGCACAGTGGTAACACAGAGATCAAACCAGAGCTGTATTAACTGGTGTTACATTAACAAATTAATGTTAGTTGTTACATGGCTTGGGTTCCTGTATCCAATCTCTTGTGGATAGGGGAGAAGTGAGAGGCTAGAACAGTATGTTACAGGAAAATATCGTAATTTGCAGGGTAGTTATTTCCTTCTCTGTACTGTTGCAGAGAAAAGTTGTTCTCATCAACACCTGCCACTTGCCGGCACCTGTACTAGAGATGAAGAAATTATTAAAACACCACCTTGCTGCAGCTTCAAAGTCACCATGCTGGTGGCCAGCCAGACTGTGCAGCAGTGCTGTCTGTATGATGTGCTGGCTTTCTCTGTACAGGGAGGTTTCCTGAGGTTTTCCCCCAAGTAGGTTCCTTGCTCGATGCTCACGCTGCACCACTGCAGCGCCCTGGGAAGTTCCTTCTCCTTTATTAATTGGGTCGGAATTTTTTGCATATTGCTCCTACCTTCAAATGAGGGGAGTTGTAATCCCAAAGCAACACGAGGCTGAGAATTAGAGTACATACTTTAATGAGCTGGCCCATCGGCCTGTGGGAAGCGCATCTCCTGGGAGCTGAGTCCAGAGCTGGCAGCAGGAGGTGTGGAGAGAGCAAAGCGCATCCCTGGGCGGGAGAACAAAGAGGCAGATGTTGCTCTGAACTGGTTCTCCCTCCAAAGTTTTGATGTTGTGTCCCTCACACACCAGCTGGAATAATGAGCAACCCCCAAGAGATTTCTTCTCCTTGTTGTGTTAAGAAAACCCATCCCTTGCAGTCTTGTGTTGGCCTCATAGGAGCAAAGTGCGGATTTTATCCCTAGTTCCAGTTATTTTAGCAGCTCAGTGTTTTGTGCATTCCTGAGTACTTACAAGAGAGACTGTAAGAGGGAATAAGTACAGGCCCAGGGCTTCCTAGTGGTTGTGTAAATTGGCTCTTTTGAAGGAAAGAAGCGATAATTTGGTTGCAGTGAATCAAAATGCTAAGATTTAGGAAGTAGATCCCATGTCCATTTCATCAGCTGTGTTCTGCCCCAGATTTTCAGAAATGCGAAAAATTTCACCTAATGTCTGACATTTCTTAAAGATTGAAGAACTAGAGGAGCAGTGCAATGAAATAAATAAAGAGAAGGAAAGAAATGCACAGTTGAGTAGACGTCTGCAGGAACTGGAAACAGAACTTCAGGACAAAGAGCTGGTGAGTGCCCTGAACACGGAAATGGCGTTTTCATGTTTGAGTGGGGCTGTGTGCTTCTCTCTTGGGATGTAGATTTATGGAGTGGCTCACCTACGACCCAAAGCAGCCCGATGTCTTGGGATGTTGCCTCTTTTTAGGTTTTCCATGTACAGTCCCTTGCTGGGTAGTGTTTCTCCATCCAAGTTCCATGGTGTGCTGAGTGCTGTATGCTGTGATTTGGCAGGGGTTAACAAACAGTACTTTCATGTACACAGCACTTGTCCTTGTAGAAGAGCCAGAGTGTTGAAACTTGGTGCCCAGTGCTAGACAGATGTGTGCTGAGAACAGATTCGTTTCACACTCCCCATGCCGGGAATTCCCATTGACATCAGGACTGTCATTAAAGTGACATCATTCACAGGCTGATTGGGCATTTGTGTGACAAGTCCTGTTTCTTTTTCTGGGTGGCTCCTCTTGAGCAGCTTTGCTGGTTTATGGTCTCCCTCTGATCTTAGGACCAATGCCGAGAGTGAGAAATTCAGATTCATCTAGAGTACCCCAGTTTGTCATTTTTGACATTACAGGGTGTTAATTTTTCGAAGGAGGACGGTGGCTTGGAACCCCTGAACAGGGGGGAAAATAATGGGAAGCTCTTTTTGTTTCTGTTGTCACAGTGACCAAATGCTCTGCGCTGGCTGAAGAGAAAAAGCAGTGCAGTAAAGTTTGCCGTGTGCCATTACAGCATCTCTGCTGGTGCTCTTAAAAGCAGTGCTGTTAAGGGGTTTTATGGTGGCACAAGGAAATAGTTCAGGGAGATGGATTTTGATGCACCGTCATAAATATAATGTTTTTCAGCCCTGTATTTCAAAGGACGATGCAATGCTGTCTTCCCAGCCTTTCTGTGGCAATAGCATGTATATCAACCCTTATTCTCTCCTAGCATTCTCCTCAAGATTCACGTTTTTACTCTACCAAATGAACCGGAAAATTGATTGACTTGTGAACGTTACATTCCTGTCTTCCATTTACACTGGGAATATACTAACTTGTTTTAAAAATCCGTGCTTACATTAGCAGGTTCTTGATTAGCTCTAAACAACCCATAAGTAATCTTTCACGGTCTGGAATCCAAACCCATGTGAAGTCTGCTCATGGCACGGCCGTGTAAGAGAAGCTGCTGATGCCCTCCCCGTGTAGGGGATGCTTATCCACCGAGTGGTTCCTCCACCAAATCCAGTTGTCTCTGGTTTCGAGGCCAGGATCTTGTGTGGAACAGCGTCAAATGCTTTGCACAAGTCCAGGTAGTCCAGGGATGTACTCCTGCTTCCTCTGGAGCTCATCACCCACACGGGCAGTTTCTGGAGGAGGATCTTGCACTTTTTTCCCAAGTCAAGTTGTCTTAATTTCCAACAGAGACGAGGATTCCTGCAGTTGCTCTTTTCATTAGCTCTGCTCAATTTGGGTAGCGAGGCTGGAAACAAATACAGATTTTGGGGGAGGGGGTAGGTGGAGGTTGTCAGAGCTGTACCATGGAGGAAAGCCCGTCACACCTGTGTTCTGTGGTGATGTCTCTGTAGGTGCAGCTGGTAATGCCACTGGCCTGTTTTTTGCTGTCATACATCATTGAAATTGTCTAATTTGCTCTTTGCTACCATCTATAAATTACTTGTAGCATTGCAGTCCTTCCAATCTCTCTGTTATTTAATGTATCTTTTGCATAGGTGTATGGTTTAGGTTAAGATTTTATTAATATAATTCATGGAATTCATGCTAGAGATTGGATTACATTGCCTGTTTTAGAAATGCAAAGTAAAAAACCTAGTGAAAAAATGCAATCTTGTAGAAAATTAGCAATTTTGGAGTGCAGGCAGGTTATTTTGATTATTTTCAATCCAAATACTGTGCAGAATACAATAAAATATGCAAAGCCATTTCATCTTTTCAAAGTTTCATTATGTTTTAAATTGAAGCCTGCACTAATATTTTTTCTTTTATGTTTTCAAAGGAACTGGAAGAGCTCCGAAAGCAGGGTGAAATTATACCAGAGCTAATGTCAGAATGTGAATCTGTGTCTGAACAATTACAGGTACAGTTTAGCAGTGAAATTAATTTCAAAATAGTTGGTACCTTTCCTTTTTTTTTTTCTCATAGCTGCATGCATTTCTCTGTTCAGACTTCAGTGTTTCAAGGCAAAAGAGCTCCAGTTTGTAAAAAAAAATGCTAATTACGTGCAAAATACACAGCACCATTCCCAGCACAGGAGTGATTCAATAGCTCCATTGCCTGGGATCTTGTAGCATCCATCTCCTGCAGTTCCAGGCTGGCCTGTATCCTGTGTTTCTGCTGCTCTGGGCTCGTGGAGCTGCAGCACAGCCACGTGTGTCGAGCAGCTCCCCGAGGCCTGGGGCTGATTGCTGCAGTGGCACCGGGGCAGGCTTTTGGGAAAGAAGCAGGGGTAAAAGTTCACCTGAGGATGTGATCTTGAGCTGTGTCATCCCTTTCCAGCAGCGCTGGGATTGCCCATGGAAGGTGCTCGGGAGCCCTGCCCCAGCCAGCAGCTTTGGACTTTGGGCATCGCCTCCTCGAGTCGGGTCTTGTGGGAATGCAATAAATGGGTACATGAAAAGGGAACAAAAACGAGCGGTCTCATCAGTGAAGTAAAATCCAATCAATAAATAAGCCATCACGCAAAGTGGAACTTTAAAAAAATACCAATAAATCCCAGAGTGCTGAACAAAGCAATTTTACTCCTCAGACGGTATTTCCTGAGTTTGTTTGTCGAGGTTAAACCGCCGTGGATAATTCTGTATGTAATTGATGGCACGGCGTCTAATTCTGCAGCTGTAGCAATGACAGAAACGTATGCACAGTGCATGATTTAAATCCAGCTGAATTTGAAGATATCAACCAAATGACAAAGTCTGATGCAAAGCATCTTTTCCAGTTAATCTGTGTCCTTTCCTGCGTGGGCTTTTAATCAGACGAGCTCGTGTCAGTTGCTCTCAGAGGTGCTTGTGTTAATCAGTTTACAGAAGTTCCAGCAAACTCTCACAGCCCAGCTGCCATTTGTTGCTTTAATCTGTGAAATGCTGTTCATCCTTCTTCTCTGTGATTCATCTGATTGTCTCTTTTGTCTTTAAGGCTGCTGAGAAAAAGAACAAAGATCTTGAAGAGAAAGTCAGAACGCTAAGGACAGAAGTTGAAGAGAGCAAACATAGGCAGACCAACCTTAAAACTGAATTAAAGAATTTTTTAGATGTACTAGACGGGAAGATAGATGAATTACATGATTTCCGACAAGGACTGTCTAAACTTGGGGTTGACAATTAGATGGCAATAGATCTTTTTTGTAATCTAGGGTCTGGATGTTTGATGTTTTGTTGATCCCAAACGTGTGTTTTACAAAATATAACTAGAATGTTCCACTTGTTTGCATTGGTTTTGTACATAGAGGCTGAAAATTTGCTGTGGGGTTTTTTTGGTGGGTTTCTTTTTTTTGGTTTGTTTATTTACCAAACCAGTCGTGCTGCTCACTGACTTCTGTTGAGATTAGGAACTTTCCATATTGCTGCTCTGGCTTTGTGGGGTTGGGAACAGGTAGAGGGTTCTGTCTCAGGAATCTGGAACTAGATCTACCTTAAA
The DNA here is from genome assembly GCA_013400235.1 of Oriolus oriolus. NCBI lineage: Eukaryota > Metazoa > Chordata > Aves > Passeriformes > Corvidae > Oriolus > Oriolus oriolus. The sequence continues at coordinate 641,757 of VXBT01001421.1, forward strand.
ATGAATATGCAGTTAGTTGTTGCAGGGAAATTTATATCTTTCTTAAGGGCTGTTGCAACCATAGAAACAGAAAAGAAGTCTTTTTCTTGTCTGGACCATCAGCACTCTTAGCAGCATTGACTTTATTCCTTGGTGGAGCAGAGAGATTAGCTGGAGCCCCTGCAGCTCGTACAATGTGCCTGTGATGAGCTGCAGTCAGGAGAACCACCTCACACAGATACCAGTATCTTTAGGGACCATGTCAATCAGGCCTGATTCACCAAAAAAAAAAATGCAGTGGATTTCAGATAACCTCTGATGGAGGTTGTGTGTGCTTGCCTGGACCCGTACAGCACAAAGTCAGCAGTGCAGGAATGAGTTTCAGCTCTTGAAATCATGTCTTACCCAGTCAGTGAGGACAGCTTCTCTTGCCTAGCAGCATCACCCTCTCTCTGGCCTTCAGTTTTGAACCCATCATTATGTGCATCTCTGAAAAATGCCCACCTGAGTCTGGGGACCAGGTGTTTATTTTTGGAAGTGGTATGCTGCTGGTTTGTGCAGGACTCATGCCCCTCTGCGTGCAACTTGATTGTTGTTGATGAACTTCTGCAGCAGTGAGGAAGGAGACATTGATCTGAAAAGCACCATGAGGTTACTGGAAGATGTGGCTCAGAAGCAGAGTTCTGCCCAGGAGACTGGCAGGGCGATGGCCACATGAAATCAATTCCTTTCCTATGATTTCTGCGTTCTCTGGCAGTAGGGTAGGAATTAGTCACCAAGTTAGATTGTACAAAAAGACCCCCTCAACCCGAGAGGCAGAAATGCTCTTTTATTCTTGAACTGATTATTCAGCAGCTCTAAGAGTGTTTTGAGAAATGCAAGGTCCTACCCTGGCCTTCAGTGAGAAGGAAGTTCAGTTCATCACAGACAGGGATGTAAAAAGGGCCAGAGAGGAGAATCCAGCCCAAGCTTGGCTCTTTCCCCTAGGACTGACTTCCTTCAGCTTCTTTCTCTTCTTTCTCCATAGCCTGTTTTGAGTGTTTACATGGGATCTGAATTAATTCAGGAAGGTGCTTTTGTGTATGTGACATTGCTGTTTGCTTGATTCAGGTGGCAGCTTGGTTAAGCACCGTGTTAGTGCTTTCCAGCAGTGACTGATATAAAATGGCCACGCTCTTCTTGGAATTTCAGGGCTTTTTTCTTTTTCTGGCACGTCTTGATTCTTAAGGTGACCTTTAAAAGAAAGGTGGGTTGTAGATGAAACGTGCATTGAATACTTTTTTGCAGATAAATATATAATCCCCATGGTGGAGATAGGATCTGTCTGCAATTGTCCCTTGAATTTTCATTTTATCTGTTACTGTTCCATTATCTTCATTGCCTGTTTTTTAGAATGGGCTTTGAGTATTTTTGCTTTTACTCCTTCGAAACAATGGGTGTAAGGCTAGGACCTTTCATCACCATTACGACCATTTAAGTCTCTTTTAAAAAAATTGTTGTAGGCTGTTGATATTTAAAAATAAAAATAAAAATCAGGTACATAGCATGTAGGCGTGTGAAAATTAGACTTTGCCAGCATGGAAGATTCAACAGTTGCATAATGTGGGGTTAGATCAGACTTCTCAAAATTGAAAATGACGTCAGAAACTGTGTGGTTGTGCACAAGTAGTCTCCATTTTTAGTCTTTTTATTTGATAGAAAGTCAGATATACACCATAATTTAGCGGGCAGGTCATCCTGCTTCTCCTCTCCTTCCATGCTGCTTTTTGGTCCCTGCATCAGCTGGCAACCACAGGATAACACAATTAAGAGCTGCAAGCAGTACTGGCAGTCAGGGCCCTGCTCCTCACAGTGGTTCATTGCTTTTTGCACCGAGGACCCTGCTCCATCTTCTTTTTCCTGTTGAGTGACCTTAGGGCTTCCCTCTTTGTTTTAATATAAATTATGTTTTGAACATGATGCTGGGTAAAAGGATGCAAAAGACTCTGTGAAAAACTTGTATTATTGGGGTTAATCCAGATCTTTGTTTTCCACATTAGTCAGGTCTGTCTCTGATCCAGTTCATTACGAATGTATTAAGCCACCCTTAAATTGCAGGAGAAGTGTTTCCATGGGATTGCATCGATTAAACAGATGGAGTTTGATGCTGGCACATTAAGCCAGTGCATAGCACTGACACAGGCAGTTATTTCTGGGTGCTTGGTGCCCACCAGAGGAACAATGGAGTGTCCTTAAAGAAATCCCTGCCCTGTCTCTTCTGTCTTGCCTCAGATGTGTGTATCACATATCTGCTGGTGCTCTGATGCTGAGTTGTTGGAGATGCCTGTACACAGCTTTATGCTGTGGGAAACTCCATCCTTCAAGCATCCAAGGGCTTGTTTTAATTGCCTTCTTTCTTTTTACTTCCCAACAGCAGTAAGTTGAGAGCTTCTATGTATAATCACCTGAACCCCCGAAACGCCATCTCTTTTAACCTTTCCCTCTCTCTCATTAGATTTTTCCTCTTCAAGAGCAAAAAGCATGGTTAAAAAGAGGCAGTGCATGCTCTCAGGAGTGTTTGGGCACCACCTGCAGCTGCCCTCTCTGGCCTGTCCCTGCCCCAGGACACTGGAGGTGTCACACACTGCTTATTCCACGATGCTCTCTGTGTGCCAAACTGAGAGCCTCACACTGCTCCTCTGAGACTCATCCCAGCACTGAAATGCCTCCTCTGTCCTGGTGGGAGCAGCAGAGCAGCCAGCCTTCCCCCACCAAAGTGCACACACCATCCTGTGGATGCGCTGACTCTCCTTTTGTGCACAGCTGGAATTCCGCCTGTCCCCGTGGGCACCATGAGTTCAGCTGGCAGACACCTGCTTAGGGATGGCCCTAAACACTGCCAGGGCCGAGAAATACTCATTCCTGTCCAAGAGAGGATCTGCAGAGTTTGGTTTTATCTGTTACACAGTGCTGGGCAAATCCTGGATTCCCTGTGCCGCCAGCAATGCCTTGGTCAGCGCTCCACTTCCACCCAGCCGGAGCAGAGGGTTGTAGGCGGCTGCACCTCACCCTGGGCGGCCGTGAGTTCCCTTTCTGGACACAGGTTTCTCCCTCTAAGTGGTTTTTCTGGCAGGATCTCTCCTACCTCACTGGCATGGTCTTTCCTTGTCAAAGGGCACGTGCTTGGCACTTCCCGTGTGGGTTTCTGTCAGCTGCCACGCCGCCCGTCCTGCCCGTCTGCCCCTCGTGGCATCAGCAACCTGGCAGCTTTAGGGAGAACAATCTGTGCTGGCCCCCTGTGACACCAGGGCAGAGAGTGTCTTGCTGACCTCTGGGTGAGGTGCTTCTCTGAGGTGATGTTAGAGCTGCTGAATAATGGTAGGGTTTGAGGGTTTTCGACAAAATGAGAAATAAACAGGTCTGCCTTGTATTACATAAAAGCAAAAGTGACATAAAAATGCACAGAATTGTTTTCAAGGGGAGAGAATGTTCCAGTGGATATATTATGTTACATTTTGGAAAAATACCTTAGTCTCATATTAGGAATAAATTATTTCAAAATTTAAAAAAAAAAAAATGGAACTTTCTTGCACACCTCAGAATAAAGTAGGTTGACCTTTTTGGGTTTTTGTTATTTGGCTGAATCTTTTTTTGCCAATTTTAACTCACCTTCACGAGTAGTTCTGTTTGGCCTAGAAGTGCATTTTCAGCAAATGCAGTGCTTTGTAGTGTTCTGTCTACACCTAATTGGTGTCTCCTTTGCTAAGTGAGCTCACTGGAAGGAAACTGTCTTTAAGAAATTCAATGCCACCTGTCATTTTCTGTATCTGAGCATTCAGAAGAAGCACTTTCTAAAAACAGTTTTACACTGGGCGCATCTGTGGCCAGAAAACAAACATTATTTAGACAATCTCTTTTTTTCTGGGCAAGCACCCGATTTGGTTTTTATGTGAGCGATTTAGGGAGAACAATTTTTTGAAGCTGGTGCATGAATCAAGGTGAGCAGGAAGGGTTTCTGCTGTTCTGCCTGCTGTCCCTGCCACTGCCATTGTCTCACAGGGGTACCAGCCAAAGCCCTTGTGCTGCTAAGGCAGGTGCTCCCCTGCCCTGTGCAGTGTTTGCTCGGTGGCTTGTTGGACACAGCAAACACGTGTCCCACTGGCAGCAGGGCACAAATTGTCCACAGACTTCTGGTCTCTTCTCTAAGCTGTTTAATTTTTTTCCCCCAAGTGTTTTTTTCTTTTCCTTATTGTTTTTTTTTTCCACCTTTGGCTGTGTCGTAAGCGGCAGAAGGAAAATCCCCTGTTACTGGCACCACCTTGCAGTGGTGGGAGTTTCTCAGCTACAAGACCATGCTCTTCCTTAGGCTCTTCCAAAGAGCTGTCTGGGCAAAACCCTTCAAAGCATCAGCAGCTTGTAAGGAATGTGGTGCTGTCTTCCTGAGCCTATGGACTCACAAAGATAAAACCCCTGTCAGGGTGAAAAGCCTCGCTCAGCTTGGCGTGTGCCTGATGTGGCATCTGAAGGGAAGAGGTGTAAGGGGAGGCAGCAGCAGCAAATTTTTGTGACTCTTGTTTCAGCAGAGGTTTCAGTGAAAGATGTGCTCTGCCCACAAGCTGTGGATGTGCCAAAGCTCTGGATGGCCACGCCGATCCACCAGCTCACCCGCCTTGGTCCGGGCAGCTCCGGGCTCGTCGAGCCTGTGAATATCAGGAAGCCCTCAGCATATCACACAGGTGCTGGGGTGAGGGGTGGAAGGGCAGCGTCCGAGCACGGAGTGAGAGAGCATTGCAGCCACGGCTCTGGCTGTGGGCAGACACTTCCAGCCAAGACCAGGAAAAGCTGTTTCTGTCCCACAGGGCCTCAGCAGCACCAGGGACCTCGCAGGAGGGCAGGTCCAGCTTTCGGGAGGCTGAGGGGCAGCGAGGAGTCCCAGGCTGGGCTGGCGGGTTCTGGTTGTGGGCACGATTTAGCAGTGGTAAGACCGAAAGGTAATTTTTCTACCCTAAGGTAATTTTTCTTTCCATGGATCGTGTTCAACAAGTGTGTTAGGCAAAGCAATACACAGCCATAAGATGAATCCAGACACACCTGCAGGCAGAGAGCCCCAGCTGGCCCGGCCAGGGATGCTGTGCCTGAGTCCCGGGGGCTCGGCAGGGCTTTGGGCTCACCACTGGAATGTAAGCCTGACATGGAGTTTGCACATCTTAAATGCCATTCTCTGTGGCAAGTGATGAGGTACCTGAGGTGAAATACAGTCAGGAGGTGAATGATAAATGTGATGAAAGTGCTTCCCAAAGGAGGGCTCTCCTGCAGGCTGTGGGCAGAGCTGGTCCTGGCCAGGAGGGCTTTGCTTGCATCCCTGGGGGATGTTGCATGTCCAGCCTTTGATTTTCTACTGTGTTTTGTGTTAGCTCTTCTTTTTTTGTTGTTGTTTTTTTTCTTTTTATTTTCTTTTCTTTTTTTTTCTTTTTTTTTTTTAAGCAGGTAGCCTGAACATACAGTCTTCAGATGAAGGTGCCTATACCTCCACAAATTTTATATGCACATTTTGAAATTTAGTTAATACGTAGTAATGGTACATACAAGAAAGGCACTTGAGAAAAAATCTGTCTGCTATTGTATTTTTGTTTGGGTTGGGTTTGTTTGGTTTTTTTAACACTGGTCAGCAATAATTATTTTAGCCATATACTAGCTAAAAAGACTGATATGTAAGATTTGTGAACTAAGCTTCTAAGTTTGCAGGATTTTGATTAACCTGGGTATGTGATGAGGAAGCTATGCTCAATAAAAGAGTATTTTGCAGCATTTAGATGTTTTCATTGAATTGCCTAATAGTGATCATGAACATAATATTCTATAAAGCTCATCATGAATGACAAACAAAGCACATCGTTTTTAACATGAATATATCCCTCGTAGTTGAAAGTTCTGAGAGTGTACTAGTGTGGTCTGCTATACCAAAATATTTAGATTATTATGAGATTTTAGTACTAAAGATAAACATACACCCTGTTTTTACTGTTTCAAGTAAAGTTTAGTGAATGATTGACAATTTGTTGATTTACAACTGTGGGAAAACACTGCAGTGCTCTAAATGTACATTTTTATTTGGGTTTATTATATTTAGTATATGTTTTAATGAAAACTGAAGTGTTTACTACAGTTGGATCATTGTAAAAACGTCTCTTACCTCATCATTTTGTCTGCTGTAAAAAAGTACTATCTTCTTTTTTTTTTTCTTTTTTCAAATTGACCATAGACAGTCAATGTCAATATTTAGACTCTTAGTAGCAGTAAATGCTGGGTTTTATATCTATAAAATGAAAACTTGATTTTTTTCTTTATGAACTTATTATATAACTTTGTGATTTTTATCTGATTTTATTGTAACATAAAGTTGTTTTATGTAAAAATATATAGTTTAAGTAAAATCTTTTGTCTCACTGTCTTCATTGACTTCAGGAAATGAATATCTTTGTGGCTGCAAGTCTGAGCTCAATGGAATGCTGTCCTTTGATCAGAAGAATGTGATTTTGATCTATACAGATGGTATAGAGACTTGGTAATCTCAAAAACTCTTTTTTCCAGAGGCGGAGCTTTAAAATGTTTGTCTTGCTTCACTTTGTTCCATTAGCCCAGTGAGAGGGAGTGCAGGATTAGTGGTACTTACATGACTGGAAAAGTAGAATTTATAAATATTTGGACACAAAATTTTGGGTTTATTGTGTGCTGGGAGAGGCCTGTTGTCAGGAAGCAGCTTTTTGTTGCCCTCTTTGGGGTGTGCTCGGGACTGGAAACCCTCTTGAGATCCCTGTAACTGATGCAACCGCCCCTGGTGGCAGCTGAAGCTGGTATTGGCTCTGGAGAAACTGCCTAGGACTCAGGACTATCCCTCTGTGCTGAAATGAGGGGTGTTTTGACACCCATCTCCTGCCTCAGCACAGAGCAGTTGAGGGGAGCCCTCTCAGATGCTCTCCAAGGTCCCCGCTGGAGCGCAGGGACCCCGTCCCCACCGCAGCACATCCCTGCAGGGGAGCAGCGCTGCAGTCCCTCTGCACACAGCACATCATGATGCTCTCAGCACTGCTGTATTCATCACACAGAAGCAGGGTTTGCTGTCTCTGCACCAGGCCAGCCTTCCCCACAGGAAACGAGAGGGTTTGAAGACTGTGAAGTGGCTGCGGCTCGTTGTGCCTTTGTTACTCTGGGCTGCAAGGCTGCAAATGTCAGCTTTGGGGTGAGCGAGAAACTCATCTGTCCCTGACCTTTAGTCTGAGCTTTCCCACCAGGAGCCATCAACAGCTCTGACAAGCAGTGCAGCAAGTTCTTGCAGTCTCTGAATAACCAGGGACTACAAACCAGTAGCTGCAAAACCAGCCGATGCGCATCGCAGTAAAATGCAGGTAACGGTCTCTAATTCGTAGCGAAAAACCCCATTTATCTACTTGGATTTGCATAATTATGAATGTTAGTACACCAGAAGTATCTGTGAGTACATCCCATCACCTACAGCTGCCAGAAGCAGGCCCCATTCTGGTCCCACAGTGAGCATTCCCACTCATCCGCGCACGGAGCTGTACCTGCTTTGTACAGCCACACCTGGCACTGCTGTAGCCTTTTTGCCTCATTAAGCCCGTCATTAAGAAGTTTTTAGCATCAAGAAATGCTCTGGTTTGTGTGAAAGGCTGTTCCTAGCCAGCTGTTTGTAGTGCAAGTGACCAGTGGTTCCAAAAGAAACAGCCTGGTCTGGGAGCTGCGGTGAGGGATGCTGCCAGCAGGGGTATCTGCTGCTGCTGCTGTCTGTGATCCCTTAATTTTCATGTCTTGACTGCATTCCTGTCAGAAAACTCGGGAGCCTCTTCAATGGAATGTGTCCTTCCACAGTCACACATTAAAAAGTGTTTTACCTGGCTGTGGGCTGCTGAGCTGCGATGTGCCACCCCGCGATGTCTGATGGAAACAGGAGGTGAAATTGAAACCAAGTGTTTGACTCTAAGTGGATGAACTACCCTACAATATGTACTCCTTTTGGACACCTTGAATTCCTTCAACAGCATAGGAAAAGACAGGCCATAATTTCCTTCCTTTTGGAGGAAAACCCCCAGCATGGCACCATGGGTGAGGCCTGTATAGAGGTAGCACAGGGTGAGATCCCTGAGCAGGAACAGGCTTGCTCTCTCCATAACACGTGTAGCTGGTGACAAGGTTGAACTTACATAAAATTCAACATTATTCAGTCCCACACACTTTTAATTTTCCGTGCTTTTCATCTAAAGGCATGTCTGCACCAACAAGGGAAGAAAGGAAGATATGTTAATTATATATTATTAACTGTCTCCCCACTTCCTAGAAGACTTCAGCATTTTTTTCAAATTCACTGCATACATTTTCTTTTATTTCTTTTTTACTCCTAAAAAGTAGCCAAAATCTTGCAAAAAAATTTTAATTATTTACAACATTAAATATCCTTTACATAATCAACACTGCCAACCAGAGCAGAAGAGCAGCATCAGTGAGACTAATACGTAACGGGCTGCTCTTCTCCTGAGAACAACAGAAATGTTAATGTTAGATATAAAAATGTGTCAGTAGCAGCTGGAAAAGCAAAGCCAGGTGATGCCGGGCGCTCAGCCTGACCTGCAGCGGTGGGGCAGCCCTGCTTCAGCCGCTGAACCCACTGGAGCAAAGTCCAACCATCCTTCAAAAAAAGGGAAAAAAAATGCCCTGCCAGGTGCGCTGTCAGGCTTGGTTTCAGCGAGCAAGGCTAAAAATGGCCATCCAAAGGCTCGTGAGGCAGCGCTGCGAGGGCCGTGCCAGGCCCTGCGACACAGCTTCCCTCCGCGTCATTACATGGAGCTGTCCAGGACCTGGGGGATTTGAAAAGCCCAGCCAACCTCTGCAAGGCACAAATCCGATCCTATTGCAATAACACATTGCTGGGAACGTGTAACAGAGAGATCACTGCAGCTGAGGGGGGGCTTAACTCTGACCTCTGCCTCTGAATTTTTCAAAGACAGATCCCCGTGCTATGAAATTCCGTTTGGGCCTCAAAACTTTTCCTGAACATTGAATATATTTTAATAACTTCAGAAATGTTAGGTCTTCTCAGAAGCATTGTCTGAAATGAAATGATCTCTAGATGGAAAACTGCATGTTGAAAATCGGAGGTTTTTGTGAGCCAGCATGAGGCCCAGGTTCTGGTTTATGAGGCCGCATTCCAGTTGTACAGGCACAGCAGCAAGACACGTCTTGCTGAATCAGTCCTGCTCTGGCAGAGCTTTGGAGACCTACTATTCTCCACCACAAAATGGGTCTCTTCATAAATACCTACCCTCCTGTGTCTGTGTGGAGCAGTGGCTGTATCCAGGCCCCCAGAGCTAATTCCCATGCAGCTTTCCAGGGCCATACTTCCACATCCATGGCTGGATGCTGCAGTCAGAGTGAGGGCTGAAAACCCCTGAACAACATTTCTTGACAACAGTTTGCATTTAATTAATCAAGTTTATGAGCAGACACATCTATTGGCACATGAGGCACGTTGATTTGAGTATTTTTGTTTTCCTTCCATGTCCTCTCCATTCATTAGTACTGGCAGTCTATGAAAAAGAAATCTGTGGCTACTGTAATCAAGAGGGATTGAGCTCTTGCTTTTCTCCTGACTTTTCATCATTGAATATGATTTGTTGCATATGCCCTGGATTGTGCTTAATGTATGCTGGCTGGAGGGAATTCAGACGTTTGGGGAATTACAAATAATAGCAGCACTGGCAACCTTTTTGCATTATCATGTCACACTGAGATGTATCAGTTTTCAAAGCTATTTACATTTAGTCTTTTGCCTCTTATTTTGTTGCTACCATTATCCATGGCTTTAATTTTTCTCTGGATGCAGGTTTGTACTGTTCATTAGCCTGAAGATGAATGCTGCAAAACAGGATGTTGGAGTTCCCTGAGGAGCAGAGACCTTTCCAATCCTGTTCATCTGTAGCAGCGTTGGGTGCATTTATAAAGATAATCCCTGGCTCCGAAACCTGAGAAACCGCAGTGATTCACTAATCACTCCCTGATGCTCTGGAGGTCCCGTGGTCACTAGCACAGTCATTTCAGTGGGTGGGGAATGGCTTTAGGACAGGGATGAGAGATACAGGAGTGATGTTTAAAAACCAGAAGGGAAAGAGCAGGCCTTTTCTCTGCAGCAGGTGTTTCCTGGAGGGTTCACACAGGCTAAGGGCTCCTTTTGGCAGAGCAGACAGGGTGCACTGCTGGCTCCTCACCCCGTGTGCCTGCACACTCCTGCACACCCCTCAGGACTTCCATGGCAGCCTGGTGGGCTCGGGAGGAGGGGATGGCACAGAGCTCTCCATGGGCTGGGGAAGTGTAGGCGTTGGATCCTATTTCGCTGTCACCTCTGCTGCGCAGGAAGAGACCGTGGGAAGGGCAGTGACTCACTTGCCGATGAATAAGTGATTCAAGCATGTCTCCAGGAGTGGGACAGACTCATTTCCTCACCCCCAGTGTCTGCCGTGCCCACAGCCGTGGAGCCGAGACGCACGGATGCCACGCTGCTGGTGTCGGAGCTGGCAGCCTTTCCACTCCCGGGTGAGGAGAGGACGGGAGCCAGGGGTGGAGCAGAGGCTCAGAAAAATACCTTTGCCAAGGCTCTGCAAAGACACCCGTAGGATGGTGTTTAGACTATTGCCTTGGGATAGAAGGGAGCTGCGAATGGCTTTGTGGCACTAGGAGTGATTAATTGATGCTCAAGCCGGGGGGAACCACAGTCTTCCAGGAGGACATGGAGTTTCTCTCCCAGGCAAGCCCAGGCCCTTTGGGTGCTGGCAGTGATGCCATGATGAGTTTTTGCTTTTTCTTTTATATCCCTTTTATACACTCTTCTATGTATTCTTAGTGCTTTTAGCCCACACAGTTATAATTCTTTAAGTTTGATCACTTCCCTCAGACCCAATATCCCGTTAAACCAAGAGCCCAAACACCCTGGAAACCCCAGACCCCGAGGGCCTCTCCAGAACACATTCTGTAAACAAAGCCAGGCCCAGCCAGGGGAAGGTTCCTCGCTGAGGGGTCTCGCTGGAGTCCCTCACTGGGGAATCTTTGATAGATGTGCTAATTAGCAAGGCCTATAATTGCACACACATCACATCGTGGGGGGCCATTGCTTCAGGGGGCATTTCGGGGTGCATTTCCATGTGCATTTCTGCACCCCTGAGGATCTTTCAATAAATACCGAGGTAAAACCCTTTTCCCTCTTACCTGTGTTCAGCTCTCTTCATTTTAAGACCAGGAAAGGCATCAAGCAGGGCAGTGCTGGATGCTGCTGTGGGTCCGGGCTGCTTGTGGCCCCTTTCTGCCAGAAGGGCCTTGCTCAGGGCTGGCCCCAAGCCGCAGCCACATGGCCCTGATCACCTGCAGGCAGCTGCCCTGGCAGGATGCTGTCCCTCTATCCTCAACGCTTTATGGGGATTTGGGCCAGGAGGGGTATCTAGTGGAAAATGAACAAATATAGTTTTGCTAAATATGTTTTCTAAGCAGTTTGTGGCTCACTCTTACTGCAAGAGCAAAGGCTTGCTAAACATGGCTTGTTTTACAAAGCATTTTCGCAAGTAGCTGAGTTGTTAATGTCACTGTTACCTGAGAAGATTTAATTGTGTTGCTTCTTGCTCTCAGCTTAGCGTGACACGCTGAGAATGAAAATCACATACCTTTTTGCCAGGGAAAAAATGCCATGTTCTGGAACAGCTTTGAGTGTTTCCTCCAGGGGTACATTCACATATTGTTCTGAGCAGTTTTTGCTGCCAAGGTTTGCTGTGGCATTTATTAAAAAATGCTTTCAATACCATTCACCTTTTATCATCACCATGGGTTTAGCTGAAATGATGTGTCCCTCTTTCCCACCAATATCACGTTATTACGGCGTGTAGTGTGCAGATGTGCTCTCGGATGCAAATACAGGAGCTTTTGGAATTAAATCCATGCTTTTGGAGTGAGGGCATGCGTAGCCTTGAGTCTCATTTTCTCCAAAGGGTGCACACTCTTATCTACCAGCTACTTCGTAGAAGAAGACTGGAAAGAGAAGCATTTCCCAGCTTTTTGTTAGTCCTGATGGATGCCTTCATACTCATCCTCTTTGTCCCTCTTTCTCCTGGTATACATGTGCTTCTTTTAATTTTAAGGGATAAAAGAAGGAAGTGATTGAAGGATGGATGATGGGTGCTGCCCCACAAACCTTCACTGCTCCAAGCCCTTTTATTCAGGCCTATTCCACAGTCCCATAGGTGCACGATGTGACACACTTGCTCAAGCCCCTTTAAGTCTGGATCACTTCAAAGTGTTCGCACTCAGACTTGATTTGCTTGATTCAGTGCCATTTTGCAGGAAAAAAAGTCAGTATTCAGCTTGCAGGCCAGCCCTGTGCACTGAGCTGGGGGGTTGGCTATGGAGAAGCTTCATAAATCCCCAAAAGCAGCATGTTGACAGAAATGCTGACAAATCCAAGGCTGCATTGGCACCACCAGCTGCGGCCACGGTGCTCTGTGCCCCGGCACAGCTGCCACAACCCTTCTCTTGCTGTGATCAAAGCACTGGTGTTTCAAAGTGAAGTTCTTTTAGTCAGACCAAGTGGTCTTTGAATACATTAGCTTTAAACCTCCCTAAAAATACTGGCAGCTGCTGTCTGGACTGCCCTCATCGTAGTCAGAAAGATCACAAGCCACAGTGATACTGATTTATAGACATTGAGCTCTTTACCTCATGACCAGGATTTCCAGCAGATCTGTGCATCATTAACTCTTTAAAGCCAGACAACTGTGTTTTTTCAGTTTAAAAAAATCAGTTTCTGCAGATGGACAATTAGGGCAGACTATTCCCACCAAGGAGTTCATTTACTAGCCCAGAGCGAGGTAGTTTGAGAAGGGTGTTTAATGTCAAAAAGGCGTCCCAGCATTTTTGCAGGTTGATATTAATCTGGTCTGGTAGAGCTGGCCGCCACAGAGCCAACCCACCAGTCCAGTTTCTCCCATTTTGTCCGTCGGTCCCTGCACTTTGCTGACAGAGCACGGCTCCAGCAGCTGCACCAAGCACACAGAGGTGAGGAGGCACCTGCTGAAGCCTGAGCTCAAACCCAGATTGAGGCCTCTCTCCTTTTGGCACTTGCAGGTGGTTTTCTTGAGCGCCCCACCAACCTGTGGCACTATTTCCTACCCACCCTCCCCTCCACAGCCCAGTGTGCTCATGGTCACAGAGAGACAGAAGAAAAATCTGAGGGTGGTTTAGAAGGGGTTTTTTGAGTGTTCTTACATCTCTCAGAAAACAAGCTGTGGCTTCCCCTGCAGAGCAAGCTGAGCCTCAAGGCAGCAGGACACCGAGCTCCCCTGGCTCACCTGGGCACGGGCTGCAAACCTCTCCCTGCCACAGCAGTCAGCAATACCAGCAGCGCCCCGGGGTGTTTATCTGACCTGCTTACAAAGATTTTCAGTGACAGAAACTCCACCACCTTTCCAGGCAATCTGTCCCTGCACCTCTCTGCTCCAACTATTTGTTAGAAAGGTTTTCCCTACCATTACCCTGAATCATTTCAGCTGTAATTTAAGCCCTTTATCTCCCTGTGAACACGGAGAACAAATTACTTCCCTCCTCTTTGCAGCAGCCTCTTATGTATTTGAAAACTGCTCTCTCACCTTCTTCTCCTCGGGCTAATGCCAGTGCTTTTGGTGTTCACCTCGGCCACACTTCTGACATCCAGGAGAACTGGTGATCCAGCTGCTGCTCTGCTGAGTAGGAGGCATTAAATTCTGGGAGTGAACCAGGCAGTGAGGATTACTTGATAGAGGTGAAATCTTCTACACCAACCAGAAAATTGCAGCAGCGCATTTTCCACAGAGCAGGCCTGTTGGCTGCACAGCAAATGAAGTGGGCTTCAGAAAACAGCAGTGGGTTCAGCAGTTTCTGAGTGGCCTTTCAAGGATATTTTTCAGCCTGGGATGTAGAGCTCTGTTGGACACATGAGATCAGACCCACATGAGTTTCAGACATGGTTACAAAAGAAACCCTTAAGCAGGAGAAATCACTGTCCAAGTGCTGCTGATCCTCAGATGGCCTCTCCTGAGTAAAAGTGCTGCTGTTAAACACACAAAAGCCGTAAGATTTGCTGGAGAAATTGCCACTCACTTAATTCTCTGCATACTTTATGCTGCATTCAACTTCCTAGCACTGTAGTTAGCAACCATACAAACCAGGAAAGGGCTCTGTGCTGCCATTTGGCAGGAGGTACCAGCCAGGGGGAGGCAGCCGAGCCCCTGCACCCTTTATACAGCTCTAAATAACTGCACCACTGAAGGGCAGGGCATCCTTGGGGAAGAAACTTTTGCTGTCACAGGACCAAGATTTTGTCCCTGGGAAGTGCTCAGTATCTGGGGTGGATTGTGCCCTGCTCCCCTCTGCCCAGCTCAGGGGGAGCAGGGTGCTGTGGGCACAGTGCCATCGTGCCCAGCTCCCCTCCACGGGCAGCTCCTTGCGAGAGTTGAGTAAGACCTGACCTGTGCTGATGGTCCTTTTGTCTCTTTTTGGTTTGATAGCAGTGGACAAAAAAGGGTTGTTTTTCCTCCCATCCAAACAGCAGTAGGTGCTTAAACAGTACAAAATGAACCCCCAACTGCTGCTTCTGCTTCTTGCATGAAAACTGCTGCATACATATTTACTGTGCTGATTAAACAGAGCTGCTGCTCTACAGTAAAGCAGGGAATTAAAGCTCTGTATTTTCAATTTTGTTTAAAATTACAATTCATCAATATTTGAGAAAGTAAGGGCATTTACATACACCATTAGTGAGAGTGCAGTTGCTGTATGGCTGCCACTTGCTATCAAAACCCAGGGTACCACGGTACAGCAGTCTCCTAAAATGACAGCACACTGAACCCACTTCTTCTGTCAAGATATATTTTTATTAAGGGTCAGTATAAACTTCAAAAAAATAACTCGAATCATTTCTGTCATTATCTACCCAAAATAGCAAGAGTCTCTAAATTGAATGTAGCTGAATTTTGAAATAGTCAGCTTCCAGGCACAATGTAAATACCTGCCATTATAAGGCCATCAGGTAATTTAAATTCATGAGAGTAGCTATAAACATGTAGTGAAGTTCTCAGTGGAGAAATGCAGCCCTGCATTACAGGACTAAATCCTGAAAAATATTGTAGAAATACTTTGGCTCTTTCTTTCATGTCAACAGGTCTTTGTAAATGTAGATGTATGAAAAACACCTAACATCTAAAAGTTCTTTATACTTAATCTTTCAGCTAAAAAATTAAACTTTTCAGTAATTACCGCAGTAGTGTTTATTTCAAACTTCAAACTGATTTTCCCAATCAGCATTATCAAGCCATCCATAAGCACACACTTCCTAACATGATGGTAGATGGAGTATCCATGGAGTTATTTGACAGTGAGCTGTATTAGACAAGCAAAATGTTTAAGAATTTTCTGGACAACGGAGGTAGGAGTGAAAGATTTCAGATTATGCTAAATTTTCTGGTCTGCCTCTGTCACCACAGATTTGCTTCTACTTTTATCTGACAAAAGATATTTTCAGTTATTTTTCCACTCCCTAAACCTTGTTGTGATAGCATTACCTACTGTGTAGTAACAATCTAAATAAAGTATGTTTCAACCCAGCATTTTAGCCATCTTCAGATGTGATAAAAACACTACATGGTTGAGCCAGAAACACCTATTAGTGCAAGCATAATTTGGAGTATGATTTCCCATGCAAAAATATGAATCTGTAGCGCCTACAGAAAATCAACAGGATTCTTTTACTTCACAAGACATTTTGGACTATGAGAACACAACACACAATCACACAGTTCTTTCATTTTGAAAGGGACAGTCTTCTACAGTGTGCAAAACGAGGCACACACTCTGTTCCAGTCAGTAAGTCTGTTATGCTGGTTAGCTGTCCCATTCTCCATTATTCTGATCATTGTCCTCCTCCTCTTCAGAATCAGCAGACACTTTCTTAATTCTCTGCATGGCTGCCTTAATGCTTCTCTCTAGCTCACTGGGGGATCCTTTACTGACATCTCTCTCAGTATCTCGATTCACTCTCCTCAGTTTAACTCCTTGCCTGATGGCAGAGAGGATGTTGTCCTTCACGGAGGCGTACGGGTTCGGCTGCTCCACTTTGCGAAGGTGAACTTCACTGCGCTTCAGAGAAGCCAAAACTTCATCCATGGAACCTGCAACAGATAAATCTACTGTTACCAGAACAATGAACGAGACAACCACGCTCAGGAGGTATGAAGCCCTACCTAAGTGTTCAGGGCTCTTCCTTTAATCTTTGCTAGTGACAGGAGAAAGAATGGTCTGTTCTGGCACAGACTCATTCAAGCTCTGCAACAGCAGGCTCTGGAACTGCTTTTAAACAGCAGTTAAAGCTTTTATATCTTGAATTGAGAATCCAATGCCTCTTCATCATTATACAAGGTTGTGCTCTGAGGAAGAAATTATACACAAAGGACAAGGCTCTTTTTCATTACAACTTTATGGGCTTTCAAAAAAATTCCAGTGAACCAAAAAAAATCCCTTGCATTCTGTGTTATAAACAATCCACCATCCCTCCTAGCTTGCCCAGAAGCCTGCTGAGACCGTCAATTGCATTTTTGCTCAGCCAAGAGAAAAATGAAAGGATTTGAGTAGAAGGGCTTGAAAGCGCACCACTGAAGTCATTGGGAGCCACATCAGGTCCTACACAGGCAGCTCTTTCCTGTGTGGACTTAGAAAACAATTCCTATTTTACAGCATGATTTAGATCTCCAGGTGTACGTTTCTGAACTTCAGACCACACAGGACGCCACACTGAGAGCTTCCACTAGGCCTCCTGACACACACTAATTTGTGTTTCACTCCTGCTGGATTCTTTGCTGCTTGCTCCAGACTGTCAGACAGGGAGGCTGTTTCCCTGGACAGCACTAGGTCCAGACCATCTGTGCCTCACAGCCAGAAATATTCCTGCCATGCGCAGTGCACACAAGGTTATGTGATTAACATCAGCCACTTGAAATGTAACATTGTGCTAAATCCTGTGGTGCCTTCAGAGACTAAAAAGGATCAAGCAAAGATCCACCAGATTGCCTTACAAAACCTACAAGTAAGAGAGTCTTAAGTCTACTAATTAAATGGGCTGCCTGGTAAAAGATTAGTCAGACAAACAAATTATAAAAGAAGCCTCTCCTGGCTTCTCACATACAAAGACATGAGTAGCCCATACCTAAAACTAACATGTTTAGGAAGCTGTTTCAGTAAGTTCCTGTGGCAGTAATTTAGCAGTTACTATTACAGCTACTGACACGGTGGCTTTCTTCAAGAAATAGGTGTAAACACCTAATCAGATCTCTCCAATAAACAAAAAATAACTTTTCTTATCCAAAAATAATGAAGAGCCATCAATGTTGGGCTGTGAATGGCAGTAAATACTAGCTACCAGCAAGGCTGTTCCAACAGCAGTCAGACTACTCCGGTGTACAACTCCTGTTGCTAACCAAGGCTTCTTAAGAGTACCTGTGGTAGAGTTATCCCATGGACATCCCACACTGAAGTCTGCACAGTAGTTTGCCATGGTAACTCAACTGTGTCTCAGCCCTTCAGCTGCTTGTACTTCCCCACAGCTTGGAAGAACTAAAACCGCTGAACTTCCCCTGGTATTTCTGCCTGTGGTTTGTCTCTTAACTGATAGGATACAAAGGCTGCTTGGATGTATTGTGAGGAGTCGAAAAGGAAAAGGAATGTACCACGTTTAAAGACATTCTTCATTCTAGCATAAGCTCCACTGTGAAAAACAACAAAAAAAATTGCTGCCTTCCAACTTAGATCAACGTCTCTGACATAGTCAAAATATCTGCTCGCCTTAGAGGTAAAAATAAGCCTGTTAGCAGGATGCAACCAGTGCAGCCTTGGGAGGCTGCTGAGCTCTATTCTCATTCAAACTACTCTTTCAATTGCCGAGTTCAGCCTTCAATTACACCTGCATGATCCTGCTAACAAAGCGAAGGTGTAACAGAGCAGAATTTCTTCCCTGGGAATGTATGCCAAAGCTATTCACCTGCCTTTCAAATCCTGGTTGAATTCTGCATGAATTCTCTCAGGAAACCTCTATTTAGAAACCAAGCAAACTGTAAGTGGACACAGGCTGTGCACACCTTAGAAATGCAAGCAGCCCAATAGCCAGCTCTGTAGTACACAAATCATAAACACTAAAGTGTAGCCTTAGTACAGCTACAAATTTACCCACATTGGCCTTCTGATTGGAGCATCAGGACCCTGTGAAGTGTCTCAAACAGGACACACAAATCGTTGTTACCCATTTAACATCCTGAGCTATGGTCAGTGTTCTTGTACGTAGTTTCTTAGACTAAGCTATCCAAGAGCCTCATTCTCTTGATCAAAACCACACATTATGCCTGTCCAGAAGCAGAGGGAGGGAGACCACAAAAATACAGGAAATGCATTAAAAAAGCACCAGTTGATGTGAGCCTACTTACCTATGCAATTATTTATGGACCTCCTGGGTGAGTCATCCTGTTTGTGCAGTGCAGGGCTTTCTGAGGGGCTATCAGAGCTCAGGGGAAGTGGTTTATCCTCTGTTGCTGATGGCAATTTTAACTGGAGAG
>VXBT01001421.1:660414-723721 GCA_013400235.1 Oriolus oriolus
GTAGGGGGGGAGGTGGGGGGGGTGGGGGAGGAGGTGGCAATGGAGGAGGAGGTGGAGGAGGAGGTGGTGAGCATGGAGAGACCATCAATTCCTCACTGTGCTTTTGTTCCTCTGTGCCACCACCAGTGACAAAAATCTGGACAGGGATATCTGCTGGGGTATTCTGACATAAAGCTTTTGGTTCTTTGTCTTCCACAAGCAGAATGCTCTGTGGCTGCTCGAGAGCTGCCCTTGCTCTCGGTGAGGGTGCAGGGCACAGAGCTGCTGGGGCTGTCCCTGCACTCGATGCAGGTGGAGGGGACAGCACCACAGCCTGCTGAGGCACACCTCGTGGCAACTTGGGACTGAGAGGCTGGGGATGAGATGTTTTCAGCACAACGTGAGCTGGACACTTCTGAAAAAGAAATCATAAGGCAGGAGGTCACATCTCCATTGGACTGGCCAAAACATCAACCCCAACGAGATAAAAGGCCACAGAGCACAGACCTGTCCCACTCACCCACTTAAGCAGAAAATTCAACCCTGAATAAATTTAAATGACAAAGTATTTCTTTCAAAGCCATTTCCTCACCTGTGGAATCCTACAGATTCCACACCTGGAAAGCGTAACTTCAGCAGATTGAATCCTCTTTATTCATTACACATAATCCTCTTTTAGGCTATCCAAACGGTTGTCTCTGATTTGGACCACGCTCACATGTGAGCTATGGCTACTTTCTGACGTGTTTTGACACCATGTAAGACTACTGTCACTCACAGTACTTGCCTCCCTGAATGCTTTCAGCCTCTCCAGTGTTTTCTGACGTTCCTGGCTTATCCAAGCTTTTTTCTTTTTCTCCTCCTCTTTTTGTTTGTCTCTCTTCTGCATTAAAACACATGTAAGAGAGCCTTAGTGTGTGAAAACAAGCAGCTGCCAGATTCCCCAGGCTGCTGTTTGGTACTCACTATCTGTATGCTGTGGTGCTGCTGGAAGCGTTTCCTGCTCTCCTCTGCCTGTTGCAGTCTCTGCCGATGGCTCGCCTCACACTGATCCTGGGAGAAGAGCAGAATTCAAGCAACCCCCAGTCAGTTCACATTTCCTGTGCACCAGCTGTGCCATTAGCTCCTGTGCACAGGCCACTAAATAGCAACCACAGTTGAGTGCTTGGCAGCAACAAGAAAGATGGCTAAGCTCAACTAGTGTGAGATGTGAGACCCTGATGGTGAAGTCTGTGGGACTCCTTCATGGCTAAAGCCAATGTTCTGCTCACCAGCCACATTTTTATTCATGCTGCAGCAAAAATGTATCCAGACATGACCCAATCCCTGTGTCTTACAGTTTGGTTAAAAAGAAGAAAGGAAAAAAAAAAAAAGAAGAAAAGGAGATGAAAAGAAAAGAAGAAACAAGCTCATGCAGTCATGAGGAAGAAGGCAAGAAGGAATCTAGCAGGGCACTACAAAAATACAAAGCTACTTTTCCCCCCTCTCCCTTATTTGCCATAGCTCCCAAGTACACAAGCCAGGGAAGCAAAGGTATGGGAAGCACAATGAATGCCTAGCAAGGGTACTTTCTGTTAGCAACAAGCGCCACAGAGAAGCTGCAGGCTCCAGTATTTTCTCTGGGAGTCGCTTTTTATCTCTGTACAGAGGGGGATTATCCACATGGCTGGACAGGCATTTGCAAATCATGTGGCATTTGGCTTCAGTGTTATACAACCAATAGACAGCAATTAAGTAAATGAAAAGAGAAGCAAAAGAAGTGTCTGCCAAGGAAGTAGTTGCGAGCAAGAGACAATGATGGCTCACAAAATGTTTCCAATGTAATTCCCAATTTGCCCAGGCTAGTGAGGGATAAAAGGTCAGACAGACTGGAACCTAAACTCTGCTCTCTGCCTCAGCAGAACTACAGGTGTAAGGTAAACTCATCTCACTGAGAAGGTTCATGAGAGTCAACTTGTGTCTTCCTAGGGCTCTGCTCTGAATGGGAAACAAAGAGAAAACTGCCCTTTGCACAGAACTGAGAGGCTGGAGGGAGAACTGCAGCTGTTAAAGTTTCCCCTTCCTCCTGTTCAGAGATAAAGTATCAGTGTGTGGGCTGTCCTATCACTGCAGCTTCCTCAACAGAAGGCCCATTTCCTCCTGCACTGCAGCTGCTTTGGAAAAGGCAGCTAGGGCAAAGCTCCAGCTGGCCCCACAGGGCTCTGCTAAGGTCCAGCTGATGGGGGAACACCCACGTCACCCAGGTAAGTTTGTGGTCTCTTTCTAAGCGAGAGACAAACTTGCACCACACCACGGAGTGTAAAGCTGGTTTAAAATCACACTGCCCCTCTTTCTGCTCGCAGGCCTTGGCACTGAGGCATGAATCACCTTGTACGCTCCACCCAAACTTCCCTAATTGTTTCCTGTCCATCCCTCGTTAGTCAAGATATCAGCTGAAGAAAATGCACATCTCCAGGACTGCATTTACTTTTTTGTTCCTGAGGTAGGCTCTCCTCGCACAGACAGTCCCACGCTTTGTCTCCAACTGCTTAGTCTTCTGCCTCAGCATCGTCATTGCTGACAAGTCAGCGTAATGTTGTCCCATGGTCTGTTCAATGACCTTGAGCTCCTCAGGATTTTCACATGTATCATAGTAAACAACTTCATCCTGTTTCTCTAAAAAGGCATTTGGCATTTTTTAAGAAACCAAAAGTCGCCACAGTTATTTAAACATTCAGAGAGCTAACGACATTTTAAAAGCCGCTGAAGGCAGTGAGTTAGTTATGAGTAAGTGTAACGCTCCAGAGCCGAGCTGGGTCCTTCACAGCCTTACACAAACATGTCACGTTACTCACAGGGGTGCTTTGTAGGATCAAATTTATGCTGTTAGCATTTGTTATTTAGCTTCCTCTTTCAAATGTCTCCCTGTGTTTTAACTCCTACCTTCACCAACTGGAGTTTTCCTGGAAAATGGAAGGCTGTTCTGATCAGCGCTGGGTGTCTTATTTTACTATTTACCACGCTTTAGTTATGTAACAAGCAGCAGCAATGTTTACTTCACAGTGTTACATGGTAACAGAGAATTCATAAGCACAAGTAACAACAGGACTGGCGCTGAATTCGGTATAAATATGTCACAAAGAGACACTTAAACTGGAATACAGTAGTATTCAGGTACAATTTTAGCTGTAACCACCTCTTTTTGCCATTATAGGATGTATTTTGTAGTTTCTACATGTTAGTTTGGAACAGATTATGATGAATTATGGGACCTATTTCAGCAGGTTCACGATATCCAGTTTCTGTGCATAGCCATTAGAGCAGTTAAGCACTGTCAATATAAATTATTCCATGCTAAACCAGGGCATGCACATATCACAGCTGCTGGCAAGATGAGCAGCCAGTGTGGCTTTTTTTTTTTTAAACTTGTGTTATCAAATTAGTGTCTAATTAATCAAAAGACAAAATATCAGATGGTGCCACAGCATTAATGTTTTCCAGCAGTGCTTTCTGCTAGCAAGACCCCAGCAGTGATATCCTTATATCCTTTTTTTTTTAAACTGAAAACACAGCAGGCTCTGTCAATCCTGTGTTCTGAATATGTGCTTAATTAATATTTTTATTCTCACCTTTAATCTGTCTCTTTATAGTGTCCAACTGTACAATAAGCAGCATCTCTTCATGTTTCAATACTTCAAGCTGTACATTATATAATTCCAGCTGTGTTTCATAATACTGTATTTCCAGCTCCTCCACTACACTCAAGTTCTCTTCTTGTTCACCAAGATTCTCCATCTGCAACAGAAAATAAAAAGCATTAGTAACAAAATATGCACCCATGAAACATGTCTGGATGCACAAATGCCTGTAAGGAGCCTGGTCTAACTGGCAGCTGCTTTGGTATGGAAACAACAGAGCATTAGAAATGGCTTGGAGCAGAAATTCAGAGAAGCAGAGGGCCTTATTAACCTAAATAAAAATTTACCTTAATTTACCTAAATTTACGTTAAGTTTACCAGGAGAGACTTCATTATAATCTGCACAAACAATACTGCCCCTGAAAACAATTACATATGGTACAGTACACTACTCTTGGAAAGTAAGTATCAGGTACTCCTAGCAGCAGTTAGATGGCATCAAAGATTAATATTAAGTAAGCATCTTTGTTTTTCAGTGTCCTCTGAAAATAGTATCTGGTCTTTATCTCCCTAAAACTACCAATTTCAATTTAATATCACAAATGCTCCAGTGATACTTGAACTGTAAAAGCATGTATCTTAAGCTTGGCTAAGTGTCCTCAAACATGCAGGAGCAGTTGAAAAACTGCAGACATGCATTTTCCACAACTCAAAACCATGCTGAAAACCTAAATTGTTTCGTGGACAAAGACTTCAAAAGCCTACTCCCATGACCATTTTGGTAGGTTTGGATCAGCCCTTCAAAGAACAGCGACAGAAAAGGAGGCTTTGTAAGGTCTTACGAGTTTCTGAATGCCAGTTCTCTTCTGTTTCAGGCACAACTCTCTTGCTCTCAGATGCTGAAGGGTTTCTTTTGCTAACATATATTTCAGGTTTTCTAGTCGTGGCAAAGCTGATTCCCAGGTAGTTTTACCAAATCTCTCCTCATCTTGTTCCATCTGTTTGTGCATTGCTGTAGATTAAAACATGGCAGTAAAACATGAGAAATGCAGTGTACTAATAGCCCTTGTGTGTTTCTGAAGCATTAAAAATGTTAATCTCATTAAATGATTTCTGAAGCTTTAGAAATTAGGAGATTACAAGGTTGCATTTGTGATCTTACACATGTAAGTAAAATACTTCACTGTACCATGGAAACATACCCTAACAGTTGCACAGCAACATACTCTGTTCACATGCTGAAATCCTTACGGCTTGCACATCAGGCATTAAAAGCACCCATGGATTTTGTGCAGAGGTTTGCAGCCATAGGCCTCAGGCAAGCCAAATCCAAGTTGTAAACCAAACTGGTTAAAAGATATAAATCTTAAGTGAATAAAGTACTTCTTTCTTAAGCTGGACACTCACCTGAACCTCAGGTTCTGCACAGAGATAAGAAGAGTTCTCAGTCACCTAAGTTAAGTATTTACACAACCTTTTGTGTAAATCATTCTGATTACCTGCCAGAGCTTTTACAGTTTCCTTGAAGTAGTTCACAGTGATATCCTGAATGGAGCACACAGCACTCTCAGCTCGCTTAGTCCATTCTTCAGCATCCTTCTGCAAAGCTGCTACTCTTCTAGGCCCCAGATTATCATACTGCAAAGATTTCTGCAGGGACACAAATTTCTCAGTTACCACCTGGTTTCCCCAGAGGTGCAGCCGCACTGTCCTACACTTGGAGACATTCCAAGCGTGGTGGCAAACATGACCTTCCTCTCACCTGTCACAAAGTGAATCACTGCTCATGCCTATTTCTCATTCTCTAGGCTAATCCAGAACCTTTGCTTCCCAATCCCGACCTCACATTTGGATTAATTTACTTCTTAAAATATTTTTAAACTATCATCTTTAAAATCACGTCCA
This sequence comes from Oriolus oriolus, assembly GCA_013400235.1. Classification (NCBI taxonomy): domain Eukaryota; kingdom Metazoa; phylum Chordata; class Aves; order Passeriformes; family Corvidae; genus Oriolus; species Oriolus oriolus. The sequence goes on from VXBT01001421.1 coordinate 665,916, forward strand.
ACACAAGTGTTTTTAGTTGTTACTAAAAGTAACTCAAACCCACTCTTCTATGTGCAATGTTCTCTTCTATTTTTCCCCACGTGTTGACAGCACATTGCACCAGCAGGTTCTCCAGTTTGGCAGTTCTTTCACACAGGAGTAGGGATACAGAAAAGAAACATAAGAGAATGTTTTCAAGTCCACAAAGGAGATATGGGTACAAGCCATTTTTAAAAGAATTATATTTCAAATGAGCCTAAATACCTCTTAGAGAGTTTTTTTAAATACCAACGTTGTTTCATTCTTTCCAATTTCCACTTGAACTTCCAGAACAGTACACTGAGCATTTTATTGTCACAGGTTTAGACCTTCAGTATCCAAGCACCTTAATCTAAACTTAAAACTGTTCTGCTCTTTTTGAGAACATTAACAGCTCACTTTAATTTTAAGACCCTGTTTAAGGAAAATCAAAACAGTAAATGGCTGTCATTTCCAGGGGCATCATAACTTTCAGAATGTGCTTCCAGTTTGAGATGCACATAAACCAAAGTGAACAAAGTGACAACTGATATGTTTTAATCTGCAGTTCTAGCAGGTTGCAGCAGTAATAGAAAACTCCTTTGAGTGGGAAGGTCTCCTCTGTCTTCTGTTCTAGCACCACAACTGAGTTAATGTGGTGCATCCTGGGGGATGACATTCTCAATGTCACAAACTAATCCCACAGAAGGTGGCACAACAAAGGCTATTTAGATCACTGTAAATTCAGCCTCCCAGAGAGTAAACCCCAGGGAGGTAGAGCCTGGGGATATTCTCCTTTTACGTGGGACACTGGTGGGAAGACAGCTGTGTCGCACGCGGACACGAAAGGAAACACAGACACTCGCTCTGAGAGAGAGAGGAAGCCCACCCGGAAGCCAGAAAGCCTCTCGGCTGGGGGGTCTCGTTTATTTTATAGACCTTTAGAAAATCTCACTGATTGGATAGTGAAATTACCACCCTTCAAATACATAGGTCTAAGGAGAGATCTGTCAAATGTCTCCGCCTTGAGAGAAGGAATCAAAACATCTTAGCAGTTAGACATAACATGGCTTATGTTTATAGAACAAAGTGTGATAACTTTATTTACAGAACTAAAAACATTGAAGAACTGTGAAAAGCAAGGCAACACAGCTGCAGCTCTAGTCAAGCCATTTTCATGGACTCCAAGACCCTCTGAGCAGCTCTGCCCTAACTCTGAATTTGTCAGCCATGTTTGGAGACTGACACGTTTGGCAGAGGAAAAAAAAGTAGGTACAGACAGAAGTAGGGAATGTTAACACGAGCCTAAACAGCTCCAAGAGCAGCTGAAGCCCCACTTTGCAGCTTGGCCTTTCGCTTTGTAAATGCAGACTTACCAGGATTTCCAGTTTGTACAGCGTCGCCAGCTCTCGCATATCTCTGAAGGGCTGCAGTAAATACTGGTAGAATTGTGTTGCCATGGTGACCAAATCCTGATAAGCTTCATCTTCTTCTTCATAAACCTTCATCAAAGCCACCATTGTGTCAGCACTTTTATGCTGCTGCAGAACCTGGTGGGATAAAAGGTAAATCAGACACGGCTGCTTTGCATTCGTGTGTGCTGGATGCTGCCAGGCTCTGGTGGGAAGGACCTGTCTTTCCACAGCCAAGCCTTCCAACTGCACAGGAGGCCTGGGCCAGGCATTCTGCACATGAAAATACCTCCAGCAGCACACTGTTAGAGGCACTAATTGCTGCACATTCCATTAGGAGCCTGCAAGGAGCATCCTGCCCAGGGTGCCCACCAGAAACGTTCTAATAACTACGTGCAGATGACTCGGTTGCTGCTTTTTATAAACACAAATGAGAATCTTGGGAAGTCTGTGTACTGGAAGGACAAGCAAGGTGTTCTTAAACCAGCTGCTGCATTGCTTCCACAATTACTAAATGCCTGAATGGCTTTCTGGATCCAGAATTTCTGACTTCAGGCACAGAAAAAAACAGATTGGTATTTACTTCTGATACAGCCTGCAGTTACATTCCTTTAACATTTGTATAATTTATAATAGCTTATTCTAACCTCAGTTCTAGTGGTATTACACTTTGTAAGTCATAATTCTTCCATGGAATTACTGCCTTTCTGATACACTAGGCCCTATTTATTTCCTTCTATGACAAAATAAAAAGTTGGGGATTTCCCCTCAATTGCATTTGTTTACTGGCACCAATCAAAGCTTCAAAGATTTTTCTTTGACACTAGCTGGCAGAGACCATGGCATGCTCTACATGCCAGGATAGAGTGAGCTGGCTGAGAGAACACAGCTAAGTTCCACTGAGAAACAGACCTTCCTGGAAGGACAGTGTGTGCTCTGCAGCTCCCGAAAGAGGGAACGGGATGGGAGGAGGGGGGGTGTGCTACTAGCAGCGAGAAAAAGCATTAAAAGAATAGGCTTGGTTCTGTTACAACTGGAAAGCACTGAAATTAAACCATCACCTTTGCTCTTGCCAGCTGAGTCTGGGTAAGACAGCAGAGTTCCCATGTATGGAGGAACCTCCCCAGAAAAAGATCTGTGGAAGTCAGCTCAAGGGCATTTCCCACCCACCCTGTCTGCAGGCCTGGCACAGGCAAGACAGGGGAACAAGAGAATCTGAACTGCAACATTTCAGATAATCCCATTAAGTGTGGCAGCCTCTTAGGCCTCCCCAGGAGCTTGTGGTAGCTCAGACACAGTCCTAGGGCCCACCTGCAGCAATTTCACAGTCTGCTTTTGCCCCACTATTGAAGCCAAATACAAATGCAACAGCTGACTTTCTGATTCCCATTCTGAAAGCAAGTAGTGAGGGTCATGCTGCTCCTGGAGAATGCTTAGAGTGAGTAGAGGGGAAGTATTAGTGAAGGGCATGAATGTAAAAAGGAAAAAAGGATGCTCTGGTACTTCAGGTGGGTTTAATGTCTGTTTCTCAAATCTCCCATAACTTGGTCTAGACTGCAGTATAATGAATTTATGTCCCTGTTAGGCCTGCAAGTACAACACCCCTCTAAAGCATGTTTAGCCATATCTAAAATATAGCTGGAAACTGCAGAGTAACTACCAGAGGCACCAAGCTGTACTTCACCACCAAGCCCCAAGTGCCACACAGCTGAGCGCACTCGTGCTGCTTCCAAAAGAACGTGGTGGCTAGAGTGTATTTCTAACTGGGCTGTGAACTGTGACAGTCAGTGACAGACACTGACTTCTGTATACAACAAGGTACATGTTCATGTAAACTAAAGCCGTGGTTTTAAATACAGTGTCTTCCTGAAAACGTAGTGTTGTTACATCTGTTAAATACTGCAGCAGGAAACAGAAGGCTGAAGCCAACTGTCATAACTTTCATAAAGTACCTTTCAGCTTACTTTGCCAGAAAAAAAGACTCTAAATAGGTACTGCAAAAGACAGCAGCAACACGCTGGTGAGCCTGAAGTATCTGTAACTCATCAACATTCTGGTGTCCTAACTGCAACTCTGTTGCTACATACCATCCTTTGAATTCATGCTTACAAGAAGGGGAAAAAGTCCAGGAGCACATCTACAGCAAGAAGAAACTTAAGGTACCAAAGGAAGAAAGTGCTAATACCATCATTACTTCATACAATCATTAGGGCTGAATTTGACACTTAGGAAAAAAAAAGAAAAAGAACAACAACAAACCCACACACAATTTCTCTGAATACAAACCACTTATTTGTTATAGGACCTGGGCTAAGTTTGGCCTTAATAAAAGACTGAGAATCCCCCAGTTGCAAGCATTACTGCAAACCTGTAGTTAGAGACGTTCACAGGGAGGTTAGAAAATTAGCACATGATTGTATTCTCCTCTTCGGTTACTGTTCCACCCATTGCCCAACACTGCTGGATGTTTTTAGCAATGTGTTTTTCTAGGATTGCCTGCAGCTTAAGTAAGAGCCCCTATGCCTTACAGTGACTGCCCATCTGGAGGTGGCTTATTCCCCACCTAATAAAGGTGCACTTACAAGACTGATGACACTTAGTGCTTCAGAAAGTTGACTTGGTGGCTTCTAGACAATAAAAAACTGTTTGTGTAAGCACAAATCTGGACACTGGACAACGCCACGAGCAAGTTGTTATCAGTGACTTGGTCACCCTTGCTCACGTGCGCCTGGCGAGTCTGCCTTGATGGATGAAGGTCCCGCAGGAGCAGTGGCTGCCAGGCTTATCGTGCAACACCCAGGTGAGCAAGGGCTGCCAAGATGAGGCTCAGACAGGTGCACTCGTGAGCTGAGCTGCAGCACCGAACACTGAAGATGGTCCTACCCCGAGGGGCTCCTTCTCCTGCCCGGCAGCCCCCGGCCCCGCAGCCCTCGGGGCCAGCCCCGCGCCCCCGGGCCCCTCCGTACCCGCCGCAGGGCCTCCTTGGCCCGGGCCAGGTGGCCGCGCAGGGCCTTCCCGCGGAGCTCGTGCAGGCTCTCGAAGTACTCGTCGTCGCAGCAGCGGTCGGCGGCGAAGAGCGCGTCCAGCACCACGCGGCCGCCGCAGAGCTCCAGGGCCCAGCCCAGGTAGAGCTCCAGCGCCCGGCACAGCTCCTGCAGCTCGGCCTCATCCGGCGCGGCGCCGCCGGGGAACAGCACGGCCCAGAGCCCGCCGGCGGCCGCGCCGGGCAGCGCGGGCGGCAGCTCGGGGAAGGCGGGCTCCAGGCGCGGGCACACGGCCGATAGCTGCCGGTGGACGCCGCGCAGGGCCGGCGCCGAGAAGAGCCCGGCCCAGCTCTGCGGGGCCTGCGCCGCCGCCTCCGCCCGCCCGTGGCAGGTCACCGCGAACGCGCCCTCCGCGCCGTTCCAACCCACGAGGAAGCGGAGCCGCGGCGGCGGCTGAGGCTCGGCGAAGGCGGTGTCGCGCACGGCCACCCACCCCTCCAGGCTGTCGGGCTGCGGCTCCATCGCGGCGGCGGCGGCGGCCCCGCGGGCCCCGGAGCGAAACAGAAACCGGGCGCTGGGCGGGGCGGGGCCGCGCGTACGTCACCGGCAGTGCCGGCGCCCATTGGCGGGAGCGGCAGGGGGCGTGGCCATGGCGCTGGGGGCGGGGCCAAAGGGGCGGGACCGTGAAAGAGGCGGGGCCAGGGCGGCCCTCACGGCGGGCGTGGGAAATAAAGAGTGCGACGGTAAAAGGAGCGAGAGGGACAGCCCCGGGAAAGGCCGTTTTTCACAGGATCGGGGAATGGGTTGGGTTGATTTGGGAGGGGACCCCGCAGAGCATCGAGTTCCAACCCTTCTGCCGTGGGCACGGACACCTTCCACCAGGCCAAATTGCTCAGAGCTCCATCCAGCCTGGCCTTGAGCACCTTCAAGGATGGGACAACCACAGCTTCCCTGAGCAACCTGTGCCAGGGCCTCGCCACCCTCACCGCCCAGTAAAGAATTTCTTCCCAGTATGTAATCTAAAACTACTCTCAGTTTGAACCCATTCCCCCTGTCCTGTCAGTACATACTCTTGCGAATAGTCTTGCCCCATCTTTGCTGTGTGTTCCCTTCAGGTACTGGAAGGGGAAAGCTTTGTGAAATAAGCCGCTGTTTCTGTGAGGAGCGGTGGGCAGGGAGCACAGGACGCAGCTTTCCTCCCAGCCATCATTCCTGTGGTCCTCGCAAAAGTCTGCGAGTTGTTGCTTTCTCCAAAGCCAGGTAAAACCCCACGCTCCCTCCCCACACTGCCTTGAGCCAGCACCCGAGCCCTGGGGCCGTGCGCCCAAAAACAGCCAAAGGGTGCTTGTCCTGACACCCAGCTCAGCCCCAAGGTCACCCCAAGGTGCTTTGTGTCAATGCCACCCAAATGCTGCCTCACGGGCACCGAGGGGAGCAAAGAGCAGCGGCGTGACTGAATAAGAGCAATGTCACTCTTATCCAGGCCCTGTGTCCAAGGCAGAATGAAATTCACTATCCACCAAATGTTATATTCCAGTCTTTGGCAACAAAGCTAATTTTTCGAGAAATTAAGGCCTACAAGACAGCGTAGCTTAACACAAAGCAAAAAGAAGCTCTCGTTTGAAAAATTAATCAAATCTGTCAGACAGCATAAATGTTAACGTTTCAGCAAGGGCTGCATCACTTTTGTGAAAACACTTCTACTCTAATCTCACAGATGATAGAAGCACTGTTAGCGGTAATGAGATCGTGCCTACATGGGCAATTAACTTGTGATTCCTCACCAAACAGCAAACAATTGCACAGCTAGAAAAAGTGAGGAAATGACACCAAGATAATTGGAGAGGGAGGAAAAAGCAGAGCTGTGTCAAGATCTAATAAACATTGTCCCTTGTGGTGTCCCCTGAGCTCAAGCCATATATAATGCAACATTCTCAAACATGCTTAAAAATCTCCTGCCGGCAAGGCTGGCTCGGGAGCGTGTTCACAAGCAGCAGCCTGTGTGTGCTGGGCAGCTGTGGGTTTGAGCAGATATGCAAAGCTCGAGTGCTGCAGCACTCACAATAATCAGTGGTAATACACAGCCTGGTTTTTATCATGTGTACCCCTACCAAGCACAGACTGAAGGGATATGTTCCTATGAAAACCTCCCCAGCGGGGCTGTTGGCCACTTTCTTCACTATAATTAGCTTTCCAGAGGTCTGGCATACACACACAGGGTGAGGATGTATGCATATTTATAATAATCATATGCAACAGTATGGGGGTTTTTTTCTAAATTCTAAATTTTAATTTTTTTTTTCTAATATATGATGATGATTCCAACTCAGCCCCATAGAAAAGCTCCTGCTAATTTGAGAGAGAGGGCTTTACCGGTAAGTGCTTGCAAAGAACAGAATGGATACTTCCATTAAGTTGTGCAACGCTGTAAGCACATGTCCAGCCACGTGAGTTGTTTGCACGCTTTGTGTACCCCACACGCTATACTCTGCCTAACACCCCAGCCCTGGAAATCACACCCAGAGGCAATGACTGAGCTCTGCAGGGTTTATTAATACCACCTCCAAAAGTGAGAGGGTACTCTGGCTTCCGTGAGGGCTCTCTGTAACCGTTCTAAGTACTTCAGATCCAGGAAACAACATCCAGAGCCTTTTCTCAGCGCATGACATTCATCCTGGTGACACTCAAGTAGCATGCTGCTGAAGGACAGCCGGGGCACGTCTATATTTGTGCCATTGCTCATTGCTGGCATGTCCCTATCTGAGCAAAGAGGCAGGGTAGGGTTACCGCAGTAAGTCTTCCAACTGCAGTCATAGGAAAGTGGAAAGGAATTGCTTTCGTGTGAATTAATTTTTACTAGGGGGAATAGAAGTTAACTTTGATGCCATCTGAGCTATCAGAAGAATTTATGACGTCTTAAGATAGAAGGCAAGTTTTTAGGTAGTAACATTCTTTGTTGTTTATTTACGATAATTGACGGTCACGGACTTAAACGTGCTTCATGTAATTTTATCTGCGCCTGCAAAGCAAGCAAACACTGAGCAATCATCTGAAAATCTTATTTAGGCAGCAGGATTGCAGACAAGCTTAATTATGCTTATTTTCATTTATTTTATTTCATTTTGGTAGGAAAACTACATGTTAATTCACTTCTCTAATTAGTAGTAGCTTCTAAAGCAAGCCTTATTGTTGTAATTATGGGGGAAAAAGCCTTTGCGGGAGCCAGACAACATTTTCTGGTATGTGTCAAGACCTCTTCTCCGTTTAAAATGTTAGAATTTGCATGATTTATTTTATTGCCTTTAGCTTAAATAGTATTTCTGCCTAACTTCAGTGGTTTTGTCTATAGTAGGATATTGCTAGCTGTAGAATCCACTCCCATGTCTCCAGTGCCAGAAGACAAATGATTAACTTCTGTGTGGGTTTTCTTACAGATCCATAAGGCTGGACTCAGCCAGGGATATAAAACCAGAGAGTGCAAAATGTCTCAGTGTTTTTCACTGGTTTGGGAAGTTGCTTTCTAATAAGTCACTGATTGTGTCGACTCTGTTGGCTAAGCAATTCTCAGGAAAATTAGTAAAATATTGATGAAATAACTTTGAGGTAATAGCAACTACTCAAAACTAAAAAGGCCAGAAAAAGTAGTTTGAAAGCAAACTTATATGAAAGCTTATCCAGAAGCACTGATAACACTGATGTCTGATCAATCTTTTGGCTTTTTTCTTCTGTGAGAAAGTGATTTTAAAGCTTTCATATGCTTCACTTACCTAGGACTAGATGCAACTACAGGTTAATTGATATTCAGCTGAAATCTTTCCATGAACTCTTTTGCTTGTGGTACTAAACTGCTGATAAAATTGATCTGAGTACTTTTTTAGCCATGATTCCATTCATGCTGGTGAGCAGTGGAGGGCTGCAGCGAGGTTTCAGCTCAGAGAGATCTCTGACTCTGTGCTAGCATTATTTCACTGCTGTTAATACAGGCTGGTTGGAAAGAGTGGGCTTGGGGAATCAGCATTAAAATTGCCTTTGCACTTTTAATGTTGTCCCACGTGCATCTGCTTTATCATTCAGCTTTGTATGTCACCTGCACATGCTCTTTTCACACCTCCCTCCTTGCACAGAATGGACAAAATGTGCAAGGTTTGGGTCAAAGCGGGCGTCTCTCAGTGCAGACATCAATGCCCTGCCTTGCTCCCTAGTTACTGTATGCTTTATATGTTAAAACATTTTTTTTTCACAGCACATGAGAAGCCCCAAAGGGCAGCATGTTTTCTCTCAGTATTTTTTAGAAAGGACCCAAGATCTCGACTCAAGTTTCAGTATTAAGAATGGCAACTTGAAAAATCCAGAACAGGACTTTTCAGGGCATTTACTAGTGTGTTCTGTGGCATCAGTGGTCACAACAGAGGACATTCTACATTATGCCTGACTGACAGTTCAGAAAACGTGCTTGACAGCAGCTGAAGGGTGAGCAGACCTTCAAACCAGGCCATTTCCAATTGCACAGAACAGCACTAACTGTGCCTGAAGCACAGTTGCAGTGTTGAGCTGAGGACAGGACCGCTCCACAGTTTGGAAATCAGGCATCGGGGTCACAGATGAGCCATTCAGGAAAGGGGATGCACACCAGAGACAGCTCTCTATTGTGCTTTGCACTGAGGTGAAAGGAAAACAAGCTTTCTGTGGCTTCCCTTCAGAAGCTTCACTTACGGCGTGAAGCTACTGACTTTGGTCCTTCCCACGCCTACCTGCAGGACCTGAGCAGTCCTCAGCCAAATCTATTCCATCTATAGACTTTTAAGCAAGAAAAACTCATGTTTGATATCTAAGTATGTAGCTAAACATCTTTCTTATCTTTTACAAGCTTGAGACTCACCATCTCAAAAGCCTCACTGAGGATATCGATGTCATCCAGATCTGGCAGCACGAGGGACCATGAGAGCAGCGGCCAGTCCCGCGATCATTCAACTTCCCCACCAGTCCCAGAGTCTAGTGACACTGAGACTGAAGGGTTGATATTTTATCACATGGATCTTTATGGATCAAAGGAGAGGTTTGATATCTTTCCTGAAGAGCTCTCTGGTCGAGGAGACAGATCTCTGGGGGATACGAGAGGGGAATCTGCATTGAGTAGTGAAAAAGTTCAGCGCCTACAGGAAGCTGGCTATGACTTGGAAAAGGAGGTTGCAGAGTTGGCTAAGATGTATGGACTTGATGAGGATAGAGAGAAAGAGCTTGAGCTTCTTGAAGGACATCTGGAGAAGGTGAAGAACAGATGGCCACCTGCTCGCACAGAAAAAGCAGGATCACAAGGCTCCATATATAACTCATCAAAAAGCAGCTCTTCAGTGAAAGATCCAAGTCAAAGCACAAAGCAACAAGGATTTCCTGATGAGGCTTCTCAAGGTGAAAATCAGAGCAAAGCCAGAGCAGATGATGAGGCTGAGAGCAATATATGGTCCAGAGGGGGGCTAAGCAGCGGCGGCATGTCAGATGAGTGGAACAGTCAGGCTGTCAGTGAGGAGGAGGAGGAGGAGGAAGAGGAAGAAGCAGCAGATGTTTTTTGTTCTACCTGCAAGATACCAATCCGAGCTTTTGACAAACTATTTGGTGAGCACAAGGATCACGAGGTTGCTCAGCTCCCCAGTGCCATGGAAAGTGAAAAGGTGAGAGTAACACAAGTGTACTGTGGTGCCTCTAAAACAGGTTTCAGACATAGTAAGAATCACACAGGGTGTTTTGTAGGAGGAGATCCACAAAAACATGTGCAAACTGGAAGAACAGATTGCTCAGATGGAAAATGTTGCCAGCCATTTGGAGGAAATCTTCATCACTGTAGAGGTAAGGCATTTTTTCTTGGGCTAACTTTATGGTAGTGGGGTTAAACAGTTTTGACAGTCATAGTGTTCAGTTGTTAATGAGGTGAGCACTTACAATAACAGCACAGAGTTATATTGGGGTTTGTCTAGACTGAAGTACTCAGGAAAACTCATCCTAATGATTTTTTCAAGTGGGCCAGTAAAACCACATTTATAATTTGCACAGAAACTTGCATTCAGAAATAAAGTGACCACCACTCATGTCACCTTAGTTTTAAATGGCCAAAGAGCTGTGATCTAACTGTCCACCCAGAGTGCAGCCCTTGTGTTCCCTCGGCTTCATTCACGGAAGTGTCAGATCCAGGCAAATCCTCGGACCAGCTGCTTCCTTCAAGAATTGTTCTCCTGCTCCACTGCTGTCAACTTGGCCCCAGGGGAAGGAGGTCAGCTGGCAGCAAGTTCAAACTGAAGCAATAACTCGAGGCACTACGGTCTTTTCTCTGCTGCATGTGGCACAGGAGGAGATCAGTGCCTGAGCAGCGGCAGTAAAGCCTTGCCTGCTCCTTAGATCTTCCTTCCTAATGCTTTTTCCAGCTGTGAGTGAGGATATCAGCTGCTCAGCTCCCTCAGCACAAATCCATGGACCCCACTGAGTTGCCATGGTTTCTCTCATGGAAAGATGTGCTTGACTGTGTTGGTGGAAACGCTTGTGAGATTATGGCTAGGATATATCCTAGTTGTGCTCCCTGGGTTTAGGTTGCCTTACATCGTTGTTCTTGTTGTAATTTCTGCTGCTCTTATTATGCCTGGAACAAAATCCAACACTTTTGTGCCTCGGTGGGGGTGACTGATCAGAGTAAACCCCTAAAAATGCACATTAGTCAAATTACAGCTTCTGTGTACTGGTACTGTGTCCTAGTTTTGTGAATTAAACCATGACATATTACCTCTCTGGAAAGGAGAAGTTAAGCCAGACCAGAGTAAGATTTTCCTCTGGATGACCTATGGGTCAGGCTTGATGCCAAGCTACAAACCCTCAAATGCCTTGCAGGAAAATTTTGGGAGGCAGGAGCAGAACTTTGAGGTGCACTACAACGATGCAGTGCAAGTGCTTGCTCAGAAGTATGAGGAACAGCTGGAAGCACTGGGAGAAGAGAAGAGGCAGAAGCTGGAAGCTCTGTATGAGCAGCTGGTCAATTGTGGGAAACATCTTGACACCTGCAAGGAGCTGACAGATGAAACCCAGGAGCTTTTCCTGGAAAATGACAAAGCTGAATTTATGAAGGTAAAGAGCTTTAACTGTCAAAGCCCTTTCTAAGTGCTTTTTGCTGCTTGCAAGTAGTCCCCATTGGAGAAGTCCCGGGCAGCTATATTGCAAGGGAGAATTTGGGATGCTCAGTCCATGGTGCTGTCACTGCTCCAGGTGCTTGGCATGGTGGCATTGACTTAGTAGGGCAACACAATGGGGGCAAAACGCAGAAGCAGAGGTTTGTAATTTGGGTGCTTATTGATTGGTGAGTCACACTGGGGTTCAGAGAGAAGACATCTTGCTGAAATGCTTATCTGGGGAAACTCTGGAAGCACTTAGTGCTCCTTGCCTAGTGCAGGCTCAGCTCTCTTGCTCTATTCTGGGCTCACAGCAGGCAGGCTGATGCAATCACTTAGGAAGATGTTTCCTTTTCTTGCCCATTTTGGAGGAAAGTTCAGCTGAACAGGAGGCTCCATACTAAATACATCAAGAGTTTGTGCAAAGTGACGGGTGAAATCCCACTTTTGAGGTGGTGTCAAGAAGGTATTTTTCTTTGGCAGGTAGAAAAATAATTGGAAAAAAATGAGAATTTTCACTGATGATGAGTGATTGCTCTAACCTGAGCTGTCCTGTGACTCAGGTGGGTGGGAGCATTTCTGTAGCACAGTGACAGTAATTTCTGAACTGGACAATAAACAAATCTCATAACACCTCCAGTCTACTCCAGTGGATCAGTTTGGTGTGTGACTCCAACCCCCTGAGTTCTTCACGTGAGCTGACTTTTCCCATTCCTCTGCCTCTCTGAAATGCAGAGATTTTCTGCATTATTTTCTCCTTGGCTTGTAAACAGTTTTACATCACCCCTAAGAACCATTATTCATCAAGAAGTGAATACGTGTTGGCCATGAGCTCTCAGCTGCTTAGATTTCTCCAGGGACTGTACATCTACTGCTCAGACTCCAGCACAGACCATTTCACTGAGTTCTTTTGCCCAGCTGATTTTGGTTTTTGTGAGGGATCTGTTGGCACTTCAGACAGCCAAGGAGGAATCGGTCTAAAGTCTAGATGGGCAGACACTGATGACTACCTGATATTGCTCATTATCTTACTGTAAATTCAGCCAAGATCTGTCCATCTGAATAGACAGGGCTGGCTTTGTTCTTAGAGCTGGGTGAGAGCCAGTTACTTCACTCCAAGGGCTGCATTTGGGGCAATTTATGTAAGACAGGTCAACAGCATGATGTAGTCTGACTCTGGACTTTTCTATCTTTAATACTCTCTCCTTCTTTCCCAACAGGCAGCAGTAACCATGGTTGACAGGTAGTATCACAGTCTGGGATTTTGTGTCACATTTCTTCCTGCTAATTGGATGGGTTACTGGAGATGCTTGCATGTTCTGGACTTTGTTCAGGCACACAAATGTTGTCTAAGCCGCTAGAGCTACTGAAATATTTAGTATTTTTGTTTTAAAGTGCATCAGAAAAAGTTGTTCTAAGAAACTTAACACTCAGCACTTGTTTGGATCCAATTTCAAGAAATCCGAAAGGAGAGTTAGAGCCTGAATAAATCAGTGTTTTCAGCTTAGTAATAAGGAACTAATTTCACTGAGAAACAGCTAAAGCTCTTGAAAGAAATGCTCTGCATACAAATGAGACTAAAACTGAGCTCCCTAAATATACTGTAGCAGGCTTATGTATGCATTAATATAGTGGGGTAGAAAGTCAAGCTGTGGGAGCTCAAAACAGATACTGAAAAGTCTTGGAGCAATTGGAAGAAGTTTTAGGGCACACTAAATCATACGCAAGAATCACCCTCTTAATTGACTGTTATTGTTCATGAAAACACAGAGAAAAGATACCCCTTTTTTTCAAATTTACAACACCTAGAGCCACGAGGTCCTGAATGAGGAACAGTGTAAATTCGAAATAGTGAAAGTTATGGAGCTCACAGGGTGCTTCCCACAGCGAGGTGCTGGGCACACCTCACTCCCCTGCTCCCTGGGAGCTCAGTGGGTGCAGCCAGCTCGCTCAGGAGCAGGGCACCCAAGGGTGCCCTCGGTCCCAGCAGCAGCCAGCTAGCTCTCTTTGGCATCTTGGAGCACTGATGGCCACGTATCTCCAAGCTATAGGCACGAGGAGGCTGAGCTTGTACAGCAATGAAAACGGTGTTTTAAGGAAATAGATGTTAATTTGGAGTCTGCTGTTCTTTTTCTCTTACAAATAGTCATCACAGACAGATATCTCCAACGCTATGGTACTTCCAATTATTCATTAATTTTTTTTCCCCCTACAATTACAGGCTAGAAGAATTCTTAAAGGAAGAAGTGGATTTAGAGCTTTCAACGCTGCCAGACTTTGAAGAGCGGGTCATAGATGTCTCTGAAGTTGAAAAACTAATGAATTCCATAAATGCTATTCCAGGTACTCTTCCTAACTGACCATTATTTCAGACCTATTTACATTTAAGTAAGGATATGTATTAAACATTACTTCTTTTAAAGGAGATCTGCATAGGCAGAATTAACTTCTCCCTAGTTTTCCTTCTAGGTTTTTTTTTTGTTTGCCTATATATACAGAGACACTGGAAGCTATTTTTGGTATTTTTTTCCATTTGTTTTCAATATAAAATTACCAGAATTACTGCTAAATTGGGACTTCCTTGCTTTTGCTGCATGATTTCCTAGAAGACTCATGAAGATCACCCCCTTCTGTTGAGGGGTCAGGCATGCTTAGATGGTGATAACTTGTCTTACTTTGTAGTTGCTTGAACAAAATAGAGAGGAACCCCAGACTGCTTTAAATAACTTACAAAGTTTCTCTTGATAAACAGATTTCAGGGACTTATTCCTCTGCTACTTAGCAAGCACTTTCCCCCCATAATCCACAGGAAACAGCACAACATAGACAAATTTTGAATAATTTTAAAACCCCTAAAATTTTAAATCTTTTCTGCTGCATCACAAATGGTCAGAAAGAACAATATTTTGTGCTGTGCCGTGTTTTCTTAACAGAAAACAGCATTTGGTGCTTGTTTGCTTGTGCTGCTGAACCCCTGTTGTAGAGTTTTGCCTTGATTCCTGGGGTGGTTGGCACCAGTGGCAGATGTTGGGCTCACTGGAACAGCCCTCAGAGCAGGGGAGGCCGAGTTTACAGAGAAGGGGTAGGCTGAGGCTTATTTATTTTGTTGTTTTGACTTTGATTTGAAGCAAGACTAGTTCTCACCCACTGGTGACCTGATTATTATCTGCAACTGTTTACAGAGTCAGCTCCTGCCTTTTCTCCATGTGGGAGGACTATGACCCTGTTCAGTGCCAAGGCTTTGTGCAAACACCTTTGTGAGAGGAGAGGTGCAACTTACCATGATTATACATTCAAAAACTGACCTGGTTTTCCCTCTGCAGCTCCTTGTGCCCCTGTGATCAATCCCCAGGCTCCCAATGCAGCAACTGGCACTTCACTGAGAATTTGCTGGGGCCTCTTCTCAGATGACACTGTGGAGTGCTACCAGCTCTGCTACAAACCAGTCAGCAACGAGATGCACAGTGATGAGCAAGCAGGTGAGGAGGACTGGGCCCAAGGGGACACCTCAGCCCTCCACTGGCAAAACCAGCTGGTTCCAAAGTGCCCCTGCACATCTTGTGCGCTCTCTCTGCCACCAAAACTGTCATACCTGCCACCACCATCCACTCTGTCCGTCTTCCCCTGCCAGACTCATCCCAGGAGCAGAGACAGGACATGGCAGCAGCAGGGAGAGCAGGAATGGGAAGGGGACAGTGGATGGAGTCAGGAGGGTTTCTGGAGGGTGGGCACTGTATTTAACGCACATGTGCTGCATCCACTGCAAAGCACAGCATTATTAAAGAGCAAATCATCACATCACCAGCACACCCACTGAAACCCCCAGACGATTTTACAGCTTACCTTAGTGCAAATAGTAGGCTGTAACTCCCTGAGATGCACAGGTACACACAGAACCACAGAACCATCGTAAAATGTCCCAGCCTTGTGACAAAACTGCCTTCGCTAATACTGTTCCTGCAGAACCTTCACAAGTGGAAACCAGTAGAGTGCCAATGGCCAGTTGAGAAAGAAAAGCAGAAGCTATCCAAATTTTTTAAGATGAAGAATGAGAAATGAGTAGTAAAATAGCTTCAGCTCTTGTCCCATCTGATTTTTGCTGCTATAGAGGAAGGCATTGTGAAACTGCCTGACAGCTGATCAAAGGGTGTGGAGCACGAGGAGCTCTCTCGGACTCAGCACACAAAACAATGCACTGTGTGACGCAGCTTTGGGGAAGAGTGGGCAACTGTGTAAAGGCACTGTAAATGCTTTGTTGTTGTCGTTTCAGAGCATACACTGAAAGTCAAAGAAACCTACTGCACCATTACTGATCTGGTGCCAAATACTCAGTATGAATTTTGGGTCAGTGCTTTAAATGCCTCTGGTATCAGTCCACCAAGTGAAAGAGCAGTTTATGTAACAGGTAAAAATATTTTATTCCTACGACTTTGTGACCTTCATAGTGAAATTCAAAATCATCTCTGAATTTTATGCCAGTAATGCTTTCTGGGCACTTTCTTCTGATGTAAGCCTACTGACTGCATGGGAATTCCCTACTTTTATTTGGAGAGCCTGTCATGCCAACTGTCCCTGTTTTAGAGTACAAGAAACAGAAGCAGAGAGACAAAATAACTTACGTAAATGCAAGCATGTAGACCAGCTGTGAATAAGGTTCAAGTTTCCTGGTTCTGCCAGATGAATGCCAGCTCTTCTTTTATCAGCCTATGGGTATTTTGTGGATTCACCTGTTATGCTGTTCTTTTTAACTGCAGTTCAGTCAAGGACTTTGTGTAAAATCCTGACATCAGATTGAGTAAGTCAGTGTGGGACCTTCAAGTACTTGTCCCAGATGTCTTTGACATCTCAGAGCAGAGAAGAGATGCACCTTTATGACAAAGATAAAACTAATGATAGAAAACAGCTGTGTAATCAGTCTTTATGTTACTTCTCTGTTTAATTCTCTTGGGACCTTTATAGTCCAAATGAAGTCTTTAACTAGTACTGTTAATCACTCTCCCTGCTGTTTATTGTCCATTGGGGAGGCAGGTTTCTTTATAGTATTAGTAAACAACTTGTTTTCTATTTTTTAAAGTCTTCAAAGCGTGTTGGTTGCAAACATCTTTAAGCAACAGCTTAGAATTGTTCTTTTGCCTCCTTTTTAGCTCCTTCACCACCTACCATAAAGAGTAAAAAGATCCGAAGCTGTGAAAATGCAGCACTGGTGTGCTGGGAATCCAGAGACATCAACCCTGTTGATTCCTACACGGTTGAATTGTCCAAGCTGACAGATGAAGAAAATGATGATATTATTACTGAGTGAGTTACTCTTCTAT
Organism: Oriolus oriolus; assembly: GCA_013400235.1. Classification (NCBI taxonomy): domain Eukaryota; kingdom Metazoa; phylum Chordata; class Aves; order Passeriformes; family Corvidae; genus Oriolus; species Oriolus oriolus. The sequence continues at coordinate 682,772 of VXBT01001421.1, forward strand.
TGAGCCCATGACCTGTAGAGATAAAAACATTTCAATCATGTGGCATCAGATAGGACTAAGAAAGGACCCATGACCTTCTGGTGAACTGACATTTATAAATGGTCCTCTTAGTAAAATTAGTTGTATAAATGTTAATCAGAAATTACTATATGAGAATTATGGGTATGGGAAAAGGGCAGAAGGAAATATAAAAATGTAAAAATCTGCAGTCTGTCACAGACTCTCTCTTGCCCTGCTACTGACAACTGTACAAGGTAAAATGTTTTTGGTGGGTTACAAGAGAAGTGTAGTTTCTTCTTCATTGCTCAGAAAAATAATCTCAAAGGTCTACCTTTGTTCTCTACCCTATCATTTTCCATGGATTTATTTTCTGTAGATCTATTGTTGGGATCCCTAACTGTGAAGTCCTAATTCACCTCCAGCCAACTCAAAAGTATTGCATCTGTGTCAGAGCCCAAAACCTGGGTGGCTCCAGTGAAAGAAGTGAACCTGTCCTGATACACACCACAGGTACTGTCCAGCTTGCAACAACTCCAGCAGCCTATTGTAGCATCTATTACCTTAACAGAAATAGTTAAGGTAATAATTCCTGCTGGTTTCAGTGGTCTCTGGATCAGGTCCTAATCTCTTACATCTAATTACACACCTGGTAACATTTTAGGAATGAAAAAACCAACTTTTTGTAACAGTAAGTGCATTGCTTTAGCTCTGTAATTTGTATTATTGTTGTCTGGTACATTTGATACTTGAAAGTTACTAATTTCTAAACATTGTAAAAGACGGTATCAACCCAACGCCCACATATTGTCAGCCTGCAAAGTACTGACACACAGTGAGGAAAGTTGTAGTGTGATTTTACTTCAGAGATTACCTTGTAATGAAGCTGCTGCAGGAAAGTATGGCTGAGACAGCACTTTCTAGAGCCATTTAGCAGACACCAGTGCTCACCTTCATCACTGCTGCAATGACACTGCAACTTCACTGGCTCGTCTCACATCTCCCACACCGCTCACAGACATGTTCACACCTTACCTGTGTCTTTTCTGCCCTTACCTTCTGTGAGAGATTCACAAATTGTATTTCTTCAGCAAGATGACCACACGAGGTTATGTTTCAGTAAAGCTGTCTGCCACACGGCAGTGGCACCACAGAAAAGAAATGCTCATCCTTAAATCCCTGGAGAGGAAGACTGTCATTGTGTTACCATTGTTTGCGTGTATTCCTACTGCTTAAATCAAACTCAGTATTTGAAATTGCCCATTCTGTTTGCACAGCATGTGTTTGTTTTCAGCAGCACATGCCTGTAATTGCCCTGTCATTGTTTGTATTGTATTTGCAATGAAGTAACTTGCAGTTTGATTATAATGATTTCATTTGGGATTACCATGGGGAGATTTATCTTCTCGGAGTCTACATTATGCAAACAGCTGATGCAAATTGATCTGTCGGCTGCAAGAACCCACCTCCAGCACCGGGAATGGCCTTTGATCCTTTCTGGGGTGGATAAACAAGCACCAACTCCACACAGCAGCTGTGCCACTCATGGCTGCTCCTCAGGGCCCAGTGTGTCAGACCTGCTCTGTGCAGTCTCTGCAGGGAGAAAGGCAGAAGCACTTTTATCCTGGGCTGGACTTACCTCTCTGAGGGCTGGTCTGACAAGGGAGGTGCTGAAGCATGAGGGATCCTTTCTCTTCAAACTGTGCCCAGCATTTATGTGGATGAGTGAGGCCATGGAGAGTCCTTTAAGCCCCCTTTCTCATTTCAGTGATTAAGAACAGATTACTTGAAACCAGACTGTCCACAGCAGGGATGACCCCTCGTCTCTGAACAGCTACTTCCTGCACAATGCCTGCAGCTTTGAGCCCTGGTGGGGCTCAAAACCAGGCTAAGTCCCCTGCTTTTCACAAGGCTGAAACCAAACAGTGTTAAGCTGTCAAACACCCATTTATTAGAAAAACTTTAAAAAGATGATCTTATCCTCTCAATGTCAACCACAGATTCTTTCTAGAGCATTGGTGAATCTTTTTGTGGATCCAAACATTTCACCATACCCTTGCTGCAAATCCTAGTGCTATAAGGAATTACTGGAGTTATCCTCAGGCATTTTCTCTTGCAGGCACCTGCTTCTTCCTTAATGAGGACACAGCCCATCCTTTACTGGCAATTCTAGATGATGGATTTACCATTTCATGTGATGAACTGGAAAACCCCGAGTGTGATCTGCCTGTCTATGATAACAGCTTTACAAGGTATACAGAAGCATTTCAGTTTCTTTGGTTTTTTTTAACAGGGGCCAGGAAATGTCTAATGGGGCTTTCAGCAGCTCTGATTAATTTTTTGAGTTGAAATCTCTCTCTCCAGCTGCTCTTTGGAACTTGGAAGTTAATGCAAGTTCTTAAAGAGGATTACAGATGCAGCAGCCACAATTCTGTACAAGCCTACTTACTTGTCTGGCACACTGAGAGAAATTTGAACAGGTATTTAGGTGCCATAACAAATGCCAAGGAAAGGAGAGGGATCTGAAAACTTAGCTCTTGCTGAAAGATATAACTGATACTATTTGGACCAACAGGTATTATTTTCAAAAAAGAATTAAGCCCTTTGCCATTGAAGTGAGAGACTAAGCCTGCCAAAATGCATATTTCCAGTCAAAACCACAGAAACACCATATAACCAGGACAGGCATCTGCAGACCCAGGGTAATACTAGTCCACAACTCAGTCCCTCCACGGGAATGCAGTGCTACTAGAGGGCAGAAAAGAGTTGGGAGACTGGTTATCCTTTTCAGTAAAGCCACCATGGTAATCTTAAATGGAATTTCATCCCACTTCTACAGAATTCTTTTATGTTTCATGTCAACAGCCAGAACTGGCACTCATCTCATTCAAAGGCTGAGGTTTTGGTACCACTATGAACTTTCACAAATCTCTTTCAAGCTAAGATACTGAAAAAAGGAGGAAAAAAAATTTCCTTCATACTGCAAGGAAATTACATGGCCAACTCTTCTTTCCGAATTTTGTGTGGTTTCCTAAAGGCTGATGTATTTCCTAACTGCAGCAGCTTCTTCAGCACAGCTCAGGTTTGCCTTGGTGGCTTTGCAGCTCTCATTACTATGGTTGTGTTTTGTTCACAGATGTTTACCCATCCATTTTGTGTCATTCCTTTTCCTTCTCAGGCTGTAGCAAAACAGCCCCTTTGATTTCAGCAGCCTTTAAGCTGTTCCCAAGACATTTCCATGCGCTTGCAATGAACTGTACGCTGGCTCTAAGCAAGTGCAGCTGCAGAGGCAGAGTACAGCTATTGTGCTGTGCATGCCCATCCTCACACACCAGGCCCTCCAAATGCTGAGTGCAGCTCTCAGCATTGCCTAGAAGAGCTCAGTGCCTGCCAGCAACATCCTTCTCCTTTGTAACTTACAACTTTAGACACTACCACAGAAACATAAAAGTTGTGTGTGTTTGAAACCTGCTGTCCCCCTTGACAATGACAGCTAATACACCATGTACTTTTCCTGAGAAAAAGCTGAGGTGTAACATTACAGGACTCATGCTGCCCTCTTAGAGTGTTTCAGAAGCATTCAGAATGGGTTGTTTTGCCCAATTTTCTTGCTTCAGAACCTGTGTTTTTGCAGACTTGCATCTTCAAAGCACCCAGTTCCTTTGACTCCAAGACTGTGCCAGTAAATCAAGCTGAGGGGTCTCTCTGTAGTACATTGTCTTTGTCTGCCTCTGTTACACAACTTTCAAAAGAGTTATTTTCTGCATGATTCCTATCATACATTTCACAGCCCAGGTACCCAGCATATTACAAGTTCTCCTACCGTGTTCAATTCTTCCTAATCTCTCCAAACACAGCGTAGACAGGTTCCCTCCTCCCCAGCTGCCCCAGGAACTTCATGCTGTTACAGCGCTCAGTTCCTAACAGTGAGTAACATTCAAAACCCCGGGCTGTTTGGAAAGAAAATGCAAAATCTGTAGACTTTTTTCCCCTGCTATGCTGGGGTTCACCAGAGCACTCTCTTTTCTAACAAGTAATAACTTTCCTAGAAAACCCAGGCAGTATGGGATGCTGTTCTCCTTCTTCCTAGAAGTGTCCAGGACACAAAGCTACACACAAGTAAAAACAGGGCAGGTGTCACAAAGAAACCTGCAGGCTGGCTGTCAGCTCCTCAGCATGGGGAATTTACTGGAGTCAAAAATCCACACTGCACTGCTAAAGAGAAAGCAAAAGTGGCTTTTGTTTATTGCTATGTAATGTCCAGGGATATACATACCAGAACATACCTAAACACAGTGAAGAGCATTATAGAGAGGCCCTGCCAAAACACATATTCCTGTCTCCCACAGATGTATTGCGATCCTGGGCAGTCTGATCCCGTTTCCAGGAAAGCATTACTGGGAGGTGGAAGTTGAGGAAGATACAGAGTACAGAATTGGTGTGGCTTTTGAGAACACTCCGAGACATGGTCACCTGGGGGCAAACAACTCATCCTGGTGCATGAGGCACATCATCACACCCTCGAGGTAAGGGCTGTGGAGGCTGCAGGTCTCTGACAGGAGCACCTCTTACACCTGCAGGCAGGGAAGCAGAGAAACCAGAGATTTTGTATCAGCTTAGACCAGGCACCAGGGGCCTCTGACATTGCACCCTTGTCACTGTAAACTGGTGTTGGAAGGATACTGGAACGCTTAAGCAAATCCTCCTGCTTTTTAGGGTGTTTCAGAAGCATTTGGCATGGGTTATTCTTCCCAACTTCCTTGCTTCAGAACTTGTGTTTTTGCAGATTTGCATCTTTGAAGCACCCAGTTCCGTTGACTCTGAGACAGTGCTAGTGAATCAAGCTGAAGGGTCTCTCTGTGGTACATTGTGTCACTGAAATGAGATGTTGTCCCATTGAAACAGGCAGTTCCAGGAACAAATCAAAATACAGTCTGAGATGCAGAATTTAACTGTAAATGTTACCAAAACCTCAGTGGGAAGAGAGAGGGTAAAAGATCCATGTAACCCAGAAACTACGTATCTGGCTAAAGCCAGCTAAACCCAGCTATACCAACTGCAGCCGCTCTCTGTCCTGCCCATGGCAGCATGTCCCACCTGCCTGCACAAGTGCCAGCTCCCCTCATGCCTCAGCTGCCCTGCTGGCTCTCCCCTGGACACTGGTGCATTAACATCACTGCCTTTGACTCTCGTGAGCAACCTGGGCACCTGTGTGCACCAGGTGCTTCCCTCTGAGAGCAGCCAGGATGCCTTCAGCTCTTTTGTATTTCTTGCCTACAGGCACAAGTATGAATTCCTGCACAGTGGGATGACACCTGACATCAGAATTACTATTCCCCCCAGAAGGATTGGCATCCTGCTGGACTACGAGAACTGCAGACTGTCATTTTTCAACGCAGATATCGCCCAGCACCTTCACACGTTCAACTCACACTTCCAGCATTATGTACACCCCTGCTTTGCACTGGAAACACCTGGTATCTTAAGGATACACACTGGAATTACAACACCCCCATGGACTGCCCTCCCATAACCTGTGTTCTGCAGCTACCACACCTACGTGGAACCTGCACTGAGCAAAGCTCTCTTTCAGCATTTACTGCTCCAGCATCCTCCATATAAACCAGCTGTTTCCCAATAGTAAGAGCAAAGCAACCCTGACCCAAGCCAGCTGCCAGGCCTGAGCCCTTAGGAGTTTACATCCTCTTGGGAAGGATCTTAGCTAAAAGCCACTGTGGTCACAAGCTCCATCAGCATCCCAGAATTCTTGCTAGAAATGGATACCATCCTTCTCAGAGGTGACACTGTCACCATGCTGCAGTGGCAGCTGGATCACAGTTCCCCCAACACACACAGGAAGCCTGGGGAACTCCCCAGTTCCAAAGCTTATTCCAAAGTTAATTCTACTCCTGAGTCTACTCAAGAGCTAAAAACTTGAACAAAAATAGCGAAAGGCATAATCACTGTACAGCTGCTGGAGCTGAAAACACTCCAGCCGTGAAGCTGATCTCCCAATCAAGTGTTCTTGTTGCTACATGAAGTCTGCAACACAAGATAATCAAATACACCTCCCCCGTGTGCGAACTGTTAGCGCCTACACACCCAGCGAGGCTTTCTGCAATACCCAAGCCTGCACTACAGTCTCAAACAGAAGCCATTTTTACAGAATGCCCATGCTTCTCATTCATTAATCCAGGAAAAAAACCGTAAGACAGGCTTTTTGCAGCGCTTGATTGCCCTTACAGAGCAACCTAAAGCAACATTTTTAGCCGCTTCTTTTTAGCTATGCTCACCTCCACTTGGGTGTATGCTCCCTCCAAGCTCACAGATCTGTTCTCCCCCTCAGCACTGAAGAATTCCACTCCAATGCTGTGTCCTTGAAGCTTTGAGTGTCCCATGGGGCTGAAAGGACTCTGGCTCAGCATGCAGTTGAGACATCCTTGGTTGGGTTGCATTCCCAGACACCAGGCCTTGCCTGTGAAGCAGGCTTGGCCAGCTCTAACAGCCTCATCTATGTATGTCAAAACTACCTGAACTCAATCAAGAGTCATTAACAGAGAAGCTTTACCACAGATTTATTGCACATTCATTACAAAAATCATTGGTTCAAGTTTCCATTCTAGGGAATAGCCGGGAACAGGCAGTGGCCTCTACAATATTCAGGGTCTCTACAAATAAATGCTGCTGGCAAAACTAAAGAGATTTTACATAGAACTGTGTCAAAAGCCTGTCTGTTCTTCCTCAAATAGCTTTAAAAAAGTCTTGCCAAAACAGGCCTTTAGAAACCACAAAAACAGGAGCTGAGTATGCCACTACAGCAGTGATTAGTACCATCTGCTCTTGGATATCTGTTTCCCAAGCCTCAAAAGAAGATGGGTTTAGCAACACTGAGCTATACCAGCACAGGGTCATTTCTTAAACCTACCAGGATTTACGGTATCTTCAGGGCAGAAAAGGTTGTTATGGTCACTTTGTCAGACCTGCTGTAAGCAGGCCAGAGACTTTCAGCTGCTTTGTCTGCCAGTAAGCAGAGCAGCTTGTGTCCACCAGGAACAGGTGACCCAGCCAGCAACCCCTGCCAGTGCAGAGGGCAGCAGGTGGCCACGTGTGCCCTGCTGATGCTGGCACAGCCATCCCAGAGAACAGGAGCCTGAGGGTACAGCTCCTGTGCAGGGCATTGAAGTGGTGAGAAAGCACCATTTGTTGCTTAAAAATGTACTCCTTGACTCTGGGTCCAACTTCTACCCACCAGAACATGTTTTACTCCTGTCAGCCAAAAACTGAGAGCCCCACTCTTATTTTCAAGTAGATACCTCTAAGAGTGTATCAGAGAAGAGGTATGAGGACGTCTGAACCTCCAAACAGAGCCCGTAATGCAGAAAGGCTGCTGGTGAACCCATGATTCCACTCCCCACCACCAGCTTTCACCTCAAGGGTTTAAACCATAGCTGTAACCTGGCAAAATACTTTCCAAGTAAAGAACTGAACTGGCAGTCCCCCAGGCTTCACAACCCTCTTGCTGGATTTCTGAAGGGCAGATCTTCTGAGCCAAATGTGAGGTGCTCAGACGCCCTTGCAGTGGGACTCCACAGGTACCAAACAGCTCCATTGTTACGTTGCCAGCTTGGTGAATCTGCTGGAGAATGCAGAGAATCCAGGTGGCTGAGGACAGAGCAGTCTGCTCAGGACAAAGACCCCATGGTCATCACCAGCCGTGGTACAGGACAGCTAAGGCAGTGACAGAACTATCTGAAAAAAAAGAACAAACACGCAATAATTGGCCTCTAGGTTAAAAACAGAAAGGCAAATGAGTTTGTATGTTTCTGTTTAATAAAAGCTTCACCTGTTGGCACTAACCCAAGCTCTTCCTCCCTTAGGAATCCCAAACCAGTCACTTAAATATTTATACAGCAAAGGAAACTTGACAACTTGTGTTTCTCAAAACCAGCTGTTGCTCTGAACAATCTCTACATTAATCCTTTCCAGGGAGGCCACCACTTCCACCACAGAGGTCTACTAAGTTCACATCAACCCTGTATTTCTCTGTATTCAGTTTATTCACCAAACCTATTCAGTTTATTGGAACCCTGGCACTCAGCTTGGAGAACCATGTTGAGCTATTGATCTGAGACCTATTTCTCTGCATTGAAAGGTATCTCAGATGAGGCAAAACCAGTTCTTACCTCTGGCCTGTTTACAAGAATTCTGGCTGAACTACATCATATGGAAGGGCAACAGCCAGTTAAAAATGGTGTCCTTGTCTCTAACAACATGTGCTGCAAGATGCATTTTTCCTGGCACCTGTTGGGTCTTTTCCTTGCTGTTCCTTCTCCTTACGTGCATTTACTGGCACACAGCAAAATCCATCCTCTGCACAGGACAGAAGCTCATGCCTGAAGCTCTGGTTTTGGCCAGCTGCAGCCCACAGGCAGTCCTCATGTGCAGCAGTGATCCATGCATCCCTGCAGAGCCTGCAGCATCAGGAACTGCCGAAGGACAGGACACCCCCAACCACGCCTCACCCAGCAGCTAACTGGGGACTTTGCCGGGGCTGCCCAAAGCCCTTCAGGGCGGGCCAGAAGGATCCCTTTTTCCAATTCCCTCTGATTTCAAATACACGTTGTTGCCACTGGAGGGCATCACGTGAAGCCCTTTCAGAAGGCCACACTGGTCTCACGCAGGTTTCTGTGGCTGGAAACAGTTTTCAAACCGGTTACCGTAATAGTAGGCACGTCCAGTGTCCTTCCTCACCCAGTGCTGGAGCCGGGAACAAAGGGACCCAAGGGCCTGCGAGCAAAACCACACAGGTGAGACGTGTCAAAAGCACCAATGCAAGAGACAACACAACAGCCCTGAAATACAGTTCAAGGTAGATTCAAAACAAACACACCCACCCCTTTACTACAGAAACACATGACTTTTAACTCGCTCCCTCTCACAGCCATTAAAACACTGTTGGTAGATCAAGTAGGTCCTGACTTTATCTCACAGGCAGGCCTTGTTCTTCCACCATTTAATTTAGGAGGATAGTATCAGTGGAGTCAATATAATGTCACTGGCTCCACTTTCTTAGTCCTCCAGGTGAATCTCTGCAAGAACTCCCGAAAAGTCTCACAAACAGACTGAGCTCTCCTAAAGCAGACAGCAGAGCCTAACTACTCAGCCAGGAAAGCAACTCCCTATTCCCATCTTCAAACTCAGCTGAATCTTTTTACTGTCCACCTGTGTCCTGACAGTAACCAATATCCTCATTAGCAGCACACAGCAAAGCAGCCAGGGACCATGCAAAGGGGAGGCTTCGCTTCCTCTTCAGGCTCTACTGCAGTCCTGGGCCAGTCCAAGACACAGCACTGCCTTTTTGTTGAATTTTCCCTCCACTGCGTTTATGGTGGTGTATATATAGCCGCGGTATAAATACTGCCAATATATACCGCGACTCAGCTGTCATAGCCCACCTTACTTAAACCATTTCCAAACAGGGTTACTTTTTAAGCTTTACTTGCTCTGATGGAAGCGATGCAGAGACCTAAGCTGCTTCATAAAATGACCGTAAGGGGCTGCACCCTCTGCCAAAAGGCTGCTCGTCCCACAGCTGGAGTTAAATAAAAGCGGGTTTCCCCAGACGCAAAGCTGTGGCCTAAACAGCCCTAGAAAGGCTGCAGCAGCGGGTCTTGGGCTGCCTCACAAAACCAACCCCACGGGCAGCCCCTCCCGGGCGGCAGCGGGCCCGGCGGGCAGCGCTTACCTGGGCCCCGGGCACAGGGCTGCGGGCGGGAGCGCCTCTCCACGGGCCCCGGCCCGGCGGCGGCCGCGGGGCTGCCACGCGGGACGCGCATCACGGCGGCAGCTCCTGCGAGGGACACGCGGGTCACGGGCACAGCCGCGGGCACAGCCGCGAGAGGGCGGGGCCGCGGCGCCGCCGCACAGCGACGGGGCCTTCCCGTGTGTGAGCGAGCGCGGAAGGCCGTGCCCGAGCTCCGCCGCTCCCCCGCTGCCGGCCGGCCGGCCGCTGCCGGGCACCTCAGCCCGCCGCGGGAGGAGCGCGGCCGGGTCCCCCCCGGCGTGAATCCCCCCGCCTCACCTCGTGGCGCCGCCATTTCCCGCCGCGGGCGGGGCCGGTGCGCCCTGAGAGAGGGCGGGGAGAGGGCGGGCGCTGCCTGCCCGCCTTCCTGCATTCTGTCCGATCGCTCGAGGTTCCGCAGGGGTGGGAGCGCTGTTCCCGCAGCCCCGGCCTCCCTGACGCAGCCTTTTCCCGAGACATTACTGAGCAAGGCGAGCTCACCACGCTCGGTACCCACTTGAGCCCTGCCTGCCCTCGGCTGGGCCACGGAGCGGCTTCTCCAGTGATGGCTCCATGCGCACACAGCTGGCGTGGTGCCTCCAGCAGCCGCCGTCCTGTGCAGCACCTGCTGCGCTTGTCCGTCTCCGTTCCTTCCCATAATATGTGTTTGATCCTGCAGGCCGAAGCGCGAGAGTAACACCCGCTGGTGGCACGGCCCTGGCCAGGCTGAGGGAGAGCCACCAGCTCTCAGCAGCTCCTGGGTCTCCACCAGCAGGGCCGCGGCCAGACAAAGCTGCTATTTCTCACCCCTGAGAGGGGTGTTCCACAGCTCCCAAATCCACCTGCATCCAGGCTGGGCTGGGCCAAAAGTAGCATGCTGCCTCCCTTTCCTTGGGGGCATTTTGCAGCCAGTTGAATACATTCAAGTTTTCTCTCAACCTCTAAAAAAGTTCCTTTACATTCCGTCTCTGATACTGGAAAATGCATCATCAGGTGATGCCTGGGGCCACGTCAACACCTCCTGCCTTGTGTCCCTGTGCTAACGTGAAAGCAGCAGCCAGGCTGCTGAAACAGAATTATGTCTTGTGCCTGTGCAGTGAGAGTCAGATATATTTCATGGTCTGTGTAATAAAATGCTTGAGGAAATAAACATTTTGCTTCCCATACCTGGAAACATGTAGTTTACAGTGAGGATTTATTAAGCCCAGAATTTCTGAGCCTGCCCAAAGAGATGGCTCATACTGACATAAAGGAAAGGTTACTTATGAATCCGTCCAACTTCCTCAAAGCCTGTCCAGCAGAAAAAGAAGTCTTGGTTTCTGGTGGAGAATTTCAAATTCAGCATCATCATGGCTACAGCCTATTCTCTTGGTTGGATTCCTTTGTGCACTAACCTTAGAGTTCATATCTGGCTCTTAAAAGAGTTAAACCAAAAGTTCAAAGGATAGACAGACAAAAATACAAACACCTATATAAACAGCTGTTTAAATTAGAAACTGATGTTATTTTTTTTTGTTTTGCTGCAAATGGAAAAGCAGCCATTGGCTTTTGGGCTGTGTGGTGCTGTCTCAGTCCCTCTGCGGAGTTTTGCACATTGCAGGTATCTCATGACTGGTTCAGCTCAGTGGAAAGCAGTGAGAGCAGGCCTGTGTGGGGCTCTCTGGCTCTCTCTGCTTGCAGCACAAGAAGAAAATCTAAGCTCAGGATGCACCTGATCAGAAGAGGTGGAAGTAGGTCTGAACTTTGCTCAGCAACAGCACTGTGGCATTTCAGGTACACACTATAACAACGTGACCATATATTTGCAACCAGAGTTAGGACAGATTTCCTTCAGAAAGACAAAATTATCTAAGAAGTGGATCCATGGGTAAGAAGTAACACTGATAAGGCAGACTATGAACAGAACTAAGCCAATGTAAGTAAGTATAACTTCACCAAAATCAGTGCACTGGGAAGGACTTTTACTTGTAAATCCCAAAGTGGGGCTACTATTAGGCAGATGGAAGAAATAAAACCCCAAATCCAAAGTCCCTTTTTTTCAGAGCACCTTCTACAAACACGATTGACTCTTGTTACAACAAAAGCAGCACAAATATCACTTTGCTAATACCTACTGAGCCAGACTTAAACATGTCACTGCTATTTACTTAACAAACAGTGTTAGGTATGTACTCTGCTGTGGTTCAAAGAACACTCGTTTATTTAAAACAGCTTATTTTAAAACAAGGCTTTTGGTTTGGGTTTTTTTTTTGCTGTTGGGGTTTCTGTGTGGTTTTTGGTTGTTTGGTTGGTGTTTTGGTTTCTTTTGTGATTGAGCAGCTAAAACTTTGTGCTTTCTGACCTTGGCTTGTCAGAGATCTGTCATAACAGGGGGACAGCACATTGGCACTGAGTCTGCCAGCAGGGATTTTGAGGGGCTGGGAGAGGCTGCTCGCTTTTAGGGCTCGGTTGTCAGGTGAGGAGTACTTCCCTCTGTTCTCACAATGTCCTGAAAGCTGTCTGTATCCAACCAGTTGGAGTCTTTCTCCCTCATTAACCCCTAAAGCCGTGTCTGATGTTAAGCGCGCCATTCCCGGAGGGGTGGCTGGGCGTCTTTCCTGCTCCTGAGCGCTCCCATTCCCGCTGGACCCTTGCACTCTGCCTTCCTTACGGTGAGCACAGTCCGCAAGAGCCGGCACTGCTCGGGTTGGGGACAGTGCTGGGGCTCCGTGTGCCCCCACCGACGGCGTTCGGCCCTCCCGGGAGTCTCACCGAGCTCAGCACACAGCGGGGTGGGAGGACACAGCTCTGACCAATATCTCTGAAAAGCACCACAGAAAGCACCTCCTTTCTACATTTCTCTTCCCATTTTTTGGCAGTCAGCAGGATCCCCAGAGCCCTCAGCAGCAGCCAGGCAGCCCCAGGACTAGGCCAGGGTTTGCCATGGGGTGGATGCCCACAAGCCCCTGTGCTTCCCTGCAGCTCATTTCACCCACCTGTCAAAGGGCTCTGTGGGTCTGCTTGTGAAGCTTAGGGATCTGTAAAGGAAAAATTTCATTTTCTGTACAGAGTAATATTACAGGCAAAGTAACTCTTTTTTTCTTTTTTTTTTTTAAGGCAAAAAGGGCCAGTTCTTGCTGGAGGTACAAAGCAATATTCCTCACACATTTTATACTGCAAATACCAAGAAAATCTTATCAAACATATTCCATTTCATCTTTAGGCTGAAGACAAAGCCATACCTCCTCCCCCGAGCTGGGGAGCTGCAGGATCACCAGGTTGACGTCATTCTCCTTGGTTATAAAACATGCTGCATGCTGAACTTGGCACTCAGCATGCTCAGGTTGAGCTAAAAGCTAATGTAATGAACTCTGGGGAAGGATTTACATCAAATACCACTCTGGAATATTAAATACAGACAGGACCAACTTCTCACTTGAATAATTACACACTGGCTAAATTCCTTCTTTTGTTTTTGAGACAGGAATCACCTTTCTCACTTCCTCTTGAAAACTGTATGCATTGGTGTGCTATTTCACTACCTATGTGATAAAAGGATGAAGTCATTTCTGTTAATTACCATGGGCTGAACTTAGGTGAGTTCCAGCTCTAGCAATGACTCTTGCCACTCGAGGGGGGGAGCAAGCAAACCAAGAATTCAGATTCAAATTGCAGCAAGTGTCCTCAGCCGCTTGTGCTTGGTAACATAACCTGAAAGGCAGAGGTGCCTGGGAATGCTCCTGAACTTCACTCTGCATGTGGGAGTACAGCACCAAAGACCTTGCACACACATTCCCACTGCCCCAGCGGCGCCGCAGCGCTCACAAGCTGTTTCAGTGAACTGTGTTTGTATTCTCCTCCCGCCTGTGATACCAGTGTAAGGTTTTCAGCCATTACAGGATATTTTTCCAGGCTCACTTTAACTCGAGTCAGAAAGAAAAAGATTTTCTTGTGGTAAAAGCTGTGGTAAGCAGTGAGAGTCAGTTTGAAAGGCAGGGTTTAGTCGCAGTGTGTTATGGCTGTGTGTTTGAGGGAGATGTTCAGCCAGTGGAAGTTGAGGCAGAGACTCCTAGCAAATGAACTAAGAAGAAAAATGGAAGCAGAGAAGCTGGAAGAGAGGGGAAAAAATGGAACATGAGAAGACCAGAAGACTGTTTCGTGGCCTAACACTTACTGTTAAACCACAGGCAGGGCTTGAAGGTCCAGGACTTCAAAGATACTTAGAAGCCTCAAAGCTATTTTGCTTAGTGGGTCGAGGTCCTCTGGCCTTTCCTAACTCAGTTGCCTTGCTGGCTAAAGAGGATGGTGTGATGCCATTGCTTCACAGGGCTTGCAGGGCTCAGTCCACTGAGGTTTGCATGGGAGGTGTGGGAGAAGAGTCTTAAAGATGTTAAACAAGGGGAATAAAGGAAAACATGAGACACCTTACCCAAGTCACATTCAAAGCAGGCACAGAGAGAAAGCATTCAGTGGAGTGAAGCCACAGCCCTTTGCCCACAGAGCCAAATCTTCAGCAGAACAAAACCCAGCTGGAATACCTGGAGGTCCCTTTGTTCTGAACCCGCAGCACAGGCTGCACAGGGACATGGCAGCAATTTAAAAGCTTGTTTTCTGCATCCCAACACCATGTCAGGACAAACTGCACTCGGTCCTGCAATCATTTAACAGCACCCCTGGGACCCCTGTACCTTGGAGGCATGATGTCACACATCAGCAGAGAGATTATTTGTTTTGAAGCTTGTGAATAGCTCTGAGACTTCATTTCAAAGCACTCCTTGCAGAGTCATGACTCAAACCCTTCTGGTCTCACTGAAGGGCACAACTGACTGCTGCTTCCCTGTGCTGTTTCTCAGCACCTAGTACGTGATTAGTAGATATCTATTATCCTTTTTTCTCCTTTATGCAGGAATGGCTTTGCCATTGCTCAATTCCTTCATGTTCAAGACACATTTTTCTTAAATGTTTTATCAATGATGTCTCTACTGAGACAAGCAGAAACACCCACAGGAAAAGGGACTGCAACAAAAAACAAGGCATTCATTCCATTTGAGATTATTTTTAATTTATGTATAGCCATTGGGTGAACTGCAGTATGAAAGCCATCTTCAGACCTGTGACAAGGGAGCTATGCACACCACCTGTCTGGTTTCTCCTTTTGTCAGAATTAGCAATTACTACTCAGAATTTTATACAAGGGACCAAGATATTCATCTAGGACAATTTACTAAGAAGCCAACATTTTTTTTACCAGATCATAATAGTTCAGCCTCACTTGGAAGCATCTACAGAGATACCCAGGTTTAGAAGCAGTATTACCTGATAGAAAATATGCAGCATGGAAAAGAGCCAGTCATTCTGTCATTTAATGCTGAATTGTTGAACCTTATTAAGTTTTAAAACACAGAGCTTTAAGACTAAAGCCCTGGAAGTGCATAAAGGACCTTTCCTTCATCATGTCTACACTGGAATTTACTCTTGTATTAGCATTAAACCAAGAACAAATGAGAAGTGCAGACTCTGCATAAGACTGCCAGCCTAACTGAAATTGAGAACAATTCAATTACACTCAGTTTATTCCAGTGTTCTCCTTTCCATGGTGAAGGACCATCAAAAAAATGGTAAAGCCATTTCTGTCCCCAGGAAGTTCCATCACTGAGTGACAGTTCAAGAAGCTGGAAAGGGTTCAGAGCACGGGGCATGTGATGTTGCTGTGTAATCTTGGAGAATAAAGGAAGGGGATCTGGAATGGCTGAAGCATTTGCAATGGGATCCTAAGACATCTGCATCCTGGAGCAATGAGCATCAGGTTAGAGCTGTTAGTGCTCCACAGCAAGGCCATTCATGCTGCGTGGGCAGCAGCCTGGAATCACCCCCAGGGAATGGGCACAGCCTCACAGTGCACAGAAGGCTTCAGGGGTGTAGCTTGGAGAGAGAAGCTCAGTGGGGAGAAATCTTAAGTGAAGATCAGGAATCATGGTTCCAGATTTTAATTATAATCTGTCCTTGGCAAATTTAGATGGACAGGAGAGCGAACAAAGCTGCAGTGGCTGAAAATCAGTGTTTTATGTTAAGTGAAATTATTGTACGCCAATATGGACATAAATCTGGCTGATAAAGAGGGTTAATTAGCACAGCACTACAGTCCAAGTAATGGAAATAAAGATGCAGTGTGAATATCAGGGAATTAATCATATTGATCACATCTTTTCAATGATGATGCATCAGGCATTTTTATAGCAGAATAAATTAACTGCTTTTTACCATTTATTAATATAACCCAGCATATTAACTATGCTCATGAAGAAATACTTTTTCTGGCCAGTTCCGTTTAATATCTTTATTGAGGATCCGGATGAGGGGATCAAGTGCACCCTCACTCAGTTTGCAGATGACACTAAGTTGGATGGGAGCGTTGCTCTGCTGGAGGGTAGGAAGGCTCTGCAGAGGGAGCTGAGCAGGCTGGATCCATGGGACGAGGCCAGGGGTAGGAGGTTCAGCAAGGCCAAGGGCCGGGTGCTGCCCTTGGGTCACAGCAACCCCACAGAGCGTAACAGGCTGGGGCAGAGGGGCTGGGAAGTGCCCGTCGGGAAAGGAGCCGGGGTGCTGGTCAGCAGCAGCTGGACACGAGGCAGCGTGTGCCGAGAATGCCAGCGGCACCAGGCCTGTGCCAGGAACACCCTGTACTCAGCACTGGTGAAGCCACACCTTGAACCCTGGGTCCAGTTTGGGCCCCTCATGACNACGTGGGGGTTGGTCTCTCCTCCCAAGAAACAAGCGATAGGACAAGAGGAAATGGCCTCAAGTTGCACCAGGGGAAGTTTAGATTGAATATTAGGAAAAAATTTTTCATTTGAAGGCTTGTCAAGCATTGGAAGAAGCTGGCCGAGGGCAGTGGTGGAGTAACCACCTCTGAAGGGGTTTAAAACATCTGTAGATGTGGCACTTGGGGACATGGTTTAGTGGTGGATTTGGCAGTGCTGGAGGAATGGTTGGACTCCATAATCTTAAAGGTCTTTTTCAGCCTAAATGATTCCATGATTCTACGATTTTTACCTGCTGACAGTTTCTGGGCCCACATGCCCACACTTCCTCTCCCATCCTCACTGCAGCAGACAAGCTGAGGAGATACTGATGGTGTGATGCAGTTTCCCTCTAATGGAGACACAGGAGCCTGCAAGGAGCAGAAGAGATTAATACCAGGTGGCAAATTACAGCTGATTACAATAGATGCAGCATAGGGAAATACAATGTAATACTGCCAGGAAAACTTTCTGTCAGCCAACTCTCCCTCTCCTTGCATGTTCCCTCTGAAAACAGGATACTTGTTTTATTGAGCCTTCAATGGAAATATAGCTGCTCCTTCAGCACTGACTGTAGCTCCTCTGGAAGACTGACCAGAGAAGCCTCTGTCCTACTACTGGCAGTGAGACAGTGGCATGGTCTGGGCACCCCTCGCAGGATCTGAGCCCCCTGGCTTAGGTAATACAAACACAACAATGACCTCAATGAAATTATGAAAGGGAATTCCCTGCCCCAACAGCATATAAATGAATTCTGAGTGGGGAAGGAGAGCACACAAGCAGGGTAAGAGCAGAAGGCAGTGACACTAATGGGAACGGTGGTGGCTCATCAGTGTCACTGGCTCGGAGAGGGAGGAGAAACACAGAAGCAGGTAACACCTGGGGAGGTCACCTCTTGCTTTCTTACCTCCTTTAAGGCTGCTGCTGCTGCAGTGCCTGAACTGCTCCATCATCCACCTCTGCTCGGCTTCTGCTTCTTCAGGAACGGTTCAGAACGGTTCAGCCTCCGCAGTAGCGACAGTCAGTGATTTCTCAGTGCCTCTGGATGCCTTTCTGTCGACTGGGAAGGCTGACAGGATACTCCTCGAGCCCTTCAGTGACACACAGCGTGACGCTGCTTGTAGCTGTGAAGAGACTTGTCCAAGGGCACAGAGGGGTCTGATGGGCTTGCCAAGGGCAGGCCACAAACACAGGAGCTTGCCAGCTACGTGCCACCTTTCACCCCCCTTATGCCAGTTCAACCCCCTCAGCTTCTCCCTTCCCCAGACAAAAAGTATCTCAGTTATTTTTAAAAGAATTTCACGTGTTTGTTAGGCTGCAAACTGCAAAGTGAATATACATTTCGAATGAACTGGGTAGGACTTGACAGTTCTTAAAATATACATTTTATTATTTTCTGGTAGTTGCTATGAAGGTTTCATTCAAACTGTGAAGGTACACAGCCTTTACAAACTTCTTGAGTTAAAGGTTTTTGTTGGTGGTTTTATGTTCTTTTCTTTTTTTTACGGCAGAGGAAAATACACTGGCTATAAAATGTTGAAATTCATTAGATGCTTAGTATCACTTCTTCATATATTCTGTGGAATGCTTTGTAGAAATACTGTATAAAATAAGGCAGACTTTAACAGGGAATTCAGTCATAAAATGTCATGGGAGAAAACAAAGAGTTCCAACACATTATTATTTTTGTAGCCAAGAGAAGATCAGGTGGTCCTCACTGGTTTGTGGGAGAACTACTGCAGTTCTGGTGCTCAGACAGTATACAGTTCTTGTTTATTCTACTATTCTCAAGTGAGACATTTTAATAAAACTTATTTTAATTAACATAAATCAGACAATATTTAAACATACACATCTATCCTTACAGTGCAATAAAAATGTATCATTGTATAGTATTTTGTATTTGCATTATGAAAATAAAAGGTCTGTACATCAATTAAATGTATATTAATGAGTATGAATCATGTAAATTTATAATGCATCTAAAGTTGGCTTTGGCTTTTAAGTATTTATAAATTCATAGAAAATATTGAACATCTAACAAAATAAATAAAACATAACATTTTAATCATAGATGCTAACGATCAACCTCAAAAATTCTTGTGTTATTTTTTACATTTGCTACTAAATTTCTTAAGGAGAACTCACTTTCAGTAGTGCTCAGAAGTGAATGATTGCACCTTCTGTGATGTGAAAAAATACAGTACATCTATTTTTCATAGATCAAAAATTCTTTCATAGACAGTTGCATTTTAAATGTCTGATTGATCTACGTAACTGTCTTAAGTGCTTATAAAAAGCATGTAGCTTTCTCATAAAAGCCGTGAGTCTCTATTAATAGATAAACCTCTGGTGAATGTCCTTTTTATGAGGATTCTTCAAGGTCTTCCAGCGTCACGTGCTGGTATGAAGATACCGCAGAAGTATGTTCACCAACAAACCCTCTTCAGTACGAGCACCGCAGCAATCCAGTGTAATTCCACTTGGTGGGCTTATTTCATCCGAGTCCACACACGGCACTCTGTGGGAGCCAACTGCTGACCCCGTGTTCTCTTGAATGGGAAAAGTTCCCCAAGTGCATGGGCTAGCTTTACCGTAATACTGAAGAGACCAAAACAAATCTGAATTCACACGGATAAAAGGGAGCTTGGGTAAATATGCATCTGGCTGGTAAATGACACGCCGCGCTCTAACCGCTATTCTGGTGGTGGTCGAAGGACTCGCAGGTTCCTCCCATCCAGTCCTTTCCAGTATTTAATGTTATTATTCAGGTGCTCCATCAGATTTGGCAGGTCTGCAAACGCTAGGGGAGAAAGGGCACAGAGTTTTGAGTTTTGCAGAACTGAAACAGCCACAGATTGTGTCTGCATAAGTATCACTTGAAATGTCTGGGCAACTGTGTTAAGTAGAAAAGCTTAAATCTGTCATGCTGATGCTTGAAGTGGTTTTGGCTGTATTGCCCTCAACACTCGTGTAGCACTCGGGCCACTGAGAACTGTTCTGGAAATCTACTTAATACTGGCATTGCAAGTCCCAGCAAAGGAACACAGTTTTCCAGGAGAGGCATAGCTAATTATGGTTTTAATTATCCTGCCCCATCAGACCTCAGTCACATGTCATGATCTGGCATTCAGGAGAGTCACATTTCTGCCCACTTTTACCACCAAGGCAGCACTTGGAAGGAAACAGCTGCTCCCCCAAGCAGTTTCCAGACTGTAGAAATTTGCCTTGAAGAATAACCAATATTAACATGGACAAAATGACCGTGCTCAAAGAGCTATCAAAGAGAATGTGTTCTGTCCTCCGTTTACAGAGAAGCATGTTTAAAAAGTTAAAGACTGCCTGAATCTAGTATATTAAAGAGAAGCCATGAGAATTGCTTGTAGCAATACTTTTAAGCAATAATGAAGTTATTAATCTTACTTGAACTGCAGGAATCTTCCCTTTTCTCTCCCTTTATTTAGGAGCCATAAAAAAGAAATTTTGTATTACAGCAGTTTCAAATGTTCACAAAATGTTCATATCAGGAAACAGCAGAGTTTTGCTTACCATCCCAGGCATCAAACATATCAATAATGAAGTAATCAATGAATGATAATTGAGATTTGGGGATGCTGCAAGTATTTCTGTCAAAAACTGGCATCACAACAGGTAAACCTTGCCTCCTTTCTTCATCAGTCTGCAAAAAACATTCGTGATTATTCATCTAAGACACATTCTGTTAATGAGCTTCTTTTAGCAGCAGATTGCCTGGCACTGACTGGAGCGTGGCAGTATCTGCTGCCTGCTAAATCAAAGGAGGAACCTGAACAAAATCTGAAGTAGCTGCAACTTAAGCACCTAGTAGTTCAGTTTCAGCAGAACAGCAGACAAATACAGCCTTCCAGTGCTTCCCACAAAGAGATACATTTACCTTCTGTATCTGCACACAAGCTGACCCTATGTAACTTCACATATTACCAAGTTATGAGTGCTTTGGACCTAAGAGCTGCTCAACCATTTTCAATCTCTGATGAAAGCCATGATCTGTCCCGCTCAGAGATAGCAAAATTCCTTTTTTATTCCCTTGCCCCTTGCTTGGGGTGCCAAGTTCCAACTGCAGTGTTTGGTCTATCATCTGTAATGATGACTGCCCTCTCCTTTTCCACATCTTCCTAAAACCTTTCCTCATCACAGTGTGCTAAGGGCTTAGAGCATTTCTTGGAGTGAGTGCTGTTCCCATCCAAACACCAGAACCTGATGATCCTATTCCCAAGGCAAAGCCAGCGTGTGGGTACAGAAGACATCCTTGCTCTGTCTCATGTGATGGGAGTGCATTTGCAGGCAAGGCTCCAAAAGCCCAGTTCCAAACTGAACAACTTGAAAGCTTAAATTTTTCAGAAACTGCACAATGGAAGCTGTCAGCTTTCATCTCTCTGAAGGCATCTAGTCTTGTATCGGCATGAGTAATACCCATCATTTGAAATAAAAAGGTTGTTATTTTTCGCCTTACACAATGCAGCCTGAGACACTCTGTGACACTGGCACCCTTCTCCTCCCTTTTAAAGAGATGCTCACCTGCAGTTTCAGCAGCCTGTTTTAGCTGCCTTACCTGTGCAAAGTACTCCTCAGAGATGCGTCCGGCCCACTCTATACACTGCTCTCTGGGTCTGCAGGGGTTGGAAATGTCAGCACACTTTATCAACATGCGTTTGATGAGGATACGGTTTTCAGGAGACCTGAGAACAGTTTTGATTGACTCTCCATCACCATTATTCTGTAACATTTAAGAATTAAAAACAATCCATTAGCAAGGTCTCCATGCACTAACACAAAAGCTTTTGTGCCTTGGGAATGCTTTCAGCAAATCCTACAGGGATCAGTCCTGCTACTGGCTACCAGATTTGTTGTCTAACTGAATTTATAGGTGGATTATGAAAGTCAGCCACAGCTCTGAGCTAGCACTGAACTCCAGTTTCTGGATTCAGTCACTGTCTTTGTGACAGATCTCTTGGGCATCTTTGGACAAGTCATCTAATCCGTCTATGTCTTATCTGCCTTCTCAAAAGTCTGGAGAGGGTCAATCCATCACTGCACACATAGTGATGAGGCCCGTGTAGGCAGAGAAATGTCACTCTCTGCTGAAATCCAAGGATTAATGGACTTGCACATTAGGAGTGGAACAGTTGGTTTAAAAAGAGGGGCCGACCCAAAACGCAGAGTCACCCTCGGCACACAAACCCCCTCAGCCTATCAATCACTCTGACAGCACTGCTGCCATGCAGAGTCAGGTCCCACACTGCCTCCCAGGCAGGCTCCTCACTCCCTTCCCGTGCTGCTGGACTCTTTTAAGGATGGACAGGTACAGGAATTTACAACGCTGTCTACTCAGAATAGAAACGCTTTGAAGCAAGGAACATACAAGACGTCTCTGGCACCTAACAAGGTCTTGCTCTACAGTCAGAGCAGGGAAGAAGTAACTAACAATAATGATAATAATAATGTGCTACCAGTTCCTGCAGTGTTTCGTACAAAGAGGGAGATACAAAGCAGCAGAAACATGCTGACCTTTTTTTAGGTCAGAATAACCATGACATTTTTCAGAAGAGAATGCTTGTGGGGAAGAAAGTTCTTCCTAAAGGAAGAAACTGACGGTAGTAAAAAAATTAGTTGGTTGTATAGAAATGGCTCAGGAATACCTGCTCCACAGTTCTCACCAAAATGAGATGCCCAAACCAATTATTTTCCCTCGTTTTTAGGTATGTGGAAGGGAAAACAGAAGAAACAAAGTGAGATGTATACGCCTCCAAATGCATGGAAAAATTACATGTGAGAAAGCCAACACAAAGTGATGAAAGCTCCTGAAACACAAGCATGGAAATGAAGTACGGAAAATCAGACATCGTTCAGTTATGGACAGTAGAGAATATCCTGGTAGGTAAACCACCAGGAATCAAGAAAGGATGTTCATCTCTGTGATCTGTTCAAACCAAAGGCACAGTTCTACTTGCTGGATGCCGATGTCTTGGGAATAAAATGTGTTAACTGTGCTTAGTCCCAGCATCCTGCTCAGAGTGCAGAGGTGTCTCTGCATGTCAGATGTTGGCTTCCTGTCACAGCTTAGGTGACATCATGAAGGGAAATGGGAGGATAAAGGATGCTGGAGCTGGAAAGGATTTTTTTTTTCAGTTTATGAAACAAAAGCAGAAAGGAAACAAACAGAGCAGCTTCTCAGCATGGCTCTTTGAACAAATTTGTATAAAAATATTAAATAAAAAAAAAAGAAGTGGAACCGTCCCATTTGGAACAGGCGGTTGGCAGCCCAGCCTGCAAACACTACACTGAGTCACCGCCACGACTGGAAACCAGGCCAGAAAACACACACTGCTGCTGCAGCCAGAGGGACAGCAGGCTGGAAAGAGGGGCTGACAGTGTTGTTCTGCTCAGCACAGTAAATCATTTGCTTTACCCACTCACACATTACAGGCCTTTTAATAGGAACTTGCCAAACTGAAACTCCCAGCTGAAAGAAGGGAAACATTTTGCTTCTTGTTTTCTATAGAAATTATCTATTCTTTGTCTTTCTTCCCATCCTTGGGCACAATTTGCTGTGAATCACAAATGCCTTGTGGGGCAGATTATTTCCCTGCAGTCTCTGGGGCTTAAGGGTAGAACTAAACTTTTGTTTCATTTTTCTCTGTCCCTGTATGTGTTTTCACTCTCTGATCGCACAGGTCCAAGCCCTGTCCTTCAGCAGCACCAGCTGTTCAGCTCTCTGTAATAGGCAAGAAGAAGAGTTTGGCTCTTTGGATGGATGCTGCTGCTCCAATAACTGCTGCATCCCCATCCTTGGGGCGGGGAGAAGGGGCTCTGCACACCAAGCCAGGCCAGTGCAGAGCCCTTCAGCAGGACCAGGAGCCCTAGAGAGTTACCCTCCACAGGGCCAGTGCAGCGCACTACAGACAGCAGCAGCAGCTCCCTTGTTCTCCTCCTGCACTGATGCTGCTATGCTCATCCAGAGAGGCTGTCCAGCTGGGAACTTAACATCCTTTCTTCTAATTTATTCAGTACAACCAGTGTCCTACTGGGGCTTTGGCTTCACATTCACAGAGTTGCCATTAGCATCGCCGGGTGCCAAGAACAAAGTTAATTCTGGCATACACTCCTGTGGACAAAGGTACAATTCTCTAATTAAGCTCCAGTCTGCTTCTCATGGGTGAAGGAACAAGACCTGTTTCTCTCCCACTCTCAGATAATAAAAAGACTGCCTTCCCCCATGACACACAACAGTCATAAATGTGGCTTTCTAGAAAACAGGGTATGAAAATACAGAAAACCATCACGGCTCCTACATGACGTTGCCACTGATGCAAACTTTATCATAACCATTTCTGCAAGTCTTCTCTTTGCAAACATAATTCCAACAAAATTATACACTGCCCTTACTGGCAACAAAACTGCTGGTTGAAGCTGTTATTGAAACTGCTGTGGTTTTTCAGAAAGAGTTCTTAACAGGCGATTTCTTGTGTCCATGGGGTCCCAGATGGCTATTGATTATGTCTATATGAAACATAATGTCACCATCATCTATTTTAAAGATTAAAGAAGAAAGCAGGCAGAAACCCCATGAATGCTGCCAGGCAGCACTGGAAGCTGAGGGCCATTATTCCCAGAGAATGCACCACACACCAGCCCGCAGACCTGCCCTTATGCTGCACCCCCAGCATGTCCCCTTGGGAGGGAGGGAGTAATTCAGCCTCTGTTTTGAAGCAAACCTCGCCTCCTTTGCAGAAACGGCCAGCAACAATGCCCAGTCTTGCCACTCTGTCCGTGGGAGTGACTGGGTTAATCAGAATGGCATTTTTACATGAAAACAGACAGCCCAAGGCTCTGGTCCCCAGTACAACACCATGGCACTGTGATTTTAATAGGATCCAAGTGAGTCCCACTCACCCTCAAAATGAGTGACAACCATGTTCAGCAGAAGGGCATTCAAACCCAGAGCTGAAAGATAAATCGCCAGTCTCTCTTTCTCCACGTTTCTGATGAACTTTCTCAGAACACCATGTGGGAATTTCCTACTGCCAAGGGTTCCCAGTCCCTGCCTGGGGCATTTTAAGGAGGACTTGCAGTGTTGCTTACCCCATTTTCTTCTAGCGCTGCCAAGGGTTTGTTAATGCTGTTGACAAACTTGTTGACATGCTCAAAGTGCTTTGTCATTTCTGTTGCTAAGACCATGTCAATAATGACTTGGCGAAGGGTTCGATACTCATTCCTGTTTAAAGAAGGAAACAATTAAGAATGCTGGCTGGGTCACAAAGGGCTGGTTGCTAAAACAAAAATGCTACAGACCATTCCTGTTGGAGAGAGGTGCTGGGGGAAGAAGGAACAGTAATAAAGGCTTGGGCAGCTGCGTCTGTGTTAGATGGAGTACCTTGGGTGTGTAGAGACCTGTGTGCTCCGGGCATGACTGGATCTCTAAGAGAAACAGTGCCAGAGCTGGGCAGCAGCAGAGGCCCTGGCTGCCTAGGAGGCTGTCGGGACATGCCACACCCGCATGTTCCCAAGGCTTTTAGCACAGACACTCAGCAGTGGCTCACTCTCCAGTCAAGTTTTCAGCAAGATTTTTCTGCTGTATCTTGAGAGGACCAAGGCAATGGTCACATCCCTGCCCTAAATGCTTCTCTGAGGCTGCAAGAGCAACAGGTCCTTCATTATCCTGCAACAAGGTATTTAATTTTTGACCGATGCTCTGTGACTCTTCCTCTCCTTGTTCTCTACCCACCCAGCCATAGCGTGTTCTCTGTGCTCAATGACACAAAATAAACTCTTCTAGACTTGCTCACACTGAGATTTACACTAAGTTTATTAGGGTCTACTTTTTTATGGACAGGAGAAACTGACACTGGGGAATTACTCGGAAGTCTTTGCAGGAGAGGCAGAAGCACTCTTTTTCAGAAGCAGATTTCACAAGGGCCATGGACACTTATCCACAAGGCACTGCCCTCCTCCAGGATGCTTGTTTGCCTTATCTTACGTTACACAGAAGGCAGTGAGAGGTGCTGGTGGGCAGACAAGGCCCCTGGGGGTTAAGCTTACCTCTCCATGTTTTTAAATATATTGCATTTGCCATCCCGGGTGGTGAGCTGGAAAGCCAGGGCAGCGTGATGGCTCTCCAGCACCGCCGTGTCGTTGTAGAGGATTGCGAGCTCGCTGCCAGCGTTGCACAGGAAGGAATTTGTTCTTCCTGGGTGATCCACGTCATGGACTGTGGCAGCAATGAGCGCGGCAACCTCATCGATCGGATCCAGAGTTTGCTGAAAATAGAAGGGTGCTTAGTTTTCCTGGCAGACTCATTAGAAACCCTGTTCTGTCCATAAGATTAAGCCAAGTTGCTGAGGAATAAAAGCCAAAACTCTGGAGATCAGTAAGGGTCAGATGTTCTACACAGAGCAATGGAAAATTCATTACAAACTTCACTGAACGTTGCGTGACTTTTTTGGCCATTTTGCACCTCTTAAGTTTTGCCTCAACCACACCTTTGTCACAGCACATCAAATTAAACAAATATAAAGTAATAAATTAGTTCGTGTTTTCTAGCAACACTGAAACCACCTTCACTTGGAGTTAAGGTACTTGGCTTGGACAAAAGACCAATTCTGCTAAAAATTATTCTATTACCACCAGACCCCTTAATTTCCTTTGTCAATTTAATGTGTCCTAATCATGTTCCACTTACATGCTGGCTAGGTTTACAATTTGAAAGGAATGTTATCCATGCATCCAGTTTTTTAATAACAGTGTCCCGGGGTTACAGCTAATGCATATTCTGTGAAGAATATTTGATGTTTTGCATCCATGGATAAGTTATGTGTCACATGTTCTACACTTTCTGTATCACATTCTGATTCTGGTAGCATGCTGCACTCCATGCTTTATGTCTACTTGCAATGGGCATTGCTTTATGCCTATTTTTATCCACCCTGTCATGAAATACAAAACTCTTTGACTCCTAAGGTTTTATACTTAAGCTTTAATATTTTATTAATAGCATAAAGGAGAAAAAGAACTAAGCATCTCAGGAATATTTTGTATCCATTTGGAAACCAGCCTTTGTGCTGTGTTTACACTGGCATTTGTGAACGACCACAGATACAAAACAACTATATTAACATTTTTAATAACATGAAAGAGACACGAGAGCAGAAATATTCCCATTTGAATCTGGGAGCAGGGCAGATAATTTTCATTCCAGTTAGCTTTAATTTGAGGTCCAAATTCTCTACGAGCCCTCTACCACCATTCAGAATAGTTACACTTGGCAGATGAAAAGACAAACCCTACCCTACTTTACAGCTCCTGAAATTAAGCAGTGACTTGACTTTGCAGGAGCGGGGACATTATTCATTGAGGACTGTCAAGAGAGTCTTGTGGAGAACAAGAGAAGGCAAATAATGATTTCTGCTCCAGTTCATAGTTTACGCTGTCTGAAATACCCTCTGCTGTGTGTTAGCTTCTTCCTTCTTTCTTCCAGCTGCTGCTCATGGGATTCTACTTTTGTGGTATGAAGTTAGGAGAGAGAGGTCTGAGAACAGGCTCTCCTCCGAGGGGCACACTGACCCGTGTTCAGTCTGGCTGAGAACGACCTGTGCAGGTGGGAAATGGCCAGAAACTCGACAACACCTGACCTGCAGGACCACAGCAGTCTACCTGACGCTTATTTCACAGGGATTTACAGCACTTTTACACCCAACATCAAGTCAAGGATTCTAACTTTGTTATCTTAACTCCCATGGCACAGAAGTGGCAGTGATTCTGAGAATATGGCTTCAATTTGGAGGACAGAAAATTCTCCTAGGCAAGTTGAACTGAGCTCAAATTACCAAAAAAAGAAAAAAATTCTCAGCATGAGTTTCAGTGGCAGAATTGGGCTTTCTGTGTTTAGATTAAGTTGAACTCTGGGCAACACAAAAGCAGCTGGGCTATAACTTTGAAAAGATAAAGAGAGAATTTTGAACTTTGATTCTGCTCCTTCTGCTGCTGCAACATTTTCTTCTCTTCCTATGCCCACAGAGTAACTGAAATAACATTCTGGAAAAAGAGGAGGCAGTCATGCTTCTGTGGCATTGAAACGGATCCAGATCTTGCCTGTTTTTCATAGATATTCTTGGGAAGACCAGCTAAACCTCTGGCAAATCAGGGGCTGAAAAAATCCAGTGACATTCTCTCCCCACTTGCCATATAGTATTTGCAAATCAGCCTCTGGAGAGAACACTAATGAGCTGCAGTTCCAAGTTAAGGGAATTACTACAGTTTAATGAGCTGTCAGAAGCTTGTTTACAGTCACAAATTTCTCAGCCAGGTGCCCATCACTGGCACTATCCTCAGGCAGACCAGTTCAGAATTTCTACCCAAGAATGTGACTCAGAAATATGTCCCACCACTCTGGTGCACACACACCAGGCACTGCCTTACTCCCCTCTCCAGTCTGGGCACGTGAGAGCAAAAGTTGCTCTGATTTATTCTGGTTGTCAGCGGCTCTAATACCCCAGTGGATGTTATGGTACTGACAAGTAATGTTTTCAACACTCTGCTCCAATGCAGTCTCTTCAAGCCTCAGGGCATCTTGTCCAGTGGGTGATAGAGCCTGCTTTAGGGCCTATATTGTCCTTTTGCAAAATGACCATCGCAAGGCGTAGGAGATGGTGATTTAACACATTAAATCTGTATCTGGCATGTTCCATCACAGAAGTAATTGTGTCGTTAGCTCACCCATCTGAGAAGGTTTAACTATATGAAGAAGTTGTACTCGAAAAGAAGGTTTTCTGATTCTCCCATCGAGAATTGTTCAATTCTGTAATATTAGTATCCATCCTTCTAGATACACTGTAAGAGAGATCCTAGAATTCATGTAAAGCAGCCCAGCTCTTTGACCTCAGAGTTACCAAACAGGTTGGCACTGGACAGATGTTTGGCTTTTGAATCTCTGAGAGATCCTTCTTTGATTGCATCTGTACTTCCCACCTACACTGCTGCTTCTAAGTGTGGACTCACCTTCACTCTTTCTTTAGACAAGAAGTAAGCAGTAGCGTGTAGCACATCTGCTGAATGAGTGGAATTATGGTAGGAGTTGGAGGAATGGTAGTTAGCCTCAATGACTTGTAACCATGACCTCAGAGTGGATTCTGAGCAGTTCAGGAATTCACAGATTCCAAAGCGAGCAAATATTTTGAGACCCAGGTAAACCAAAGGCCTGGGGAGAAAAACAAACAAGAAAGTTTTAAAAACGAATGCAGCTGAAAGAATATTACACAGCATGAACAGTATGAATCCGTGCAGCATTTTTAGCTAATGACAGGTAAAATGATGTGTAAGGACTCACTGCAGAATTACCATGCCATATGCTAGAACTGTAACACACAAAGTCAGCTCCCCCCTCATCCCCCCCCAGTGCCAGGCAAAGGCGTCTCCAGGTTTCTCCATCGGGGAACTGTAATGCACTAAAATTGAATTCATTATCCTGGCTTTATTACCAGATGTCTGCTTGGACTTAAGGCAATACTAATAATATATTCATACTTGTGAGTCATTGAAGATCACTTTAATTCTCCTAACAGATGAACTGCCATTATTTAAGCACGGTAGGAAGCAATCATAATTGTACTACTTTTAATAAGAGTACAGGCAACAAAGTACCTCCTTTGTCCCTCTGAGGTCTCTCCAGATCAGCAAGAACAGAGAAACCTACCTGGTGATCTCATGCATGTTGGCCGGGATAATTAATTAAGTTACTGCAATGTACCCATTAAATGTTGTAAACCACACAGACTGACTGTATTTTTACATTTTTCTTTTTAAGTACTTATCTGTGTTACTTCATTAGAAATGAAAATGCAGCAAAGAAAGAAAACCAGCAAGTGGATGTAAATACCTTCATTTAAAATAAAATCATTTTAAAGAAGAATAAAACCCTAGGGGGTTTTGCACCATTTTGGCCCATAAAACCATGGTATAAAAATGAAGTGTATGTATGTTAACTAAGTGCCTGACATCTTTCTCAGACTTTGGTTTTGAATACCTTTCAAAGCTCTTACAGGTCTGGGGTTTTGACAAAGGGTTTAAGATAGTCAATTCATTGCAGGATCTGGCCTCCAAAGTAGTGCCTCACAAAAGCTTTTACCTAAGACAAAGCATGATACATGAAGCTAGACCCAGAAGGGGAACTTCTAATAAGCATCAGAAAACAAAACCAAGAAACTTAAACAGAAAGCTCAATTTACAGTCCTGGGGGAGCCTTTGCTACTAATGAAGTACAGTCTATCAAACCTGCTGATCTTCCTTTGAAAACCCCTGTGATGGAAATTGGTGTGCCCTGCTTTTCATCAGTAAATACTCTTCTGTTAAACTTACACATATGATGTAGCCTGCCAAGATTTTAGAATAAAGACCTTCCCCTAATCCCAGAGAAAGGCAATGGGAATTCTGCTGAAAAGCTGTGTTGGAACTGTTCAAAACCTTCCCAATCAGACGGAAAGAAAATAAAACCTGATCTGTATCAACTGATCAAATCAAGACCAGCATGTTGACTCTGTGTGTAGTTTGCCATTATAGGAATTCGAATCCCCACAAGAAAATAATCTGATTGAGTAAAGGAAGGGTTTAAAAAATATGTTGTATTGTCTTTATACCACACCAAAGATACATAATCTTGACTTACATCCACTGGGAATTTGCAGGAAATAGTGTGTGACGAAACAGAAGATATTTAAGATGCATACACAACTAGAAATGACAATGAGAAAATTTCAAATATCTGACACTTAAAATAAAATGAATTCACTTTTAAAAGCACAGGTAGAGAACTTAAGGATCTGATTACAGGATGACATTTAAGTCACTTTTCAGCAACTTCAGTTCTGCATTTACTTCAATTCTTGCATTTACTGACCTTTTATGGGTGGCAGCCTCAAGTTCAAAGATATCAAAATCCCACTGCTCCTCATTTTCCATGGCCTGTGTTATCCGCGGGGGTATGTCATTCAGGGAGATCGGGGAGCTCAGACTGCCAGCGACCTGATGAGTCTCTTTTGAGGAATACAGTTATTACTATATGTACTCATTCACAGCATATTAAGTAGTATATTTAATAGTGAGATACAGTTTCACTGAATGACCATGCTTTCTCCTCTGCAGTAACACCGGCAACTCTTGTTTCTATAAAGCTCAGTAATGCTGCAGAAAAACACTTAGAGATAAAAAAACACCCCAAATGCAAAAAATGCTCATAAAAAAGAACATCTAATCACATTGCCCCTGTTTCTTAAATTTCTGCACATGTTCTAGTATCTCAGCAGCTGCCAAATTAAAACTTACGTTTTGCTGACAATATGTATTCGTTCCCCGATAATCTTCGCAAACCGTCCTGTTAAATAAAAGTTGCAAGTTAAATGCAGGGTATTGCACAAAAGGTCTAGGAGATGATGACTCCAAATAGCAGCACAACAGCTTCAGAGAAGCCTGACTGCAACCTGTCACAGTCACCAGAGCTGCCACTCCCTTATTTGTCTGTACTGCTGGGATTTGCCTGTTTTACATACAGCTCGTAACAGATGAGAAACTTGCAGGCTAGGGGATACAGCATGGACTCAGATGGGTACAAACTCAAGTTCCTCAGGTGCAGGTGGAGGTCTGGAATTGCAGCCTCACATCTGTCTTTGCCTGGACATCATGCAGACAAGTTGTGGGTCTCTGTGTGCCACGAAGCAGACGCGGTGTGTCCGCGCACTTCCCACCAACACGCAAAGGTGGGCGGTGGGAGGGAGGGGAGGGAGACATTCCTCTGCTCTCCTGCCCTGGTACTGGCAGATCCAGTCACCTCAGCAGTGTAAGAATCTCATGACTGCAGAGGAAGAAATGACTCTGAGGCTTCCTTTCTATCACACAGAACGTGTGCTTGTTTATTCTTCAGGTCAGTGCCTCCTAAGGCTTGATTCTGGCATGATGCCTAGATGTGAACACTGAGATGATGGATTAAAACTAACAGAATTATGTATTTAATGTTTACTTTTAGTTTTATAATTCTAAATGCTGTGGCCCAAGTCCTGATTGCTCTTTTGAGGTAACAGCTGTTAGCTCATGTTTACCCCATGATGTAAAAAAACAGTGTTTAAAATAAAAATTTTGTGAATGCACCTTACTGAAACTGTTACTCACACCAAGTATAGCAGAAGTAAATGTGGATCCTGTATCTGAACATGGAATATCTGCTCTTAAAAGAACCATTAGATTGAATTTTTATTTTCACATTTGTAAGTAAATGAGTCTGGAGTTTTGTGATTTAAAAGGAAAGGGAGTACAAGAGTGGCTGTTCAATAGAACTGCTATGACACAAATATTTAGGACACCAGATGCTGCCTATCACTTAGAATCAAAGATTAGTTTTTTAAGAGTTGAAATAGCAGGTGTAATTGTATCTGGTAAATCTATCTTTGAACTCCAAATGCCCTTCCCGCTTGAGAGTTCAAATCCAGTAACGTATTGCTTGTCCCCTTCTCAGACATAACTTCTGAACACAAATGGAACAATATGATTCTGTTTCCAGCAGACCCTTTGATGAAAAAATGTTTCTCTCTGATAACTTTAAAACTCATACCATGCCATATGCTCTGAAATGAATTTTCTCAGCTTTTCTTATTGCTCCAAAGAAGATCCTTTGGTTTATTTTAAGTAAGGATTTTAAAATTTGCAATATTGTTATCTTCATGTCCGTGGACCAAATACAATCAGAATAGAAATGCATGTAAGAATCAACAATCCACAAAAAGGAGAAAACAGGTGAGTTTGTGGACTCTTATGTATTCAGCAGGAGAAAAGATTCACTTTGAGATTAATGATTATACGTATCAATATCCTTCCTATATTTTCATAGTTAAGGTAACAATAAGTTTTGTCTACTCAGTGAATACAACCCAGTATGAACCATTCAGGTCTTCTCCTGGAATTCCTGCAGTCTGCTATATGTTTCTCCCAATTAGATATTTGCTGTGGCATTTTAAAAGGCATAAATACACATAAACTATTTGAAGATTCTGATAGATACTACAAAGGCATCACAATAGTTCCAACATGAAATTGTAACAGCCCAGAGACATCTCTGAAGAGCTCACATCTTGTGAGCCTTTTTGTGTCCCACACACTGTACATTTTTTTCCTGATGTAGCCTTTCCTATGCAACTCACAGACTAATGAGAACACATATCCTTAAGGCACAGGTAACATTCATCTAAACTCATCTCCATCAGGAGGGTCAGACTCCAGGCTCTGAAGGTTTGGGTTCAGTTCTTGCTTCGTTATGTGCCCTTTGTTCAACTTGGGGTACCGTGCTACAGGTACAAATATAATCCAAGGAACAGCAACAAAAATACGTGTTTTGCACTCTTCTGAAAACACATTCTTTTGATAGACTGAAAAGCCCCCCAAAAACATGTTGTTCTAATCCTCACTAATAAACACAAGTGTCTGGTTGTTACTTGAATGAATGACATTAAAAAAAAAAAGAACTGGTTTTACTTTCCATTTCTACCTAAACTAATGTTTTAACAGGGCGGGTCAATTTTCTTCCCATTTTCAGAGCTATGTTATTCAAGTAGAGAGGGGGAAAGTCCACAAAAAGAAGTGTGCAGTTTATCCTGAAAATCAGGCATCGTAGAGGCAGAGCACACGGCAGATGATAAAGATCAAGTAATGGGGAAAATCAGGCAGCCAACATTAATCAAGAGCTGTTTGTGGCAGTGAGTACTTACTGTCATTAACCCTCCAACAAGGTCACTTGTATGTGGATCCTCATCTTTTGTCCCCAGTTGTGGAGAGTACAATTCAGTGGTTCTTAAAATCTCCAAAGCCCGGTCTAAAGCTTCTGCAACTGGCAAGGGACTGCTCTCTTGGGCAGCATTGATGATGTTTATTACCTAATGTAGCATTAGACATATTGTGAACTTAGAAGTGATTTTAAAAAAAACAGAGACACTCATAAATTACTATGGAAAACCCAGGAAAATAACAAGATCTAAAACTTTAATCCACATGGGGGAAAATCAGAATGAAAGGGGTATTACTGAAACACTGATGTTTGCCGCTGACTCTGGGAACAAGATTGTGGCCTTATTAATGATCTTACTAATGAGTTTCCCCTCCAAGGCACAGCCTCAAAATGTCTCTGAGTGGATTTAATGTAACTTTCTCCCATTTGCCTCTCTCAGTTTATCAAAGAGCTGATTTTTGACAAATCCTTGAACAGTTTCAGAAAGCAGCTGACAACGCATTAAGTAAGAAGGAGGAACTCCAGCCCCTCCCTCTTAACAAGGATCATCTGATGGCTGCCCCCATGGATGGCACTCTACCCAGCAGGTTTGGGAGATCTTTGCTCAGAGTATCTGGCTTGTTGGAGCTACAGCAGTGGGCAGGTGGGACAGGGGAAGGGGCTGCAGCAGGGGCTGGGGCTGCCTGGGTGCTGTCCTGGAGCCTCGTGCCCCAGCGCCGCGACATTACCTTGGTGATGGGCGCCTCGATAGTCATGGAATGCACCCTGGCCATGGAGGAGCGGCGCCGCTGGGAGCTGCCTGTGTGCAAAACAGAGCAGGGTTTGTGCAAGGCCCCACGGGAGGATGCAGCCAAGAGCTCCTGAGGCCTTTGCTGCACTGCTTACCCCGCTGTGCCTTTCAGAGGCAATCTACTGCAGGATGCATACACATGCTTGTGATGCTGTGCAAAGAGACGCTGGCTGAACCACCGATGCCCCTGATTAGAGATAAGTGGCTGTGACAGCCTGGCAAAATCATGGCTTCGCTTTTTTATTTAAAATAATTAAAATATTCAGTTACAAACTCAGTTAAAAGACCATACAGATGCGTGTGTATAAGCTGGCGGGCACAGGTAGGTAACCACTGAATTTAGATTATTACAGGATGTATCTGCTCTTGCTGCCTGATGCAATATGACAAGTCATAATGAGTCAGCTTCCAAGCTGAGCTAAATCACTGAAGCTCTTTTGAAGTACCTATGCCAGATAAAACCAGCACAGGTTCTGGCCTATTATTCACTGGAAATTTAAAAACAAATGTTTTATATCGGTGAGCAATTTTGGTTCCGCAGAGAAAAGGTCAAGATGAGATTTTTCTGGATATTGTGCTACCTGTAAAATGCAGACACATCCCAGTTACTCATTGTGCTGAGCAGTTCTTAAGAAGAAGAACCAATGCTATTTTTGCTCTACTGGAGCATGGCTGTTTTCCCACTGCCACGGACATGCTTCACTGCTGCATGCTGCCTGGACTGTGATGAGGTGTGATTTAACGAAAGCATGTAGGTATCAGCCATATAAACCATGAGTATGTGACTCATCTATCAAGTTTGGGGTGATCTAACAGAGCAAAATACAACACAGTGAAAGAAAACAAAATTAAGAAAGAAAATCTTCCTATCTTTATCAAGAGAAGAGGTAGGGAATGTAATAAATTGTGTATTGGGTTTGCAAGACAGCTCCACCTCAGCCAGACCCAACACGATGAGCTGTTTCACATACCATCACTCCCTCGTGATGTTGTGGATCTGACATCCAGGGATCCTTTCCTCGTGTCTTTGTGTCTGCAAGTCTGAGTATCTGTGAAGGAAAGGATATTGCATAATGACACAAAGTTTTGCCTAAGATGTATGTTAAGGGAAGTGAAGCTCAGAAAAGCCTGGCAGCAGCTGAGTGACATTGACCTCAACGCTTCAGCAGATGAGAGCTGCTGGAAGTGCCTTTTAAAGCTCTTACCCTATTACACTGCCCTGAACCCAGTCAAGTTCTCAGGCAGAACACGCCCAAACGTCTGTGCAGAAGGAAACAGTGTGGAGGGAGAAGCTCCCCTCGTGCCACTGTGACACAGCTGCAGCTGCAAACACAGCTTGTGCAGCACTCCTGAGCTCACCCAAGTAACCACTGCCACCAAGGAGTGGTGGGCCAAAGCAGAGCACGTGCCAGCAAACGAGGCAGTGTATGCCAGGCTGCTCATCAGGATTCAGCCCGTGCTAAGTACCCACAGGTACCCACGGCGTGGATGCCAAGGATGTCCTGACTGAAGTGCTGACACGTGGGATGAGGGTGAATGGCAGTTCTGGTCACCCTCATTTGCACCCACAGGCAGACTCCCCACAGAGCAGCCCAAAGCAGTGCAGACACAGGTGCCACGAGCTACAGAGCAGCCACGGCCACGCGATGACGTGACAGCATCCTTCTCATTTCTAATTCTGTCACAGGGACCCACCACCTACAGCTGAATCGTGGCACTGATTCCAGCAATACCACCATGCCAGCTTGGGGCCCTGGGACTGTGTTTTCAAAGGTGGGTTGCTTTATGTCACCTCTAAAATAAGTGAGGCAGGTGGAGAGGGGGCTTGTATTTACTTTCCTGCCTTTTGGGTTGGATTCCCAGCTTATCACGAGGTAAACAGGACTATTCTGTGAAACTGTGTTTTCAGTCAAATCACTAACAGTGGCCTTTATTCTCTCCCCAGACAGATATAATAAATATATAGAAAATAATAATAAATAAAATAAAATAACATGTTCTCCACTTATTGGGGCAGAAGAGAAGTGTCGTACCTGTCTGAGATTCAGCCTGAATACATTCACATGTCTTCTCCACCTACAATCCAGTATGAGAAATCCAGTTAGTCAGAACTTTGCCATCATTTTGGAACACTTAGGGCTCAAACTGAAGTGAGCATAGCACTGTTTTCACTTACCTTATTGTTGTCATTGCACAGTCTACTAATTGACACATAGTGTCTAATCTTTCTGTAGGCAAAAAACAGCGTGTTAATTCCCATCGACACCTCAGCTCTCATTCAGTGCTGACACTTGGGTGCTCCGAAGGCTCGATTTGGGGACCAAGTGGAAGCTGCATTAAAATCTAGACATGCTTGAATTTTGCCCATGATCGAAGCACGCAGCGACCTCACCACGTAACAACCTCTGGCAACAGCCAGGAAAGGAGCATGGGAAAGGGAGCGTGGGAGGGCACGGTACGGGTGCCCAGTGAAACAGGACGTGGGTCCTGGTGGGGCCAAGACGGTGCACAGAGAGACAGGAGGGTGCACCTGCACTGCAGGGAGAGTTAGAAAGAGTCACGAGTGAGCACGTCTGCATCTTCGGCTCCTTTTGGGGGAGAATCAGGAGAATTTCACTTTCCCTGCACACAGCATGTGAAGGTGATTTTGCCCCAAGGAATAAAGGGCAGAGGTCTGAGGCACCCTTCCTTGCATAAGCTTCCATTATACTCAGTAGCAGGATAATCCAGTATCCGCTGAAAGCAACTGAACTCTAAACTGAGCCTTCATGCAGACACAAATCATGGCTTTAGCTTTCATACTTACCCTCCCTGTCCAATGACAGGCAGTATCTTCACATTTTGTTGTATGCTATCTCCGTTTTTCTTTTTCGCATAGTACATTCCTTGCCATTCCTGAAAAAATAATTCAAGTGGGAGGAAGTTCAGATAAAACACAACGAGAAGCTTTGGCTTCATACCTTCTTTCACTGAAAGCTGTCTCACAATACAAAACCAGGCAGGACTGGCTAAGCTGTGCTCAAACCCTCACATTTCTCCCCTGTAAGGAACCTGCAGGTCACCGTGTTGCTGCCAACGCACGGAGAACCTCCAGAGGGGCAGCCTGGGAACACTCTGATGGCAACAGCCGGACCTCAGGAGCTGTGGGAATCAGAACCGCGTGTCCTCCTCCCCATCCTACCTCAGGTGTGTTGCAGCTCATTTTGGGGAGACCTGGCAAGGAGCCCCACGAGAGCAGGAACTCAGACCTGAGCTCAGAGCAGCCCCTGCCTGGAGCAGAGTCCCCCCAGGGCAGGAAGGTCGCTGCAAAGCTGTTACACCACCCTGATCCCCTTCCCTGCTGGATGCACCGTCTCTCCTGCGTGGTTGGGATGTCTCATCACTGGTTAACGTTAAATTATCTGTGACTAAAAGTGCTTTGATATCCCAGCACATTGACTTTGCATACTGTCAGTTTACTATCAAAAAGCAGCAGAGATTTATTCTGTTTTTTTTAAAGCAGAACAAAGCCCAACACAATAGCTCCTGGATTCTGCCTCCCCTCTAAAAGCACCCTGGTTTTAGGACTGCCTATGTGTTTCCATCCCTGGAATAGCTGTTGGTAGTCTTGTTTAACAGATGCATATTTTGAGCTGGGCCTTTACTGAATACCAAGTGATCAGTGAATAATTGAATCCATCTTGCACGTTCACTTAACACATACTGCTCATGCCAGTTGCTGTATTTCCGTTGAGTTCAACAAACTTTAGATCAGGTCTTACATATGTGAAAATACCTTCACGAGGCACACAATACATATTTATTTATGTGAGACTGGCAGATTTCACAGTCAAGGAGGCCAGAGCACAGGTACAGAGAGAACAGTTTTACATTTGTGTTGATGGAGCCAGCAAATAAAGACTCCAGCCCACAGAGAACTGCATGGTGACAGGCTGTACAGAAAAAAATATGAAAGGCTTCTCTGAGGATCTGTCAGAGAAGAGAACTGTGCATAACAAACTGTGTAGTGAGCATAATGTCTTCTGCGAGCTGCTTGAGGAATATAAATGAAGATAAAGCAAGCACAACAAAGTTCAATGCTCTCATAATTAAAACCATGCATATCAATAGTTTCCTGACAACCAGGATGAGGTAGAGATGAGTAATTGATCTCCAACCCAGGTAATAAACCCAGGATGTGCACAAAGGGGTGAAGTCATCAGCTACAGATTGGATAATTCGCTCATTGAAAGCGCATCCTTTTCAAGGCAGGTTATTCACTAATGTGCTCTTCTTAGTCAACAGATCGATCTTTCAACTTGTGAATTTCTAAAACCTGTGAAACTGTGGCAGGAAATGTGTGAGGGAAAAGGTCAGCGCAATTCTGAGAAACAGGAGGTCCAAGCCAAACTCCTGCTGCTAGGTAAAGTTCTCCCAGGGATGTTACTTAAATGTATTTTAAGAACACCATATGCTCTCTCCCAGAGCCTCTGTCAGCAATCCAGCAGAGAAGAGCTATTCCCAAGACATGCTGTCAGTCAAGCCCACGGTTATGTCTGCACTGGAGCCACACCAGCACCGTGACCAGTCCCTGCTGCGGGCAGTGCTGGGATCAGAAAGAGCAAACACCACACACAGCAAACCCCAGAGCGTCACCCCTTACAGGGGGAATCAATGCTGAGGTTTCAAACCCCGTGAAGAAGGCCAAGGCACACATCTTTCCAACTGAGCACTCACACAGGCACAGCAAGGAACCCCCCAGTTCAGCCTTCCTTTCAGACTGGGGCTTCTTGCAATGGACAGCAGAGCTCAGCAAAGCCGCTCGCAGAAAACAGAGCAAACCAAAATAAACCCACGACGTCAGGAACACCATCTCAGAACCACAGGCTGAGTCAGGAAGGTGCTGCCATGGACCTTCACCACGGAGTGGGATTGCTCTCCCACCCCCTCTGGAAAGACCTTGCAAACACTTCCCGAGGAGCGAGAGGAACTGCGTGTCTTGTCGGCTTTACCAGCAGCTGCTCATCTCACTTCAGAGAAAGCAAAACTCAGAGCTGCGTGTCAAACTGCAGAGATCAGAGGCAGCAAGAATTCTAGTCAGGATTGCACATTTCATCTTAATGGATGCAATCTGAATTATGAAGCAGAAGAATGAAGAAAAGCACAACTTTTTTTGAACTCCTCAAGGACGGACGGATGAATGTTTCGAGAACATTGGCTTCTGGCAAATTACAGCCAGCTGCAGTAACAAAATATTAACTTCCAGAGATATGGTTTTTACTAAGAGAAACAACATCCTGACCCAAGAATTCCTAGGTGTCATGCAGTTACCAGTTTTTGAGTGCAACACCTATGAAGTTCTGTTTGAATATACTGAACTTGCTCACAGCACTATGCTCGTCAGCACAAGAGGTGAAATGCTGCAAGAGTCCATCTTCCTGAATTCCATTTAAAGACAAGAGATAAACTTCATGCAGCTCAGATTTTTTCCAAAGATCAGAAAAACTTCCTTTCTGTTATTTTTATTGCTATGTCACTATAGTACCACATTTGTTCAGAACAGAACAGTCAAACCTGTTGACAGGAGAATATCACAGCAGCAGTCAGTTTCCTTTTCTTGATATGCTGTAACCTACAGCAGCCAAAATGTGGCCTATTGTAGTGGGAAGCAGTCTTTTAAATTCAGGATATAAAGAAATCACAAGCCTGAAAAACTACACACAGACCATGTCAGAATGATCCAGCTAACTCAGGCACCTCTGAAAATGCTGTAGTATCTTGACACAAATGACCTCAAAACTTCAAATATTTCAAAGGTTGTTCCTCACAGTTAACCTCTGCTTGCAAATACTTCCTGTAATAATTTAATTGGCAATTCCTTTTTATATTAATATAGAAATGTTATAAAATGTTCCGAGGGGAAACACAAAACACCTGCAAACAGAATATATCCACCTAAAACAGCTTGAGCTGTTCCAGACAGACAGGTTTAAGCAAGTTAGTATTTCATT
The DNA here is from genome assembly GCA_013400235.1 of Oriolus oriolus. Classification (NCBI taxonomy): domain Eukaryota; kingdom Metazoa; phylum Chordata; class Aves; order Passeriformes; family Corvidae; genus Oriolus; species Oriolus oriolus. Next base: position 722,907 of record VXBT01001421.1, read on the forward strand.
AGCCCTCACTGTTGAAGTCGCAGTCAGGAGTAAAATTAGTACAAGGAAGGAGATGAATTAGATTTAGATTTCTAACATTCATAGAGTAAAATATATTTCTGTTACTAATGAAATTTTTATCAGCCCACTAAATATTTAAAAATTTATCACTTCATATCTTGAGAATTGATGGCGTGGATTTAAGGCCCGCCACATCTAATGTATTTGAATTAGAACTTAATAAACACTCCCTCCTAACATCAGTTCTCCATTACACAACTGATTGTATTTATTTACTGAAATGACTTCAGTCAGGCAACAGAGGTGTGAGGCACCACAATCCAAACCATTGTCTGTGGCTGGGATCTCTTCCAAGAGGCCAACACACGTGGAAACGGGCGACACATTGTCCTTGAAACGCACGTGGAGTCTGCACCCAGCTTTTGTGGCACCCTGACCCACAGAGCACGGCTCACCCCAGTGTTGCCCTGAGTTTTACAGTTCTTCCACGTTTTTAATGCTGTAGATAAGAGTTCTCACGCACTTTCTGTAAACGTAAGCCATGTTTTGCTAACCCTTCCTTTTGTTTTCGTTCTTTCTCCTAAGGCGCAGACATTTGATGGATTTTTTCCTTTGACCAACGTGATTGAGGGGTGGTAACCTCACCCTCCAACCCACGGTGGCTTCTAAGAACATACAAATAAACGAGTGCGGGTCCTTTCTGGGCCCTTGGCATCTTATCCTGACAGAGCTGAGTCTGGGTCGTTCTTTGCGCGTCCAAGTGCGACACCCCAGCTCTGCGCCCGCGTCCCTGCGTGCTGAGGTTTGCTCTGGCA
>VXBT01001421.1:723952-778211 GCA_013400235.1 Oriolus oriolus
AAGCAGACCCCTGCCAGCCTGGCAGGAGGGGTCCAAAGAATAGTTTTAGGGTTTAAAGTGTAACACAGTATGGTAATGTAAAAGTTCTTATAGGCTGTATGCAAATGCTATAGGATTTGTATCTTGTATTAGATTGGTTAACAAAAATCAGAATATTCAAGACAGAAGATGATTTATGGCATTGTAATTGAGAAACTTAGTCACTTCTACTTCTACTCACTCTCTTCTTTCTCGCTTTTTGCTCTTCTTCCACTCTCTCTTGTACTCTTACCCTCACCCACACACTCACTATTGTATTTCTTACCTGCATGCACTGTCTCTCTCTCACTTGCATCCACAGCCTCTCCTGCCCTGCTGTGAGCTGCAATAGCAGCTCCTTGCAGGGCCCCAATACCCACGCCCTTTGAAATAAACTCCATGCTCTAAGTCCATTCCACAGAGATCTCTCGTCATTAGCAGTCCCGACCGTCCTGACCAGCAACGGGTCCAACCCGATATTCTACACACCAGGTCACGTTCAGCGCCATCAGGAACCAGCTCATCCCAGGGCAGTGAACATTTCCAATGGAAACCCATCAGACAGCTCCCACGCCATCGGGGAATTAAACAGACTGGCAGCTGGCACTGCCTGTCTCGCCTTCAAGTGATATTGCGAATGTCTCCTTGGTGTTTTTACAGTCTGAACTTGCAAAGCAGCTTCCACGTTTCGTGGTGGAATACTTCAATATGGTGCTTTTCCCATTTACACAGCACCAGGTAACATGTGCATCCATCTCATGTTTCTTCGGTACTCCCACACCATTTGCTACGAACAGTACAAATTATAAAGAAATGCAGCAAGTCACTTATTTTTGTAAAACAAGTACCTCTACCAAGCGAGAAAAGGGAAAGAAGCCCTTAAAAAAACGAACTTTTTTTTTTTTTTTTTTTTACTTCCTGTTCTTGTTTTAAGTAAGTTGCAAATGCTACGTGTCTGGGAAGCTGCAAGTCACAAGGCATGTCACTGCTGGACCACAATAACCTTTACAGGCAGCAAATAAAAGTGATACAATGCCATTACTCACCTTTCCTATCTTTATGCAGGAATTAATAGTATCTAGGAAATCAGCTTTTTTTTCATTTATAGGCACTTCTGTTAATTCCTTTTCTATTAGTTCACCTATTTGGTAGCCCATCATGGTTTCAAAAGCAGGATTGACGTACTGTGAAAAAAAACCAAACAAATACCCATTCAACAGTACACTTAATGTTTAACCAGGAGACCTCTTTCCCAGCCTGAAATAAATGCCTGCATGTACTACTCCTGAGAGAGATGCTCACATTTCTTTCTTTGTGAAGCAAACCAGGAATTTTCAGAATAGCTGTGCAGAGTGTGTGCATGTCAGCAAAGAGAGGGAAATTCTGCAAACAGCTGAGTATCACATACCCACAGAGTTCAGACAGACAACATAAATTGCTGAAGAATGGGCTCTGTCAGTTCCCTAACCAATAAACCTCAAACCTACCTCAGTGTTCCTAAAAAATCACAAACTGGATGGTGAGATACCATGGAATATTGACCATATCTCCTGGCAAATCCATCACCTTACTCTGCGTGAGGGCCAACCATCACTATTCCCCTGCCCAGGCAAAGCCCGGCCAAGCAGAGTGGAAGAAGTGGAATTTAATAAAGCAGTTTCTCCCTAAAGTGAATGTTGCATCTCACTGCAGTTTTTCTGTCATTTCCCTCACACTCCGGGGCTGTCAGCAGAGGGACAAAACTGGGTCTGAAAAAAACGTATTTAAAACAACTTCAGGATGTGTGCTGTTGTTTTTGTAAAAGGGATGAAGAAGGCACATCCTTCAATGAAGTTGCCATCGTCAAGATTTGGGTCAAGAAGGTACAATTTGTATCCATGTTATAACTCCCAGAGCCTTAGACACAAGCTCTTTACTGATAATAAAATCACTCCTCACTGCTTCATAGCCTGGGATGGAACTAACTCCTTTAAAAAGATTTCAGAACTGCAAACCTAGGCACAATTTCTTCTCCCTGTTTTAAAAAAATTTCTAAGAGAGGATTACATCCAAAAACAGTTGGCCCAAAAATTCTGACACATCAAACAGTATCAGATTTTAGAAAAAAAAAGGTAACATTATTTAAATAGAACATCCATTAGATTTTAAAGAGCATCAAATTAACATACAATATTTTTGGAAGAGAATGCATATAAGCCAGTGGCTGCATTCATTCTTGATACAGAGAAAGAATGAATAATAAAGACTCAAAACAAAAAACAAAAACAAGAGAGTAAATCCCTATTCATTCAGAAACACCAATCTCCCTTAAAATTTATTTGATTTATGCAAGACACTTAAAATTCTGAGAAAATTCTACTCTACAGCAAAACTCACTTCGGTCTTTTCGAACCATTAAGTTAGATTAGATTCTGGTGCTGTAAGAAAGAGAGTAATTGTAGACAAAATAAAATACAGAGCAATTTTCTGCACTTATGACTGGAACAAACCTGTATTACATGGTCTTCACTTGTGATCTCAATGGCTTCTTGACTTTTCTCTAATGCTGTAAATAATGAATTACATGCCCTGGAGAAAAAAGAAAAAGGCGTCCAAAAATTTTTATCCATTTAATTCTTCTTACATATGACAATAAAGTATTACAGCTCCATACTCAATAATGGTGCAGTTTAACAATTAATGGATTTTCTTCAGGGAACTGTCATTCTATAATTAACTACTGCACATTAAAATAAATACTCTGTTCAGGATATGGCTGAACTGGAACTTTTTTGTTGGTAATGCTTTTGGTAAAATTACCTTAGTTTGAATTGTGCCTGCACCTGTCCAAATTCCAGCTGAATCAACTCATTGTAACAGGCCATCCTACTAGAATTCTCTACATATCTCTGCAAATAAAAGGTTAGAAATATTTCATTAATACACATTCCTGTCCACAAGGATTTGAAGCTCTGGTTTCTTTTGCTTGCTAAAGAACCCAAAAAGGAGTAGATATGCCAAAAATGAACATGCTGGGACGTGAGCAGTGGGAGAAAACTATTTTTTGGTACTAGCAAAACTTTTCAGATTACTGCATTTTGAAAAGGTGATAGCAATGAGGTTCAACCAACCTGTTTATTCTCTGTGATTGTCAGCAGGATCAATGTATTTTTTTAAAAATCTACTTTTAGCTTTCATGCTACTCATTTAAAATAACAGTGAAAAAATTGTTGGGTCTCAAGTCATTAAAATTTGAAATTATTATGAGTTTCCAATTGTTAATACCCCAAATTTTCTATATAGATGAAAGAAAAATCTCCTGTCAAATATACCTTTATTGATTTCGAGGCTTTTACAGCAATGATCTCAGTATCTTTCACTTTCTAAAAACATTTCATATTTACCAGGTGTGAGCCTGCATGTTAAATCTTTGTTCACACTAAACTGCCACGGCCATGGATAGTTTGGGAGGCAGGATTGATTATCACAGGTAAGCCACCACAACCAAAGCTGCTAAACAAAATTTTCTACGCTTTGCCATTGGCCCCATCTCCGAGGCTCTGAGCCACAAATAACTCAGAACCTGTGCTGAATTATTTATGTGCCCACTGGAACGACTCTGTTGATATAAATGCCATTATCTTCAGGCTGTAGCATTTCCTGGATGGGGACCTTACTCGAAATAAGCAGATGGGTGCAACTGGAATGTGATGGGACAGCAAAAATCTGGTGAGCACGCAACCAAATATTCAGAATTGCGCCGTAAATCAGGCCCATTCCTGTTCCACTGCCAGCTGAAGGCAGTGAGGAACCCACTCAGCTGACACTCTGATAAGCAGCACCTTTTCTGCTTAGCTGGAATATTCCTGAAGGAACAGGAATATTCCTTCCTGTTGCCAAGGAACAGATTCAATGTAATACTTTTCAGGTGCCTCCAAACTATAAGCTAATGGCACTTGACAGCGTCTGAAGCCTGTTTGCAGATGGGAATTGGCATCTGATAGAAGAAATTCCCCAAAGCACATTCTGTTGTTCACTGCAAGCTGCCCTCTGCCTCTGCCACAGCCACTGATCAATTTTGTCCATGTCAGCTTTTCAAGGATAGGATCACGTATTTAATCTGAAATAAATGTATGAAGCAGAAGAGTCTCAGACCCACTTCTCATGTTCCCAAGAGTGTCATGTTGATGTTCAGAATTGGGGCACAGAAGAATGAGGAGCACCAAAAAGATCTACAGGTGGGGTCACTGACGCAAATGGGGACTGACAGCCAAACTTCTGCAGAGTTTCCTGCATGACAATTCTGAAATGCCAGTACAGCACATACCCTTGTGAAGCCAGCAGAGATCAGGGGCAGTATTGATGACTCTTCACGATCAGTGTGCCTTTGGAACAAGGAGGATAAGTCACAGATTATTTTTGTAATCAACTCAGACCAAATTTCACAATCCACCGATCCACTTGCACCCCAGATGTCACATCAAAGCTAATACTGCTAGATCCTTACAGGATCTGGGAATAAAACTTTTTTTTTTTTTTGTATTTTTTTATTAGCTTTCATCTTTGGCAGGGATAAACCAAAATGTTATTTTCCTTCATGCATGTAATGAGCTGCTTGCATCAAAAAACCCCTAATGCTTCAAGGAAACCCATTAATGAGTTAGGTCACTGGACTATTCCTACTTTTTCTGTACTGGATCCTTGTTGTTCAGGCTGTCCTTAGTCAGAAATGCACTTGAAAGTCTACACAACCAAAGGTTTAAGAAATTACTCGTTATCTGAAAATCTCAAATGGGCAGCTCAAGGTGCCTGGACGAGGATGGGTTTTCTAGTGCTGCCTACCCACTCCCTTCCAGTCAGTCACATTTGGGACACATCCCCAAATGAAGTATCTGAATAATCTGGCTGTGCCAACTGATAAAAGACATTTCAGCATATGTGAATGTATGGCTGGGATCTGGTAGAAAGGCCATTATGTGAAGTTTCTGTCAATAAGCAGATTGAAGCTGGTCATGTTTAGCAGATGGCACAATAGCTTTTATTTATGCATGAAGTTTTGGATCTTGAAATGTTTAATTAGGGTCTTTTTTTTTGGTAGAGATGGTGGTGTATTTTTAATGGGAAATTTCAACACCTCAGAATTGGTTTTCAGAATTAATGTTTTCTGAGAAATAGCCATTCCCAAATTATACTTTGAGGAAATTATCTTTCAGTTATTTTGTTTCATTAACTATACTGGATTTTTTTTTTTTTAGTTTTTTTTTTTTTTTTTAGTTTTACATTATTTGATGACATATTAGTAATGTTTTCGAAGGAGGAGGAGGGAAACAGCATATGTAGTTCTTTACTGAGTTGTCATAATCTCTTTTGCTTTTAAAACTTCTGTGGTCAGATGAGACTTTGTACTGATCAAGTTGCTCTGCATTGTTGTTCATACTCAGCAGATCTCCAGTTTTTGCTGAGATTAATCACATTGAAAGGCAGATCAAGAAAGGTTCAGAACACAGATCTGTGAGACAGCTTTGTACAGGATGTTGCAGAAGTTGTTTGAAACACACTCTGAAAGCCTGCAGTGACGGGGGGGAGTGGGAGGAGGAACCCAAAACAAAACCCAAAGTGAGACTCTTTAGTGAAAAACAGAAATTAAAAAACCAATTTCTGTTCCAATCCTATGGTCAAGGATAGTAAAAACTGGTACAGCACATTATTATTAGCACAGTAAGAAGTTCTAATTCAGGTTTTTTAATGTAGTGTTTACTTTTACAATGGTAAGATTTACGGTTTTGATCACAGGTGAAAGTAAAGATATGAGTATTTACCTTTGTACTACACAAATAATGACTGTATTTTCTGAGGCTTTCGTTGTTCTGATAGACCTTTAAATAAAAAAGCAAACCATTTAAATTCTTTTTAAGTTCACAGTTCAGAAAACATGACTTTACAGAATCTTCACACAGCTATTTTCTTAAAATATCTCTTTTAAATCATCTAACAACAAACCAAAAGTCCAATTCTGAGCCTGCTGCTAAAAACAGGGAATAAATTATATCTGAGACTCCATGAACATCCATTAATCTACAACTCAAATACTCTCAGTAGGGGAATGGCAAAGAACATCCTCTCTGAAACAGCATAAAATGGACTTGTTTGAAGGGCTTGGCCTCACTGATTCAAGGAGCATTTTATTGAATTCTGGGACAGATGGGTAAAAAAGGAACAAGGGGAGCAGCGCTGCTACCTCATCCTGGCCTGACAAAGATCTTATCCACTCCCTCCAGCTCAGCAAGAAGAGCCTTTGCCCCACCACAGTCCCCCAGGGCCCACACTCCGACCCTGCCACCCCACCCCACGGATTAATTCAGTCTAGACACGTTCCCAAGGGTGACTCCACTGCAAAGTCACTGGAGCAAAGCACTGCTGCCTGTCATGTCTCTGTGCAGCTCACCAAGGCAAATCCTTTTTTTCTCCTTTTTTCATACTTTACAGCAGTTTCTAAAATTATTTTTGGAACCTGTTTGCAATTCTGCTCTTTGTAACATATTTTCAGATGTTGTAGATATGGAAACGTGCACACCAAACATTGCCTGTTTGCACTGGGAGTTATTCAACAGCGAGTGACATTGCAAAATAATTAGAACACGAATGAAGCGAATGAATTAATTAAAGTGCTTGGTGGCACAAGCTATCTTTGCAGTTGATTTAGTGTGAAAACAAGGAACCAGGTATTTGGAGAAAAAAAAATTAAACAAACAACCAAACAAGAAAAGAAAACCAAAAAAATCCCCAACAGTTCACTACGGCAACAAATTTGTACGCTGTGCTCCAAGCCAGATCGAGCTTCAGAGACCCTAGCACACAACCAAAAATGCTGCTGCTATCAGATGTAAAGCACTGAGGTAACATTATTTGATGCTGCCAGTGCACATCTGTCCAAAACCAAAAAAATCAATGGTGGATAGAGTTTGTAAGAAGTCATATAAAAGCGAAAAAAAACCTTTGATGATGTGTTAACTGTACTGCTAAGCATTAATTACACTAAAGCAGTGCTTACCTGCATAACGCTTCTGCATCAAAGTATCTGGAATGTCTGTGGTCGATAATGATGATGTCGTGGTGTTTGTCCAGAAAACATTCCAGTGCAGACTGAGGCGTCCTGGCAATGTGACATCGGAACCCAGCCTTGTCACACGCCCAGCGGAACCCGCTGCTCTGGTCATCCTCCTCAGCAAACACCAACAGTACCTGAGGCAAAGACAGGCAGGGGATCACCACCGACAGAACTTACACTTACAGCAGGTTCTGTGACTTTTCCCTCGTCTTAACGTGTTTTTCAAAGCCACTTTTGAGGCTTAATCCATTGTTTTTAACAGAATTGCTTTCTACAGATCACTGCTTTTTTTATAGTTGTCCGTATACAGAGGGGTTTCAAGTGGGTGGAACTGCCAGAGCCGTGTATATCCACATGGGAAGAACAAGTTTTGGAACTGTCTCTCATGTCATTATCTACAAAGAGAGCTTGGGCAAGCAGCTGAGACAAGATGCCTGTGTTTCAGAGAGTGTGCATGAACCAACAGTGAGTCCACTTCACTTCACCGAAACCGTCTCACGTGCAGCCTTTCTCCTGGGCTTTATTTTTCTTGCCAGGATCATATTCCAGAAAAGGGAAAACAAACAAAAAAAAAGCCACCGCTCGTCTCGTGTGAATCAGTATTTAATGCTGCTGCAATGGCATGATGAAAAATGTGCTTTCCTTTCCATCTCATCCTAATTCCCCAAAGTCCTGGATGCTGCCCACTCTGGGGGGTTTCTGGATATTCCGGACAGGCTGGTCAAAAGGAACTCGTGCCAGACTGAAATCATAAGCAGTACCTCTGTATATGAAGTCCCCGTGTGACTCCCACAGAAAGCCTGCCATGGGATTTATGTCACAGAAGGAGATTATCACAGCTGAAACCCAGAACTGCAGGTCAGACCTAGGAGCCAGTATTTGCTCTGTCCTAACTCGCCGTGTAATTGGCAGTAACTAATCTCCCTGAGCCTTTTGAAAATCAACACAACACCTATAGACTTAAAGTATGATAAGGCCCAATTCCTCCAAAATGCATTTCCAATCCCAGGATTTAATATAGTACAGAAGATGAACGAAGTCTGCTAAGGAAGCCTCTCCCTGATGTGATGGTGCTTTGCATCAGGATCGTGTTTTGCAGGAGAAAACTTCTCTTGCCTGAGAGAATGCAGCGTGGCAGACTACAGGTGTGTGTTGTGTCAATTCTGGGGATGGCTCAGCACATGCAGCCTTTTGGGGAAAACAGATAACTAAGCCAGCATTTGGTCTGTGGTCCCAAGACACCAATCTCTCAGTAGTTTAATCAAACCACACTCAGATGCACGCCTTGGTCAGGCAAAGTGACGCGTGTGTAACTCACATCACACCCCACTGCTGTTTATCTCCTGCGTGATTTTAGCAGCTCCAGCGCTGTTACACTTTGGACCAGGCTGGTGAAATGTCTACCAGTAAATCTTAACATTTCCATGTACTGCATATTTTTGTAAGAATGAAGGACTTTGCAAGCATTCAGTTCAGGTTCCTTTTACGGCAACCTGCAAAACTGTTTGCAAAAACATGTCATGGTTTGGGCTAAATTTAGTGAAGTTAATCGATAACACTCCTTAAGGGGGGAAGAATGGGTTTCAGCAACAGCACAGAAAGTCAGCAGGTCTGAGCTGTGTGATTGACTCCAGCAAAAATGTGATGCTGCCCACCTTCTCCCCTCACACCTGCCAGCTATACTGCCAGGATCAGTCAGCAGCAGCTCAGAGTGGTCCAGGACCGGACAAAAGTGATGCAATCATTAATAACAATACAGGGGGCGGAAATACTCAACAACTATTCTGATTTTACTTGGAGAACAGCTGCGTGAGGACGTCCTAAGATCTGAGTTTTGATGATATTGCTGCTCTGACAATAGCTCAGGAAGATGTTGAACTGCAGTTCTTAAGGCAGACATTTTCAAATTTTTAGGTCCAGATCGCCTCTAGTGAGGAATTACTGACTGAGGAACATCTTGGATGATTAATGGTTCAGTATGCCTTGGGATATGGGAGAATTTCCAAAAGGAAGCCCAAAGGAATCATATATCTCCAAATCTCATGTCTATCCCAGGCAAAATGAGGGGAAAAATTATATTAACCCTTTATTAATAAAGGGATAAAAGAGGATTACTTATTGCCAGTCAGTAATGAATAGCAAAAAAAAATAAAAATTGCCAAGCTCACTTCATATCTTTTGTAATGAAATTGCAAGTTTGGTTGGCTTAGTACCAGTTTGATGAGACTTTGATTAAGAATTTGACTACCAGTAAAATACAAAATGAGGCACCAACTAAACTGATTACAAGGTAACCAGCACAAAGAACAGACAGCTCTGTGAGCTGAGAGATGGCTGGAGAAAACAGGCAGGGATTTTAGGATACTACACAGAATGTCCTGATAACAATCTGTTATGTGCACATTATCTCTTAAGCAAAATACTCTGCAAAGATCTCTACAATCCGAAAAATTCCAGTCATACACTTTAAGCTAACATCTGCGATATTTTAGAAATCAAGACTTGAGCTCGAACTGCTGTGTTACCTGAAGCTGATCTTGATGAAGTCTCATAGGGCCAAACTGCACATCTGTTACTGGTGCCTAGAAGAAACAAGAAGGGAACTTATTAATGCATTATACCTAAGGAAGAAGAAAAATGATCCCTGTTCTCTCTCTTATCTACCACTGTCGGGGGGATTTGCTGCTACCATTATGAGGTTGCCTCTTCACAAGGGTCTTATTCTGGTTTTGTAAGTTTATATGCTGAGCTGCATTAAGAGTTAGAAATAACAAGCTAGTCTTCAAGTAATTTTTTATGGTTATTTTAAATGTGAACTAACAGATTAGTCATGAAAGTCTGCGGGACAGGTTGTTATTTTTTCTGTGTCCTCTGTATCACTCCAGCTGTTCTGCAAAACATGGAAGTGTTTCAAACTTGCTTCTTTTCAAGTCCAAAAAAGCATTAAAGCTCCGGGAGAAATGCAAAAACATGTAACCCTTCTCTTAGAATTTCAGCTGTAACAGGTGCCCGAATTTCACACGCAGCAGGTGCCCAGGGGTGCTACAGAAACACCCTGATTCCATTTCTCCAAGAGCATTTTGCTGCATTCCCTGCTGCCCACCCAACCCCTCCTGGGAAGGCTCCGGAACTCAGGGATTTGTTGGGATGAAGCATGTATCCAGCACGCAGCTTTGCTTCGAAAAACCCCGCAAAAATGCTGTCATGTGTGTGATTCCCACGTTAGATTCTGTTCAAGCAGCACAGCTGAGTTTAGGACGCACGAACCGAGCCAGGATCCTTCCCCCTCACTGGTCCCTTCGTGGGAAGGAGGGCAGTGACCACAAGTGGGTTTATCACAACTGCTTCTCTTTTATATCACTAATCATTAATCAAACTTCAGCGTGAATGACTCTTCAGCTGGTACGAGACTACTTCCAAAGGAGTTAAACACAGAAATACAGAGGGAGACTCTAATAGGATTACGTGGGTTCAGTTCTTTGGGAATTCCCACCAGGCAAGTTTCAGCACTTCCAATGTACTTAAATACTCTTCACCTCTTGTCCCAGAAATAAAAACCAAAAAGCAGGAATAACAATGTTCCTGATTCAAAAGAGGAAACAAAGTCCAGCCAATGGTCCTTGGAGTCACACAGACTATTCAAAAGTAACTGGAGTAAGGAACCAGAAGAAAATAATCTTTGGCAATGCAGTAAATGTAAGGCATCTCTGGATTGAAATGTTAAAAAAAAAAAAAGGGCTGTTGAGCACAAAAGTGGCATTTTTACATTGTTCTTTTTCAAAATTAAAACCACACCCAAATATCAGATTTATTGCTTTGCTGCCTATAATTTTCCCAATGAGTAGTTTTAAAGAATCATCAGCACATCCCACAGAAAAATCTTTTAGAATTGCATGCTCCACTCTTTCTATGACCTTAATGCTCTGTTGCTCAGCCCTAGGAGTATCTCATTTGTGATTTTATTTATTTATCAACTTGGAAGTCATCACTGCAACATTAAATAAGCGAGAAACAGGAGTCAAGGAAAAATGGCAACAGAGTGCCTACAAAAGCATACCAGGAACCAGTGTTTGCCAGTGTTGCTTAAGAGGACCTTTAAGAGCTGATGTTAAAATGACATGGAGGGGTTTCAGATTTATTCAGTCATTCTGGTCAGATTGGCTTCGTTTAAATACTCTACAGTAATTTTTTTTTTTTCTTCTGATTTTGAGACCAAAAATCTCTCTTCAGTTGGAAAACTCAAGCTGCTTTTACTCTCCCCTGTAGTATATCATCCAATTATTCAAAATCTGCACTACAAAACAGCAAAGACTTTTGCTGATAATGCACACAGCAGGAGGGAATCCAGCGCTTTGCACCAGTGTCGCTGGTTTGGCAGCACTGGCAGAGGTAAATACTCATCCTGAATCAGTAAGACCAGCAGAAGTGCCTGAAGGACATGGAGGGAGCACGTCAATCGAGTAAAAGATACCTTTTTACAGTCACTTCTCTCACCAGAACTGTACTTCAAATCAAACCTTTAACTTTTTTTTGTACACTCCACCTGCCAGCGTAAACCAGCGAGTGCTCCGTGTCACCGGGCGATGGCCTGAGCGGGGAGGCTCAGATCCAGAGCTGAACTTCACTGGCACCTGTGGGGATGCAAAACCCCATCTACCAGGCCAGGGTACCCTTGGGCTATCAGTGCCAGCCCAAGGGGGATTGTAACAAATGAGATGAACACAGTATTGCCAGTTACTCCTTTTCACATGCTTGTTCCTTTTAAGAAGTTTGACAATGAATAGTCATCGAAGTATTGAAAGGAGTGAGCCTGAAAAACACTTTTCTGCCAGGAATCTGTGGCTATTGCTGCACTGAAAATACCTGTCTATGCACCATTTAAGCCCAAGTCACAAGAAGTGACCAAATGAGATAACCCGTCTCGTTACACATTAACTCGCTGTCCTGAGCAGAATCAAAGCCTTGGTCTGCATCTCAGCTGGAAAATTTTGGTGAACTCCAGTTAATTCTTAATCCTGTTGAAATCTGTTCAAATAACTTGATTAATCATTTATACTTTCTGTGACTGCAGGTAGCACTGAGAAGTAACATGCTGATTAGGTACTGTGTCAGAAATCAAGGCTTCGGCGAGGATTAGCAGAAACTCTCAACTGTCGCTGAACCAAATGAGCTTTAAAAATACCTCCAATGCTGCAAGCTTAGAACAAAACCAAACACAGCCAAAGCTCTCAAGTGTAGTAACTGCACGAACACATCTTTATCCACTCACACCTTTTTCTACTTCTTCCTTGGAATTTCTTTCCTAGCTGGAAAGCCCGAGTACATCTTCAGATTGGCAGACACGACTCAGGCATGTGACAGCCTTCCAGGCAGGCACAGATTGGGAAGAGTGTCTGAGAAGACAGAGGTAGAACTAGTTGTGGGTTCCTGGAACTGGCTGCCATCGAGCTGGGTCTGTTGCCAAAGAGCTGCTGACGCACAGCCCGTAAGTGCAGCGCGTGTGGCTGCGGCTCTCCGAACGCACACACAGCAACTGCAGCCATTTCACACTCTCTGACCCCTGAACTACTGCTGGTAGCACCTATTTCCCCTCAAATCTGCCCTTCTTATTTGAACACTGTATTTTCTGTCCTGTGGGACCAGCCCCGGCCCTGCACAAAGTGGGATTCATCCCAAGGCAATGGCCTTAGCCATAAGTGACTGACAGCTGTCAGCGGGGCACGTCATCCACTGACTGCTGTGAGCGGCTCAGCACGCACCAGAAACCATCTCTGTGCTGTAGCAGCTACACTGCAAACACTGAAATTGCTGATAGAAATAGTTCATGTTTCCAGTGCCCTGAGAAAAGTGAATGTTGGGTAAATAAAAACAAGTGGAGTAAGCTTTAAAAACACAGACCTACACAACTGTGACTGATCTGATTAAAGTACAACAAACTCGGTGTTGACCCTACGTAACCTGGTAAAGTACTTCTTTCTGTGAGTCATTCTTCATATTTTACCGGAACAGAATCTACAGGAATGGTCTGTTCATCACTGCTGGATTGTTTTTGCTTTCTTCCTACAGCTACAAAAACTTGAAATGAACTTGCTCAATGAATAAATGCAGAAAGGAATAAAGGCTGGACATAAAGCCAGCTTGATTCACATGCTCCCTCTGGCGATAAACTGCCTGGCTGGTTACAGGGACAGATCTTTGCAGCCCATAGGTCTCCTATTTGCTAGAAGCCGTGTACCCCAGCTTTCTCCAAAATGCCTCTTACCTTTGGAGAGGAGAGCACACCTAAAATTCTGGGCAGGCTCAGCTCCCAAAAAGCCCTTTGGCTATTAACTTCCATGCAGTACTCCTGCTGTGGAGGCCCAAACGCATTCCTCCTGGAGGCTGATTTTCTTAAGACACCTCTTTGCCCAAGTTTTTGTGGGATGATCTAAAGCAGAGCCCTGCGCAGCCCAAGGCAACCCTCGGCAGAGCGGCTGCTGCAGCACTGCCCACCCGTGAGAGGGGCTGCTGGGGAGCTGCTGGCGCCCTGGGGAGCAGCAGGGCTCCCCTGACACCCACAGGGCTCCATCCTTTCCCTTCTGCCGCAGCAGGAGCTGTGCTGGCGACAGGAACGACTCCTCCTCTGACCACTCCACACACAGCCCTGGCTCCTGACAGTGCCCCTCCCTAAAGGGCAGCTGGAGCTGCTCCTGCAGCTCTTCTCGCCTTTCCCAGGTGAGCACAGCTTCTTTTTCCTGCCACTCACTCGGACAAAGAGGTGCCATGAACTTTGGCTGGATGGATTGCAGATGGAAGCTGCTGCTGGAGGGCAACATCTGTGTTCAGCGGGCAGACAGACAGAACCTCTGACTCACTGTAATATATGACAAATAGCTACAGTGGCCAGACATATGACTTCACTGCTGGTCCTAATGGAGTACAGCCAGCAAAATTCATCATTTTCCTCAGATAAATGTTTTAAGACAGCACCAAAAATTTTTATCTAATTTTAAAACACATACTTAAAATTTCTACATATACTAGGTACGTGATATGAATCTGCATGGGTTGACTCAACCCAGTAAGATTTAACAGTCTTCATTATCAAGATACGCTGGAAGCCATAGGACTGTTAACACAAACTGAATTTTCATAATTCTAAGAAAAACAGAGATTCATTGTACAAAGGAAAGAAAATCCCTTCTCTTAACCTACCATTTTAAGCATAGATTTATCACCCCAGAAAACAAAAGCTCAAGTGAACTCATAGATTTATACCACACCTTAACTGATCCAGGTTCTATTTGCTGCGGAAATTTGAATTCTGCATGATAATATACTTTCTCAGAAACTTTAGCCAAATCCTCCTGGGAGCTGAAGGCTGGGAAATAAACAATTTCCTACGAGCTGGCGTGACAAGGGGCAGCATCTTGTCCAGCCAGGTCGTACCAGCATGGTGCCTCCTTCTCAACAGAGAGGGCCTTTGTGACTCATTGCAGCTCATACTTCTGGGCAAGAAAGTCTTCATGCTCAGGATCACAATTCACATTTTTCTTGGCTTATAATAACCTTTATCACTTCCTGAAGTACACGAGCACTAATCCAATCCATGTTCATTTACCTATTTCTTTCTCTGAGGAAATGCACCTCAGTAGATGGCTTAAGGCTCAGCTTCCTATTTTCCATGCACTTTCTGCTAGACACTGAACACCCTGACCACGTCTTCCTCGCAGACTTTGACAGCACTCTTTTGTTACCAGCTCAGCATCGGTACAAGCAACGTAAAATGCTGTCTGAGCAGATCTTCCCAACAGGCACAACTGTTCAGAGCATAAAATGAATTTCACAGTCCACAGCCTGAGTTCCAACTTGGTGAGCAACAGTGAAATCCAGAGCAATCCCATCAAATACAAGGAAAACATGCTGGATTTAGTTCGGTGCAAATGAAATGGGCGTCTGGCTCTGTGCAGCTCCTTCTTTTGTTGTTTGGAGGCCACAACAGTTTGAATAAAGAACAAGAGAGAACAAAGTGTCCAAGGTTTCTGCCTTTGCTCAACAGACTCAAGGACAAAGGTAAACTTGGCCTTCAAAGACCTTATGCTGTACAGAGTCAGTTTATTCTTTGCTGAAATACAAAGACAGGAGTTCTGAAAGGCGATTAAAATTTACCAAAATTGCTCTTCAACCTAGATGAAACCTGTTAATTCCAGCCCTTGATATTTTTTTTCTATTTCTGCTTCATAAAAGATGTAGACAAATGTCACAGACTCTGAACTCATAATGTAGCATTCTGACTCAGTGCTTTGATAAAAATCTAGCATTTAGACTAATCTAAATGGTGTTCTCACTGATGCATCTCTCTCAACGAAACAATACAGATTTGTATCTGTGTCACGAGGCCTACAGATCACCCGATGTTTCGTTCCAGTACAGTTTTCCTTTTATCTATTTCCTGTTTTAAACTGATTCCTAGAAGAATTATCTACAGTGCTGCCATGTAACAATACAGCAGACAGTTAGTGATGGGGTAACACATTTTTCTTAATCTGTTTCTTAAGTTTTAGTACATGTTTTTCAAACAGTTGTACATAAATGAGCTCTCGAGAGCCAGACTCTGGCCTCTGATTCACATCATTAGCAACATACAGTTTTGACAGCGTGCACTTTCTGTGAGAAGAAGAGCTGTGCTGGGTGTAGTGAGTGGCCAGAGCTCTCACATCAGGCTGCTGGCCCTTCTCTCTGGGCACGTAACCAGCCACGGGACTCACTTCCTTATTCCCAACGCACTGGCAACACCTTTACTGCTCCAGAATCCAGCCCCTCTTCCATTACTCAGCCTGGGGGCAATTTTTGTGTTAACTCAGGTCCTGAGGAAGCCTCCCAGGGAATTTACACCCTGGTGGGACTGGGGCTGCTTTACAGGAGTGCCGGCACACAGCGCTGAACACAAAGGCTATCCCAGCTCCATCAGGGCTCTCCCGGGCACAGCTGGGTTTTGGCTCTGTGCTCAGCTTGCCACACTTGCCAACCACTATTATACATATTTGTTTGTTTGTGTTTTGGGCCTGGTTCTCCACTGCATTTCCTCAGTGCAGTAAGTGAAGCCAAGCTGGAACAGAACTGCAGCAATGCTGTTGGGAAATGCCACTCGCTGCCTTCTTGCACACTTCAGACACAACCAAGAACTCCCACTTTCTACTGTTTGTAAGGTCTCCCCTTATTCTTTACCAGGAAACTTTGGTTATCAAACTGCAAGCGTAGCACATGCACAAGTGAATCATTCTGTTTGGCTGGGAATAATTAACGATGCTGTCTCAAAGTGACTCGAATTATCATCTCACTGTGGTAAGGCCTGGATGGCCTCTGGCCCAGACGAGTGGCCCACTGTGGTCACGTTGTACAGTGTACAGCAGAAAAAGCCAGTCAGCAGTCCCTGCCACTGGTAAAGGTCTGAACTTTTGCACAGAACATTGGGGGACATTTTTAGCTCCTGATATGGTTATTAAAGTGATCAAATAAATGTCATTATCACTTAGCGTGCCTATGGATCAGTTGCACAGATCTCCACACTCAAAGAGGGAGGTTGCTGGTTTCATTTTGACATTCAGAGGAACTGAGGCACCAAGGGAGAAAGAAAGGCAGCCCCAGCCCTCCTTGTGCTGAGCCCTGGCACCCCTGGGCAGGGTATCCAGTGCCCCTGCTTGCTGGCCAACCTACAGCAGCAGGCACTGGTGATACTGGGCATTATCAACCATTAGGCTGATACCTGGGAAACACCCACTTACTTCTGAAATTCAAAATTACGTGGGTGATAATTCAAACCAGTTATATCACATCTGGGTAATCACAGCAGTCCTGCAGGTTTCTAAGCTAAGCAGATTCAGCTCCAGCAAAGCGACTCTGCGAATCTCACACTACGTACTCACACAAGAGTCCTCACTGTCAGTGAACCACACAGCAAAAAGGGATGGAATACATCAGCCAAGTCAGAAAAAGAGAGCCATTTACTCATTAATCCACACTGACTTTTTCTGTCCCATGAGAACAAAGTTGAACAGAAACCAATCCTCGTATCAAAACCCATTCAAATCCAGCAAGCTGTACTTGCTGCAGCATCTACCTGATTCCAAGACTCCTTTTAGACCTGCATGTTATGCACAAGTACACTGGGCTTGAAATTTCATCTATTTGTCTGTTTAGAAGAGAAAAAAATGTGAATCATACAGTCCACAACAAGAAATGTGAATAACCTTAATGCTGGTCTTTGCCTTGTGGTTGTCATTTCGCCAAATGCTGTTCTGACCAACCAGCACAGAGTTTAAAGTGCCCCAAGTCTTCACAGTCTGAAGATTCGAGATGGCTCACTGGGGTCTTCATTAAGGTCCCACTTTCTGACTGAAAGTGCTGGCAAGAGTTTCTCCATTCAGGCCAAATATGCACAGAACTTTGTCTGGAGGCTGTGAGGTCTCCCCATATTGAATCCTCGGGCTGGTCACTAAACTACAGTCAAATATTTCTGTGTGGCGAGGGCATGCTGTGGAGCATCTGTAGTTATATCCTGCACTAAGAGAAAAACAGCAGCTTAAACGATCTGGCCTGTACTTTAGAAGGATTTTTTTAAACCCTATAATAATGGTTTTCTATACATAGGTTGCAGAAATGGATGCCTTTATCAATGGAAAAAAGAAAAAAAAAGTAGTATGAACCCCTTCAGCTGTTCAAACAGGAACAGAATGTGCAACATGCAGAAACTGAATTGCTTCAGATGAAGAAAAAAAAAAAAAGAGGTCGTCTTTAAGGCACTAGCACCTAATTCCATGGGGGGTTTTTTTCTGACAAAATACAAAGACCACCCTGCACCTCGGAGCAAATGTCCTGCAAAGTCAGGCATCCCTGGTACTCCGGGGTTAGGGGCAGGTAAGGGCTGTGATCGCCTCTGTGAGATGGCACCTCATGGGCAGCTGAGCAGCACGCCTGGGTGGATATTGCAGCTCGATGAGTTCCAGCAGCTCCTCCCCGGGACTGCCACAGCTCTGAGACTGCTCTGCTCTCCCCTCTGCAATCAGGACCAGCCACACTCCATCTCACAAAACGCTTTAACTGCAGCCACGTAAAAACAATGTGCCTAGCAGCTCCCAGAAGGCTGAGAGACTTGTTTCCTCTCCCCTTTCCCCCTCAGCTGACACAAGTCTGGTTATTCCAGTGAGGAGTGGGAGAGCTGTGACTGAGCTCCGGGGACCAACTCGCTCCTCCAACACCGGCATTGCTATAAAAGCTTCGGTGTGCTACCCTCTCTCACCTGCTGGCAGCAGTAACTTTTACCCAGATGCAAAGGCTAGCCAAGTCAACAGAGAAGAAATTGGTCTGTAAGTCTTGCAGGTCATCAGCCAAGACGTGTTCAAAATCAGAGCATTGCCTATATCGGGGTTCGCATAACTCCAAACAAACAAACCCAGCCTTTGGCTTTACCAACATCTCTGTCTAACGGGAAAGGAGCTCCTCACCCATCTGCTGTCGCCTCAGGTGTATTAATTTTGCAGGCAGGCTGTGGCTGACTTTCCATGCCCCCCACTTGAGCAGACACTTCAGTACAAACGCTACATTCTTCTGGCCCTGGGGGAAATTCTTCCTGCCTGCATTTTAACAGCTGAGCTGCACGGCACTCTGAGAGGCTTAAATATGGCACAGTAGTTCTATTGTTTAATATTATTGAAACTGCTTGCTGTCTTCTGATTCTGCAAGATCCTGAAGCATAGCAGTAAGTGCTAATCTGTTTCCTATCTATCAGCTAGTTCTCTTTTTTCTGGTGGATACCACTTACTAGTTTTATTTTAGAGATGATTAGAGATGCATCAGAATACAACAGAACTCCATTTTCAGTTTTCGTTTTTGCCTTATGAATATGAATTTCAGCGACAGTTTTCCTTGAACCATCTGGATTTGAACAGACTCATCTGACTAAGAGGAAGTTCCAGTCTACCAGGAAGTTTTCCAACTACTTTATGCCAGACAAACTTTTCATGGCTTGATCTACCAACACTGCAATCGTCACAAACAGACCAAGCAAAGCAAGAGAGTACAGCCCCAAAATAGCATAATTCAGTCAGTGGATCTGCTAGGCTGCCTAGAAGATCTCTGTTTTGTCCTAAGTCTCCATTTGTTAAGGAATAAACTTGCTTTTCCATTGTCACTAGTAACACATCTTCTGTGCTGCCACAGTCCAGGCTCTACTGATCGTAGTGATTTTTTCTACCTGCTGCCATCTGTTATCTTTATCTTCCAAATCTCCAGCCTCTGCACAGAGTGGGCATCCTGGATGTGCCAGTTGAGTCCTCCAACAGTGGATGGTGACAGTATGGAGCTGCCTCCTTCTCCTTCCCCTTCCCTATTCTCCCAGCCATCTGCCACACACAACACCTTCACACAGCTCGCTCAGGTGTCTGTGAACCTGCTGGACATCACTGGAATTCTTTAGGGTCCAAGAGGTGGGCTCTGCCCACCTTCAGGATGCACAAACTGCCTTGTGCTCTATCCAGCACCCTGCCTGGGAGCTGCTCTGAGCAAAGGTGCTGTCTCTGAGATGGGAATTTGCAGGTAGAATAAATGCAAAGTCAGTGGGACAGCAGCCAGCACAGCGAAGGAGAAATGTTCAGTGCTGATAATTAAACATGACTGGATTTTTGTCTATTGAATACATGTTTCTCAGACTGAGTGGAACTGTCAACTGATACTTGAGAAAACCAAGAGGAGTTCTTGGCAGTCAAACCTTTTCTAAAAAGGGAACTTTGTCTCCAACAAACGACGACTAGAGACTGCAGGCATATTCAAGACGTCTTTCTAAAAAACTTGAGGAAATTCACCGTAGTACATTCTCTCTTTTTCACTCTAAGGTTTAGCATTCATTTTGCTTGTTCACAGCTATAACCAATCCAACAGACTAACTTCAGGTTTTATGATAAGGAGGAAAACAGAAAAAAAGATTTAAGAGTCCTGGGGATCCCTTTCTTTCGACC
Organism: Oriolus oriolus; assembly: GCA_013400235.1. Lineage (NCBI taxonomy): Eukaryota > Metazoa > Chordata > Aves > Passeriformes > Corvidae > Oriolus > Oriolus oriolus. The sequence continues at coordinate 744,050 of VXBT01001421.1, forward strand.
ACTAGGAACCCCACTGGCTGAGGGGACGAGTGACTGGCTTCCTGCTAACACAGATGCCTCTTCATTCCTGAGGACCTACAGGGTAGTTTGAAACCTGACACCGGTTTTCTGCTTGACTCTGGTTCAGTAACACACAGTGCTTCTGCCAGCCCACAGGGCTCGTTAAATATCACACGCCTGGGATGGGATCACGTTTTTTTCCCTTAAGTAGAGTAGAACCTTTTTACAGTTATGCCAATCCCCCTAACTCTGCGTGTCTTTAATAAAGTGGGATTTTTATTATAATCAGAGCTGCAATTAAGTAGAATTTATTGCAACAAAGCAGTTTTTCATTCTAGTTTTCTTGTAAACATAATTTCACTCTATCTGGATTTGTGGTAGGCACACTCCATTTTATTTCATTTAAATGAAAAAATCTGTGTAATTATACTATTATCTTTGATACAAAGCAATCTCTGCATCTTCTGCCTACGAGTAGCATTTCCTTTACAAAAGAACTGCTGGATACGCCAAAGAAGATGCTGCTAGCATAAAATAAATTATTATTTTATACCAGCAGCACGATTTTCTCCCTAGAAAGGCACAAGCAATCAATATGTTACCAACTCCTAGTAAAGTTTTGCAGGATTAAAGCTGTGGCAGCTGAGGCCTCAGCAGAGGAGTCTCCCACAAGGCAGCTCTTTAATAAACAACCCATCATCAAGGAAACCCATAAAGCATTTTGACATTGTAGTCCTTAACTGGGAAACAGATCCACAAATGTATCAAATATCTACTTAAGATGCAATCCTGCCCTACTGTCCAAATATACTCTCTCCAGGTACCATGTTTGCATTTCTCAAATAAAGTACACCGGCCATAATTATCCAGATAATAATCTATAGATGTTGAACAGCCTCATATAAATTATTTAACCTTGAGCTTTCCAGGAAAGAGAGCCATCATCTGGAGATACTTGCATCAAATACTGAGACTAGAGACTGAGCTGAGACTAGAGCAGCAAAACCAGCTTCTTAAATATCGGGATCACCAGGTGCCTACCACCTTCTGCACAATTTTACTGACACCTAAATTTATCTGGCTCATCTAGAATGGTCTGGTGTTGCACTTGAGAGTGGCACAAATGTTTTATGATAGGAACCAGTGCTGGAGCTGTGCACAGGTGGCTCTTCTGTCACATGGAAGAGAGCTTCATATGGCACCTCTCAGTCCGGCAGCGACATCCTCATTCCACTTGGATAACAATGAGGAACTAAAAGAAGGAGCAACATGAAAGAAAGAGGCTCCACTTACTCATTATATAACTAAATAGTGTCCACCTATGCAAAACCCCCGTGATTAGCTGCAAGCAAAACTGGCCTCCATCCAAAATCAATCTCCCTCGAGATCCAAATTCTAGCATCAAACAAGCCTGTTTAATCTGTTTTGCAGCTATCCAGAATATGTTTCTCACTCTGCTGGTTTTCCTAAGGAAAGGATGCAGCAGGCCTGGGCCTTCTGTTGAGAGCGTGGAAGCTTTATGCCAAAGAACAAACAAGAGAAAATAGACATTAAAGTCCTGTCTGGCGACACCATTAATAAGTTCACAGTCACCATTTCCTTCTTCCTCCCCTGCACCAAGTGTTTCTTCCCAGACAGTGATCCAGACTGCTGATAGCTCTGGCTGGGAGCTTTTACCAGAAATTCTAGCAGGAAATGTTAATTTGCAAGTGTCCTCCCTTGGGGAGGATGGACGCTGTATCCGCATGACCAGACTGTGGGGACTTGGAGCTCCTCAGAGCTGCCTGCAACAGGCAGAAGAGAAACTCCTCTGTATCTCCAGCAAAGCTGAGTAAAAAACCAACTGTACTCATTTATTTTCTTTTGCCTTTCCCCCCAAGCTACGAAATACTAGGAAGAACGTCCAAAGCAAACAGAAAGATTCTACTAATGAAAATATGCAATTTAGTGTAGTTTCATGGCCTGACTCTGAGCTCAGCCAGACTTCTAGGACACAAAACCTAGCTGGAAATTCACAGAACTAGAATAAAGCAAAACTATTGCTTAGTGTAAAAATTATACTGCATTTCTATAAATCAGTTTAATGGGAAAGACAGCCTGTGTGACTCAGTAAATGTTAACACACTACAAATAAATTAGGTATCAAAGATAAACATTTTTTTAGTATAAAGTCTAATGTCTCGTGTAAGCAACAGAAAGGAAAAACCAGACTCACTTTATCAACATTTCCAATAGAGCTACAGGAAAACTACAGGTAACTTTGAGAATTAAAAAGTAAAAGTAAACCTATAAACTCACTGAGGAATGATGTAGATCTGACTCTTTACCAGTTTATTACTCAGATGCATCACCTGATTTCTTTTTCTTCCTCTACGAACTTTGAGCATAAGGTTGTAATTACTTACTAGAGATGCAGGAGAGAACAGTGTCCCTGATTATGAAAGCTTTTTTCAGTCCTGGGAAGTTTCATTTGACTTGTTTTATGTGCTCGCATGTTCCTTTAAGCCAGGACAAATGTTCTTACCACATTCATTTTTGTGTGGTTAGCGGCTTTTTCTGCATCTCCTTTGTCCTCATCCTCTAAAGACAAACAAATGGTGTGCTGCTCAGTGTTGAACTTTGTAATTTTAGTAATAGGCTGCAGCAGGAATGTATTTTGACTAACTCCATGAGCCACTGCCATGTACAGCCTGAGCACCTACCATGGAACACCACAGGTCTAATTGTTTTCTCCACGGCTTAATTTGAACCACTATGTCGTACTCTGAATGGCTTCAGAATATACTGTGAGACACATAATTTAATCCAGTTATATTCTGTAACCTAATTTTGCTAAGAACCTTCAAATATATGCCAACACAAAACTCCCTTATGGGAAACAGCAGGAACACATTAGAGGTGGCATCAAACCACTTCTCCATTAGACATAAAATTACTCACAGTATGTTCCCCACCAAAACAGAGTAACACAATTTGCAGGCCACAGTACGAGGTTGTACCCAGAAATACTTTCCAGATGAAGCAAGCAGATGAGCTGCAGATTTGCAGTGGTTTTGTGACACAACTGACAGTTTCCTGCGACTGGAAGAGGTTACCTGGTGGTTATCTGGTTATCGTTTGCTGCACGGATTCCGTGTCCTTGCGCATCTCCTTTTCCGAGCTCCACACGAGGAAAGCTGAAGAGGGCATTTGCACAAACCAAGGTCCACTGTGACTCTCGGTGTCCTTCCCCCTCTGCCCAGCTGGCCCTCAATGCTGAGTAATTGATCACCTGGGAGTTCCTTTGTCAGACAAATCCAACAAATCCATTGCCATCCAGCTGTGTGTGGTATTCCAGCCTCGTGCCCTTCTTCATTCCTAAATAACACAGTCCTGCCATTGCTATCCATGTGCTCTTTGGGAAGGAAGTGAAGCATGGCTTGGTTGTACCATAAATTAATACTACTTACAACATCTAAGACTAATTTAAATGTTTTACAAGAGAAACATGCCCATGTTGGGAAAAATATTTTTCTGATACTGTAAATATGAAGCCATGGGTGTCACAACTCACACTGCACATACTGCATTTCTACTTCAGACCAAGTTTCAAGACAGAATTTTACAGTGTTTGTGACAATTTAATAGCTTAACTGATCATTTTGCTTTGCAATTCTGCTCTGCATTTTTAGCCCATTCTAATTTTTTCTAATCTGCATGGCACATAGGGCATATAGAATTACCAGGACTGCCACTGGACTGCCTTGCTATTTTTTCTAGAGTAAGAATAATCTCTGGGCTCTCTGCCAGTCAAGGAAAAACACTTCTTCCCCCAAGTTTGACTTTGAGAATTAAGCTACAGCCTTTGCAAGCAGCACTATGCAAATCAATGTTTCCCACATAAGAAGCTTTTCACAGAGTCTGCAGCAAGAAACACCTTATGGTAAGTATAGACCTGTTTTTTGCAGTACATGATAGCGTACTTTCTGTCTGAAATGTTCCATTATTTCCAGCATTTCTGTCATACAAGATTATTTTTATTTTCTTTTAAATCTAGTTACTACTGTTCCGTCATTGCAGTGCCAGCCAGCTGTTTTCTCAACACAAATCTTCCCAGTCTCATCTGGAACTCTCTCAGTTTCATCTTGTTAGAAAAACTTGTGTCCCTTTGACTGCAAACCACTGGCAGAGGGTGAGCATTCATTTCACTCTCTGGTCTGCCTCCTAACACAAGACTGAACAACTGGAGCCCCAAGCTGATCATATCAGCACTCCGGGAGTTCGAGGCAAACATCTGGAATTTATTTGTTAGAAATAAAATGAATGACATCTTTTCAGGAGGTTTAGCTTGCACCTGTACTTACAAATCTCCACGAGGGCCAGTTATGAATAAATTTAACCAGGAGCAGAAGGCAGAAGTCTCAGATTTTGAGCCCTTTGGCTCAGTCCCTGTCAAGGGCCCCAGGAAGAAGGTTGGTGCTAGGATGCCCTGGAGACAGAATTTGTTGAGCTCTCCTCTTCCACTGCAGGATAAGGAACAGACTGTGTTGGGCTTGCTGGGCCCCCCGTGCTGGCAGTGCCCACGTGCAGACAGCTCTGCAGAGAGGATGGGGGCACAGCTCCCCTGGTGCCCCCTCTCCAGTGATGCACAGGGCTATCCAGCCCCACAGTCCACACAAGCAACTGGGAGCTTTGTCCAGCTTTGCCACGGAGGAAATGTAACCCTGAAGGTTATTTTTGTTGGCTGTGACACCGTTTGAGGTTCAAACTTCAGCTGAAGCTGTGAAGGGGAATGAAAAAGAGCACAGGAGAAATGTAAGGGGACAGTTCTGCAAACAGAATGGTAACGGAGGGGGGGCAGAGGTCAAAAGAATCAAACACCACCACTGTTACCTGATGGGAAGGCACAAAGATACAGGATGAACCTCAGAAAACACGGAGAGGAGGGAAGAGGGAACGCACAGAGAGGAAGAAGGGCAAGGCAGAGACAAAGAGATAGAAGGCCCTGCCAATTGTTTGGGTGAAGTGTTACCTTTGCCTAGGCACCGAACTCATTGTCTGCAGCCGTCTCCTTTCCTGCTCCTTTCCTGAGCCTCCCTCGGCACAGACAGCGCTTGTTCCAAATCGGAAGGTGGCTGCTGTGGGTCCTGCACTACGGGCAGGTCTGCACCAGGGACCAGATCAACTCCTTTATTTTCACTTGTGGAGAGTGCAAGGTTTGCACTGCAAGCGTTTAACTGGCTGAAGTGCAAATGGACCACCCCTTATCCAACATGGCAGCCTGTCTTGGAAAATGTTCCTGTTTAGGCACTGGTATGATTTTATTGAGACAAGCCCCTTCAAAATGCAAGCACACACCTGGAGATGGAAGGCAGATGCACACAGGTGCCCATGGCTGGGTGCTGCATCCAGTCCCTTTCTCCATACACCGACTACGGGCCCCATTAGGGATGCAGGATGCTGCAAGAACAGGAGCTTGGTATTGCCAGGGAGCCCTCCTATATTCCTGTCTGATTATAATGGAAGATACTCTGAGGAAAACAGCATTTTTGTCTCTGCAGAAATCCAGGCATGAAGATGTCAGAAATGATGACAAGAACCCAGCATTTCAATGAGGTGACAGCCCACATGCTCTCCACTCAGTGCTTCACACACTCAGACTATTTCCAGTTACTGCAAGCACCAGTGAGACAGTGCAACAGAACTGAGTTTAGCAGAGAAAGGCAATAGGCAAAATGTTCTGGCTGCACCTTAATAAAAACCTTTAAAAATTAAAGACCAACTCAATGCCCCCAATGGTGGGACAGTTCCTATAATACAGTGCAGCATACCCTGTAGTTCTGTCTGTCATCAGATACTCCTGGATTTTTTCAGTGCTCTGCAAGTTGACTCTAAATGTTCTATGCTGTGGGATTTCTCTTTTTCTGGTGTTTGGTGGGGGGTTTTTAAATGTTTTTTTTATTTTTTACGGGGGAGTTGTTTTGTTTTAATAAAGGACCTTAGGAGAATCCCTGCAAGAATTGTTTTCATGAAGTGATCAAATGCTCTTTGCCAAGTGCACAAGCTCTTTGGAGAAAGGAAAAACTGGATCCAGGGACAGAGTAACACTAAGCTGGGGAGAACCACTTGGAGCATGACAGACCTACAGAAGAGAGGGAAGCACAAGGCTCAGGTGCCATAAAGCACACAGCACACCCTATTTTTACATAGGTTAGGTGAGGGTTTAACAATAGAGGCTCCCTCTCACTGTGGGTGACACGAGGCCAATATGACAACGTCGGTGTTATCACTGAAAGTGCCCCAAGCTTTGTCTGGAAGAGCTGCTTCAACGAAGGTCTGCTCCACTTATCTCTGGTGCTTGTCCAGTGGAAGTGGAAGTGAATGACCCCGTGGCACCAGGCAGAACACAAGCAAACCAAAAACATGAGGGGATGAGCCCCCTGGCAGAGCGTCAGCACTCCTGAGCTCAGCACCAGCCTGCTGCTCTGGCAGCACAGGAGCTACTGATGAACACGTTGCTGGCAGCTCCTCTGCCTGCAGAGCTACAGCACCAGCAGCAGAGTGCTGTGAGTGTCTGACAGAGGTGTTTTCACACACACATCACACAGCACCACGCTACAAACTCCATCAGGCTGCTCCAGGAAGCTGCTGACATAAACTCGCAGAAAAAAACCCAAAAGCCATTAAAAGAAACCCCCACAACCCGAACCAAGTATTTTATCACTGCTCAGTGTTTGAACTGTCAGCTTCATCCCCCTGGCAAGTAGGCAGCTCCAGTTCACAACTGAACACCTACTTTATTTATTTAGCTCTGCTGCATTTAACCTTACATCCTGTCTGCTGGGTGCATCCGGCTCCACGGATCTCCACGCAGCAAAGCCTGAGCATAAGGTGGGGGAGCTGCTTTCCACAAGCCAAAAAACAGGAAATTTGATGACATTGTTCAGTGAGCAGACGTCAGCAGAGAGTGATACAAAAGAGTAAACAACTTCCTAGCAGCAGCAGACAAATGGGCCGGAACTACTGGAATCCTGTGATGTCTGGTGTGTTTTGCATGAAAATCGAATGGAATTGGGAGAGATCTTTGGCTGATGCCAATTGGAGCTGCTCCCTAGAAATCTAGGAACTACACCAGTTTTGTCTGTTTAATATCTGACTCCAAGTCTTTACCTTTCTGATCCTGAAAACATAGTTTTTGAGAATTCATGTTGTTGATATTCTATGTATTTTGCAAACATTCTCATTATTTCAAAACACACAAAAAGCTGATTTGAGAAGAAAGGATAAAACTTCAGTGAAAGTATGGAAGGCAGTACCAGCAAAGCAGGTGCCACTTCATTACGATCACATCTATGCAATGGATATATAGACATATGACCTGTAATATTCTTGTTTAAATACTTTGATATGAAGGAAGCACTTTGCTGGTGGAACCACACAGCAGGTACGACATCTCCTTTTCGGATTTCAGCGTTTGCTTTGTGGAATCTGCTCTCCTATTTTCCAGCTATGGGCAAATGTCAAATGTGATCTGAAAAATGAACCTCTCAGGCAGGCATGCAATGACTCAAAGCCAGGTTACAGCAGGTAGGAAGGAAATGTAAGGGAGGATATTTTTGCTCCACCAGAATGCCATTCTGCCCATCTCTGTCCAGTTTAAAGGTCTCTTAACTGCAACAAGTAATATTTGACCAGTGACCACAAACATGGAGCTTCACTAATGAATTCCAATCAACTCTGTCAAGAAAGGTGGTAACCCCTGGAATAACTCTTTTGCCTACACATCTATGTGTAAAGAGACCACCAAGGCATGTAATTTTGCCTTTTGTACTATGGCTTTCAAAGGGATTCAGAGAATTAGGTCCTACTCTGAACAAGTTAGTTCTTAAACTGTTGACAAACAAGTCAGACCAGGACTTAGCTGGGGCTTTATGACCTGGAAACCTCCGGGGACCTTACAGAAAACACACGGGGATGTTCCCCAGGGCGATGCAATTCAGTGGGTGCCAAACCCAGGACTCTCATCTCACCCAGGTATCTCCTCTAGCCCAAATCTAAGCAGAACTGACTCCTAAGATGAAAATTAGCAGCTAAATTTAGAGCTGTCCGTAAGACTGCCCTGCTCCCAGTAACAGAGAGAGAGAACAACAGGAAAGAGCCAGATGCTTCTTGGCTCTCCTTGCCAAACTCTCCTCTCTTTGGAGACAAAAAATGTACTACGTCATCCTGGGGAGGAAGACACACCAATAACCATGTCAACGCTGCAGTCAAATGGCAAGGCAAACACGCTGGGCCAAATCTATCCACAGGATAACCAGTGATTTGAGCAAACTTTGTTCTTCCTAAATCCTGGCAAGCAGCTACAGGCTAACCAATGGCTAGGCAAAAATAAATAAATAAATACATGCACCCAAAGAGCAACAAACGCCAATAAAACCCAGCAGGCCTATCAACAAAACAAAACTGCTTTTCACTCATCACTCTACCTGCATCAGAATCTTCCTGGCTTCAATGAATTTGTTCTTTCAGCAGAGTGTGAGTTTGCACCAGTTCTGTCATTCTTCCCCGACTCCTTGGTTTGAATGTAAGAATTAAGCTCTGAAGCTAATCATTCCCAATCCTCTTCTATCTTCACTTGCATGGTGAAATTAGAAGTACATACATCACCAGCAAAACCTTCCAAGAATAAGCAAATCAACCTGGAGGAACCCCAAAGTGTTTACCAGAGAATGATATTCACCTGGGTGTGCCAGTAATGTCAAGAAGTCAGTCGTGTCAGAAGACAGGTTTTCTGCAAACCCCACGTGGCTCCAGGATGAAATCAGTATTTTGCTACAACTCCCCCTCCAACATTTCACTGCGCTGAGGCTTCTGGCTGATGCATGGCCAGGGAAAACGACCTTGCTGTGACACAGCCTGAGTGCAGACCCACAACTGCACAAGCCTGCCATCCTCATGGCCCACTTATTGAGGGCCTTCCATTGCTGGGTTCTGATTTACACCCCCAGAGGTGACCAAAGGCAGACAGCGTGTGGTTTCAAACCCAGACGAAACCGTGGAGTCCCACTGTGTGCAGGCACAGAACAGCAAGCACAGCCTGGGAAGGGTGGGTGGCTGTGCTGAGCTCTCTGAGGATAGGGGTTAGTTAGCATCTCTTCTCCATAGGATCTGGCAGAAAGGACAGCAATTTCTACAGGAATTCCCTCCCCCTTTTAATGGTCTGAGGTCCCAGACAACCAGGTACGCCAGAAAACACAAAATGTTTTCCAGTTAACTCTACAATGCCATACTGCTAAGGTTGATTCAGCAGCCAGGCCACTGTTTCCTGCTTTTTCCTGTGCACCTGAGCTGAGAACTCCTTTTGACTTTCTGTGCCTGGGATCTGTCATTATCATCCATGTTCAATTAAATTTCTACATGTGATTTTATTTCATGGAGGTGTATTTTGAAATTTTACTGCTTCAGTGTAACGTAAAAGCACCTTTTAATAAGATTAAATGAGTAATAAAAACCCAGCCTAGGTTTAGAGGGAAATGAACCTGAAGACCACTAACAATGGTATTTCCTCAATTTTACACCTGTTTTGGGTCACTTTACATTAAATTAGCAAATGGACTAAACTGAAACACGTTCTGATGTGAAAAGAATGCTTGTCAGGAAAAACGGGAGCTCCAAGGGTTTGATGCACCTACCATGTGCCCATCCACAAAGGGGAATGTGTTTCTTACACGATCGCTGCACAGTGCTAAGCTTTGTTTCTGTAGAGATTTTGACATATGGCTGAAGTTAAGACTTAAATTAGAATATTCCTCTTTGAATTGAGAAATGATCCTTCTGTGCAAATGAATAGTGTATTCAGTGTGAATAAAGCTTCTGCTATTGCACAGTTCATCTTATCTACTGATGTAATTTCCTCTTAGCTGCTTCTGTAATATTAATAATCACCATACAGCCAAAGAGGTCATGCACTAGGAATGTATACTTAAAAATTCTTCAGCATCGCAGAGGAGTTGGAACAAAAAAATCTATGTGTCTGGCTACAGGAACACACTGAATGACTTGCAAGAACGTGATATTATGTCATTTAAAGGTGGGGATAAAGAAACCTTCTGCTCAGGAGAGGAAGACTCCAGACTGCAAGAGAAATGCAACAACTGAACTCAGAAAGGAAAAGCTCGCGTGGACAGTGAACCTAAGCTTCCTTCACAGGCAAAAAAAAGGGCCACAAATAAAGTAACCATGCTGATACAGCTAAAGCATCACACACACAAACAAATCATCACTTGATTCATGGGTTCAGGACATTTCTGATGTGATCCTTGATAAGGTAATTCTTGTTCTAAAACCGATTTTCAGCAGCGACTTCTCTTTCCCTGAACACAGCATTTTCAGCACTCAATTCCTTGGTGCACAGACACTCCAAGGATCCCCACTCACCTACCCAGCTGAAGAGCAGAAACAGGACAACACGCAGGTGCAGAAAAATCAATGTTTTTAAGGACACTGGTACCTTTTAAGGTAAAAAGCTGGAGTGGTTTTTTTGCCATGAGTGCTCTGCTTGGTGGGACTGTGCCTATTTCCAGGTGTTAGGGAGTTCAACTCCATGTACGTGAATGGGAGCAAAGGAGGATAATGAACCTCTGCCGTGCCACAGTCACACAGCCAAGATGCCAGCACCAAAAATCTGGGAATCCTTGTCCCCTCTAACTCACGGAGGAACGCAGGATCCCGTGCTTCAGATCCAAAGGAGCTCAGGAGACAGGAGAACTCCAAGAACTGGCGACCTGCTGGTAGTAGAGTGGGATTTGGGAGGATCTGCCCCTTGAGCTTCAACAGGATACCCACACTAACATACCAAGGGAAATCAGCGCATGTGGAAAATGTAATTAATGTTTAAAAAAGAGAATTCAGACGTTCTTTAACGTCTTTGATATGTAAAAGCCCTCCATGTCACCATATATAATTTTGAATGAAGCATTTCTTCTCCTTGAAGACAATGGAAGTCACTTTCTAGTAAAAAGCAATCGTTTCTAGATGGAAAATTTAAAAACTAGGTCAAATGCTACATTGAAAATGTAAATTTAAGAAGGAGACAAGGTCTAGGGCATTTGGTGTGAAGAGACATTAGAGCCAATTAATTAACTACCAAGAAACAGCCTCAGAACACAGTAACTGTAAGCTTTCAAGATGGGCTGATGAAAAAAACCTGAGGGCATGATCTAGTAAAAATAGCAGTGATCCCTTAGAATATTACAGAAGAACCGATATCTCACAAATATGTTCTCTTTATTTTTTTACTTTGGGTGAATATAGGCCTATGACAGGCACTGAGCTCTTTTATGTACTAGAAATCATTCTTCTAAGCAATTTGAAGCTTACCGTTTGGAAAAACTTATTATTCCCTCCTCAGATCTGAAGGCTGGTTAGTTGATAAAGGTAAAGGACTTGTTATTTTCCTTTAAGTCAAAGCATTTAAGAGCATTCAAAAAGCCACAAAGAAAGGCTGTAAACACTGTTACGGTAGCTGTATAAACTACAGCTTCTGAGCAACAGCAGTGCAAAATAGTTTGAGCAGAACTCAGGGGAGGGATTGCAGAGGGATGCAGGCACACACAGATAAGCAGCTGGGCACAGAAGGTGTGTCTGACAATCCCAACCAGCTAAATCCCCTTTATAGGAAATGCCATGGGAGAGCACAGGCGCTGACTTGCGTGGAATCGAGTTTGTTGAAAACCCAGGCTCTGCATGTCCAGCACACAAACTTATCTCATTACAATCAAGGCAATTTTAAGTTAAGGTTGTGCCTAAGTGCCTGCTGAAACACAGCTTGGTGCTGTGCACCAGAAGTTTGTAACACACATTCATTTTCCATCAGAAATCCCAGACATTGTAGGAATTACATCTTGCTCTTAGGATTGCACTTGGACTGATTTTGTCAGCCTCCAAAGAGAGAATTCCACTGTTTATTACAAGAGCTGGGATTAGCTGTGTACTCTAGTAAAGACACTAGAAATCCTAGCAGGATGTAACTGTACACTTACATTCCTCACAGACACCACAGAACAAAATATTAATCTCAGTTAGTGCTTACTGATACCTCCAGAGCATAGAAATTCATAAATGAAGTTTCTGTAGATTTATAAACAGATAGAGAAAAGCTTGATGGAAAACAACAGACTAGCCACACTTACCGTACTTAATTTCAGTGAGGTTCTGGCAAACTAGAAAATATAAAGGTTGTGTAATGCCTAATGACTGCTTAAAATGGAAAAAATGTTTCTTTTATCTTGGCTTGTTCTAAGGAGATGGTCAGAGAGCACAACACTGCTTCAATATGAAATCATGCCTGCGATCAGCTGAAGCTTTTAAAAGCTGTGTGCATCTATTGTACACTACCAGGTTAGCTTTGAACTGTGTTGAAAAGAGAATAATTTCTATTTACTAGGAAGCTGTGGTTTAAACTTTATAGCACAAAAGCAATACATTGACTGTCTTGCAACTAAGCCAAGGAGAATGGAGTAAGTGTTCTCATGAGATTAGGAAATAAATCTATAAACACGTTTATATCTATAAATCTATTTGATACTGATAAATCTGTATTCCATTTCTTTGTTCTCTGACTCTCTATACATTAACCAGCTATTGCAAATTTCCAGAAAACTGTCATTATTGTACACTTCCAAAGCTTCCCACTTTCATATATCCCAGCTTCTGGAAGGTGCTCTCACTGGAGCACGCCAACAAGGCAGCAAACAAGGCCTGTGTTTCTCCTAGTGGAATCTCTGTGGGGAGCACTCCCTGGTACTGGCCCTGCTCAGGAGATGTGAGACAGGCGCTGCTCCTCAGCACAGCTTCCCTGAGAGCTACAGGGGACCTGTTTCAACAGATTCATCAGAAACAGAAAGGTCAATGTGGCCCTGGCTGACACAGGCACAGCTCTCGCAGTCCTGTCTCTGAGCTGTCCCAGCAGAAAACCATGTTTTATACCATACAGAAAGGCTTTGAGTGTTTAGAAACAATAAACTCATTTATTTCATTGCAATATTATGCCTTATACTGCATATGCCAAGCATAAAATTGAGGCTAACATACACCAAGGTTTTCAACTCTCATGCTAAGAAAAACACCTCCAGTGCTTCTGCTCTCGAACCTTGCATTTCTCGTTGACTTCAACTCCAGGTCTTCTGAGGCAAAAGTGCTTTTAATGCACCAACAGTTTACTGCTGTTACCATCACCAAAGAGGGCTTATTAAGGGGCATCAGAATATTACTAATATTAATAAATATGAGTACTGGTAGGAGCAAAGATGCCCCCAGGCGAGGGTCTGACCCTTCTGACTACTATTTTGGAAGCTGCACTTTTCACGGCTGCAACTGTATTTATTTCATGGCCAACAGCTGTCTACATGTACTATAAAGCTCAAGACTCCCTAACAGATGATATTAAAATTAACAGTCTTTAAAACTAAGAAAGGCAACAATGGCAACACACAGGCTCAGCATCCATCTTGTTGTCTGTTTCTTTCTACACTGGAAAGGTATAAAGTCACTATTCATTATTTCACTGCTTTTGCAATTATTAATCCCTAGATTCCAAATCAGTTTTAACATGGATGGTAAGTTTTTGGTACTTTAGCTCCTGCTGTGCAGCACCTGACTCCTTGAAAAGCCTGGGCAAAATGAAAGTGTCGGCAAACCTGCCCTAAACTTGAAACCACCTCGAAAGATTAATTCTGGGTGCAGCTGTAGTAGAGATCCTTAACACATCACTCTACACTCCCTGCAGCATTTCTAACAGGTATGAATGAGGAGTTAGCAAACAACCCACTTGAGGGATGCAGGAAAGCAGCAGCAGCTGTCACTGCAGCAGGCTCCAGAGAGCTGCAGAGCTTCACATCTGCAAGGGGTCGTGCTTTGAACGTAACTTCCAGTACTTGTGTGAGCGAACTGTTATTTTTTTCCTTACAAACTCTACACATGACTTAGCAATTACATTTCCTGGAGCGCCCCCAGACCAGCAGGCTGCAGTTCACTGGGTTAGGACTGTGCAAACCTGTGGCAAAGCCTGTGTTGCAAAGCCCTCGCTCAGCGGGGTCTCTGGGGACGCGTGAGATCCGAGAGGCCCCACAGTCCCATCCAACCCTCCGCTCCTTCCAATCCTTCCTCCTGCTGAGCGGGGAGGAGCTGCTGAGAGCTGGCAGCATCTCTCAGGAGGTGAAAAAATGTGAAGAGCTCAATGCAACCAACACTTTACAGACGACAATGAATTCCTGCAGCAGCAGAGTTGCGGGGCAGTGGAACAGACACGCCTGACCACAGGCTGTACTTTGGTTCGTGCTGATGGAGGTGCAGCAAGCCCCAACCCCTGTGTGGGGCTGGGAATCCTGGCTCATGTACATGGGAATGAAGATGCCTCAGAAACCTGTTTTGAAAGGTGGTCTCAAAGCCCAAAAATGCAAGATAACCAAAGTACAGAACGTGACATCAGAGCTAAACCAAAACCACGTATCCTGTCTATGCTATTGACCAACAGCTAGCTGCTTCACTCTGTAAGTATTACCATCAGGATCAGCCAAATCCGAGCTCTCCCTCACCCACAACTCTCCCCTTGTGCAGGGATGCCTCTCCAGATTTGAGATTCCTTACCTAAGAGACCCTTCCCTGCCCAAGGCAGAGAGATCTCCTCAGGAAGTGACTGACAGCACACTGAATTGATACTAATGAAACATTATTAATCGATGTAGCTACTCAATATTAATTAGCATAAACTTCACAGAGATAATTTCGTTAGACTTATACTGTTGTCCAAGTCTGAGACTAAGATTGGCCCAGCTGCACTGAGGCTCCATAAGGAGCTTAGAAAGCAAGGGGGTCCACTCTGAACCTCGTGACTCAACAGGAAGGTCTGTGGTCTCTGTGTGAATCATACTAACCAGATTCTAATCCAATTTTCCTTTGTATGTTTCTTCCAGACAGTAATTAATAAGGTGAGCCTTGCCATCAAACTTACTGACCCGTAGCAAACCCCTGTTAAATTTCATTAAATACCATCAAATTTATTGAACTCTGTCAAATTATTATTTCGCCTTAATTGAACATACTGCTGCTTCTGTCTTTTGAATGAGGTGCATTTTACTCATCCCCCACAGCCAGAACAGCTCACATTCCAGGACAGAGTAAGAGCAGCTAATTCTGTGTCTCCATTCCAACATTTCTGGACACCTTTTTGGGCCCCAGAGCTTTGTCACAGGTACCAAAGGTCTAAGGCTGTCCTGGGGTTAATGCACCCCTCCTCAATTCAGCATCCTCTCCACCTGGATGCTGTCCCTGTGAAAGATGAAATCCATCCCTTTCCTTTGTTGTTTGTCCTCAGACAACAAAGAAATCTCACAAAGGGTCAAAATGTATCATCTCTGTTGCCAGCTAACAATTCCTTATCGCCATTACTCATTTATTCTGTTTATGTTTTCTTGTTGCCGTGGTAACAACACAGCTACAAAGGGCTTGCATGAAATAAATCAGTGGAGTCTGCAGACGTGAAAGCTGCTCAGTTAAACAATGGCTCACCTCGAGGGGAGAAGGTGAGGCACAAAACCTGCAACACATTAATGCTGGACAGTTTTCTACCACGCACTGGCAACCGACAAGCAGTGCCTAAAGAAAACAGTGTCTAAAGAAAACTTTTTTTTTTTTTAATTAAAATCTAACAAGGAATGTAATACAAGGAGGAAGACTTGAATGAGATGGTCGTGAGTATTCATCGTTGTTGTAACATATTAATTAAGTGTTGGTATCACGTGCAAACAGCAGAAATTTGGCCTCTAGTCCAATGACCCTGCTGTCTACAAGAAACAGCCTTCAATTCTTCCTCATGCCTGCGTCCTTTTTCTATATGAACAGCCTCACCACATGAGATGCAAGACTTCCACAATCAAAACAGGGAAAAGCTGGAAAGTAATTAGTTTTGAGACAGTACAGGATGCATTTATGAAAGACATTTAATGCTGTGGCTGCCCATAATAGCAGAGGACTGACCTTCACGACCCAGGTCATCCTCCTACTCCAATAACTGAGTAGGTCCCCAGAACACAGAAAAGGCCAAAAGCCTTTGTTCTAAGACCTTTTTCCTCTGTGTGCTTGTTGTGAGCTTAATCTACTTCTACAGTGGCCAGTGAAATAGTGAACAAGTGGTACGAAAAAAGATTTTTAAGTCCAAGAAAATGCATTAAGCAGAAACAAAGTCAGTGTTATCAAAACCCCAAACATATTCTGTTTGAAACTGAACTTTTAAATCTTGCATCCCCAACTCCAAAGCACAAAAGCACAAAAACGATTGGGGAACCAAATCTCCTGCTTTTATGGTTGTCATTAAACAGGTTGTAAAAATTACTGACTCTGGCTCTTTATGCTTTCAATACATTAAACATAATTACAACCATGCCCTGACTGAAAAGTAATCTCACTGGTCAGCATGTGATTTTAGGGGTTTGAAGAAAAAGCAACTGCTCAGCAGCACACAGAGCTCACTCAGCCCAGAGCAGAGGAGCACAGCCATGTGATTATGAGTGCATCACACACTCACACAGCTTGTGCAGTCCTCTGGCCTGGGCTAAAATCCTTCATTACTGTCATTACCTCAACAGGTAGCTACTCCTGGAAACTACAAGAGAGTTGTTTGAATTCTAAAGAAAAAGGGAAGAAAGGTGGTTTCTCAGCCAGTTGGGAGGGGAAGTCCCAGAGACAACACACACAGTGTAAGAAAAGCTGAACTCCTTTCAAGAAGTACATTTACAGCATGCTGTAAGTGATTATTCATTCCTGCTCCATACAGAATTCCCAAAGGTACTGAAGGGGGAACGGCACTGAGTCAAACATTAAGACAAAACTTGAGAAATTTCTTCCAGGTCCGGGTGCTTTCCATTCTGAGAACCTCAGGTGACACTCCTACAGCCGATGCTCAAAAGGGCTGCAAATTCACCGTTTATTTTGCTTACCTGGCCAGGCAGTTTGATTCTCAGTTTGGCTGCCCCACACACAGTGAGTCTGTCAGACCTGCTCTGGCAAAGTAAAGCAAAATTCAGAGACCTCGAGTTCCCTTTCCACAGGAGAGGCTGCCTTACTTCTGTTCAACTCAGCTAACTCTCCTTAACACTGCGATGACTACAAACAAAATTTATTTCAATTACTTTAAAAAAAGCAAAGAATTTAGCATCAATCCTCAGAACAAGAAGCTTTATTTTTTTTTCTGTTTACAAGTTCTGTAAAGCCCAGTTCAAAGTCAGCTTCCAAATTCATTGAAAGGCACCCAAATGGCATTTAAAAACCAAAGCATAGACAGCCCTTGATGCAGTCAGCATGCTCAGTGAGAATGGGATAACCCAGCATCTGTATAAACCCTAGAGCATTTCTAGGTTAAGAAAAACCAAACATTAATTTTGAAGTCCCTCTTCAAAATCACATCATCCACCCTTTGAGTTAATGCCACATGAAAGTCTTTTATTTCCTCTTAACATTTCATTCAAACTGCCTAACTGCAGGTTTAAAAGCTCTTCCATCAACACTTAGTTTTGAAAATTGTAGTAATTTACCTTCAGCTGAGATCATATACAGTAATCTGCTTGTTACCTCTTTGTTACAGTGTCCCACTGTGAATGCATCAGCTGCATGAGGTATTGCTGCTCTCCTCCCCATTTCAGGCATTTGCAATTTTATCAGATTTTGAAGAAGTTGGGCTGGGCTTTGGCAGTGAAGCAGGAAAGAAACTTGACTTTCAAGGACTCCCAGTGTGAAAACCTCAGCAACTTTTTGTTCATAAAAGTCTGCTCAGGGATGTGGATATTTCAGGTCTTCAAAAGATGTAGTTACAAAACCTCTCTGTTCACTTTTAGGTTCTTGTGGGGTTTTTTTTCCCACATCATTCAGTATCTGGACCATAGAGCAGATAAGAATATTTGGCAAGAATATTCACCAATACTAAGACTTTTTTGTAAGTACATTGATATTATCATATTAACCTTATCTAACAGCGTTACCACATCAAAGGCTTACATTTGCTCATAGCCCAAAACTACCTGTGTCTCATTTTACCGTGGAACAAAGATGTCAGTACTACAAGCCAGCAGAAACACTCATCTTCACTTGTCAGTCAAGGTCAAAGGGGGATCCCCATGGCATTGGCATCACTTAAGTCACGGCCAGTTAAGAGAGGAGACTTTCTCTTCCTCATCCTCATTTTCTGGCTGCAGATGCTTCAAGGCTGAAGCAGCAGGAGGCACAGACCCAGCACTCATCTCCACGGGAGGTGTCACCTGCCACGGTCTCTGCGGGCCCCTTTCAGCCCCGCAGCCGAGCAGCACCAGACCCCGCTCCACCAGAACCCCAGCACCTTCCTCCTGCCCTTGCTCTGGACAGATGAGTGTCTCCAGCTACACAGATGGGAACTGCTGCCCTTAGCTCTTCAACCCACCTCAGCATTTCCCGGTTACTCACTCTTTTGTTCTTTGAAAAATGATTGCCTACCAGCTCCCGTAACCGGGTCAGAACTTCCCTTCTGGCAGAAAAGCAAAGCGGCTTTCCGGCACAAGCACAGGTAGTGTTGTGGGCTGGTGACTTCCCTGAAAATCAGTCTGCCTGGTCAGCCTCAGTCTCTCCTGTCCTACTGCACTACAGAAATATTTCTTCCCCGCCTCAAGCAGCACGGCATCCACATGGCGTGGTCCCTTCAGCAGATAAAAGAGGTTTTCCAGTTAAAGGCTGGAAACTAAATTAGAGAACAAGTCAAAAATTCACACATACCCAATTAACGATCTTTGGCAAAGTATTGCTTGAACACTATGATGGGGTTTTACAAGATTATTGTTATTGTTCGGCAAAGCTTTTAACTGACTGTTACATTATTTTTAATGAGTAGTAATTAAGGGGGAGTTTGCTACTGAATTTTAATTTGAAAGACATTTTTCTTAACACTTTGGTGTATTCAATTGGCACAAGGCACTCCGTGTGAATGCGTGCACACAGCAATGTACACCTTTCCCACCAGCAACTGCAGTTATCCTAGTGCATGTGGCTGTAAATTTCCAGGGAAAAAAAAGAAAAGGAGACAAGCAGAACAGGAAGGAGACAGACACAAGACACAGGGCCCAGCTCTGAGACCAGGCAGTCAGATCCATCGCTTAGTGAGGTCTGCCAAGAACAGGAAAGCAATAAGCAATGAATCACAAACAGCTGGGGGTAGGGGGGAGTTTTGGACTGGCTCCTTTCTAACCCAGTCACAACCAAAGCAAAGTCCACGTTGCCAGGCCAGGGGAACAACAGGAGGAGTCTGACAGTACTTCGAGGCAGGAGCTCAAACGTCCACAGACCTCGGAATGATTTGCAAAATCCTTTAGTGCTGCAAACCGCGTTTGCCGTGCTGAGAAACGGGCTCTTCGAACGCATTCTCACCTTGTCTTGCCACAACCAGCAGTGCCTGCGTGTGGAACAGCGCATCTGCTACCATGGATGTCTCCCTTCCCCTCCCTCTGCCTGCTCTGTATCAGCTCAGCTTGAACTGATCACACCAGCAAACAACAAAGACACAAACCTAAACTTCCCTTGAAGGAGATGACTTTCTGTCCTCCTAAGGAGACCCGAGTATGAAACGGAAGGCCCCGATGCCGTGAAGGATCAGTCCTTCCAGAATGCAGTGGGACAGGCACACCTGGAGGGCTGATTTGACGTGCCCTGGGGCAGGACAGCTCATGGGGAGGTGAGATGTGTGCTTCAGGAGAGCTGGGCCAGCAGGGTCAGGGCAGCCAGGGAAGCAAGCACTCCTCCTGCTCACTGTTTGCCATACTTTTGTTTCCCTTTTTCCTCACTGTCTGCCTTTTCTCTCCTCCCTACCTCATGTTTCAGTGGTTTTACTCTTTTCTTCCTGCCTCGCTCTATCTCCCCCTTTCAGTCCTATTTATTTGCTCCCCTACTCAAGCATCCATTTGCCCTCTTGTTTCCATTACCCAGAGATGGATGGAGGCCCCAGCCCCAGCAGTAACAGCCCCAGCAGTCAGGGGCAGAGAGCTGCAAGCCCATCCTGTGGCCACCCACAGCCCGTGCCACCCACGTCCCCACCAGGCAGTGCACTCAGGGGTGCAGCAGGGAAGCGGCTGCTCTCACACAAACCTGCTGCATTTCACTATTTTAACCTTTTGAATGCCTTTGCTTCTCAGCTCCATCGCTCTATCCAGGGATCATCCTCAGTCAAACCCTTTTCCTTTACAGGGAATTTTTGCTGCTCTGGGCAGAGCCCAGGAAAGAGGATCTACCACAGGCAGATTAAGTTGGGATTTCCCTCCCTTTTCAGCAGAGCCTGCTCTCCCTGACCCATAGCTGGTGATGCTGGCAGACGTGTCAGAGACTGTCACCCCTCCAGCACAGCTGCCCTGCAGCTCCTAATCCCCGGCCCTGACTGCACACAAAGCCTCTGTCTCTGGCAGCAGCCCCAGTGCTGGCTTAGTTGCAGGCACAGACCAGTTTAGCACTTACAGTCCCTATGCCAGTAGCTGCAGTGGACTGTGATGCCTTTAAGCTACAAAAGACCATCATATCTGAGCCCTCTTAGAGCTCAAAACTGAAGCCTCCCTCCATGAATACTCCACAACTCGTTATCAAGAGGAAGGTTTGATTTGTAGAAAAGTATTTTTTTACTTATTCCCAGACAACGCTAAAATCCTGAAAGATTTGACTCTGAAGAAATCTCCCTCTGGGAAACATGACCTTTGGGTAGGGCAGAACAAAGACTTTTTCAGTTTCCTTCATGTGTACAAGGCATCTGCCCCACTGGACATCAAAGAAAGCCACCATGATGATAGGAATCTTTACTTTGGCAGAAAATGGCATGTAGCATATAAACAACATGCAGACCAAGATGAGAGCTGGCCTGCTGGGGTTATGTGTGCTGTCTGTGACTCCTGTACATGGCTGGCTTAATTTTGATTTAGTACCTTTGCCTCATCTGTGTGGATTTATTTAGAAAATTCTACAAAGCAATAAATAACTAAACAGCTAAGGGACGTGAAGCTAACTGGACACAGAATACCTCATTTACACCACATATTCATATTCCTGCTGACTGCTATGTATGATTTGTTGCTAAAACCATGGAGATTCAGCAACCTTCTGATCACATTTAATTTGTCTGACAGTGCCTGTTTTGCTGACCTCTGGGGCTCCCTGCAAGGCCTGTTTTCCCAGACTCCCAGAGGGGTGGACTGAGCTGGCTTGAATGAGGAGCGTCACATTTCCTGCAGGCTGGGAAAAGACGAGGACTTTGCTTGTGGCTGACATGTGTCAACTTCAAACCTGTAATAAGGGCGTTTTTAGAAACAGAATTGCCTGGGTGCTTTTGTCTGGAGCTGACTGTGCTGTGTCACCTGGACAGAGGAGGCACAGGAGGAGGACGAGGTCACAGAAAACTCGTTTGTGACAGTGAATCCGTGGGGCATTAGCAGCCAGCTAATTAAAAAGGCAGAATCTGTATGTACACACACATCTTGGTAATTGGTGATTATGGGAAAGAAAGGATCAAGGAAATACATGGCAGCTAAACAGGATTTTAAGACGACACTAAAGAGACAGAAAGGCTCTTCCCTCAAGGCCCAGTAAGCACGAAAGTGGCAGATAATGC
Organism: Oriolus oriolus; assembly: GCA_013400235.1. Classification (NCBI taxonomy): domain Eukaryota; kingdom Metazoa; phylum Chordata; class Aves; order Passeriformes; family Corvidae; genus Oriolus; species Oriolus oriolus. The sequence continues at coordinate 765,690 of VXBT01001421.1, forward strand.
TTGATGAGAGCAGCCCTGCCCCTCTGTGCCCTTCCATGAACAGAATGGTGAAGCTCATCTAGAGCTCAGGGGAGAGGATGGACCTCAGACCCCAGGAACAGCCAAGATCATGGCAAGAGCCCTCAAAAATATACTGATTTCTGTTTCAACTCCCACCAGAGGACAATGCCCCACTGTGCAGATGTGACTTCACACTGACATGGGATAGTTACTGGGGAGAGTTAGGGATCCATCAAAAGCTCCAGAGAGCCACCGGCACCGGGAATTCCTGTGTGGACCATGCTGACACAGTAAAGACAAAGAGGAAATGGATTACAACTCTGCACAAACACCCCAGTCACGGAGCTCCACTCAGATTTCTCTGAGAGCCTTTTGACTTCCATGATGTTTGTACACTGACTGTGGCTCTTTCCACTACACTACCAAATTCTCCCTCCCAGTGTCTTTGAAGCAGTGTACAATAAACTGTGTAAAACTGTCCTCCTTTTTCATTTTTTAATCAAGGAGGACAACAGATCCTTAAAACACAAGTATTAGACCTTGAAAAAATAATTGTTCCATGCTACAAAAGGAGCCTTTTCAGCACGCAGACCAGCTCCAATAGTCCGTTCCTGCACACAAAACCCGAAGCACAGGTTAAAAAAAGACAAAGCTAAGACGCAAAACAATTAAGCAACAGCAAAATGTAGCACAGGTGAAAGCAGCAGAAACCTTTAAGTTGACGCCTAGGACTAAGCAGCTGAAGTTCCCTCCCCAAGCCGAGTGCCGAGGCGTGCAGGGCTTGCACAGCAATAACAAGAGCAGTCCCCAGGGAAGGTGCAGAGCCCTGGCTCCGCACCCTTCACAACGCACTCGTGCGGCGCCCGAGCCGCTCACGGCGCCAGCCAGCACCCAGCAGCACGCTCACCCCCCCAGGGGCCACCTGTTATCCCCTGCTCACCAACCACCGTAACTCACCGTCGCTGGGAGAACCTTCACTTAGTAACACATGGCCTTGGCTACTCTTCCTGCAAAAGAAAGCTCGCCCATAAACATAAGGACTTATTTCCAAACCTCAGCATTCGACACTTGCTTTCCTGCCTATCCCAGATTCTTCATTTTTTTAAATCTCTGTCTTGTGATGTAGACTTTTAGGAAGGAACAATTTATTCAGGAGTTTGCTTCCGGTCTTGAATAGCCCTGATTAATAAAAAGATCAAATTAGTGTTCCCTAAGCTACTTGTCAGAGTGGAAGGGGAGAATAAAAAACATTCCTGTTCTGTGCCAATGACTGGGTAGAACTGCCTTCATTTTAGTGGCAGAGATTTACTCCTCACCTCCCTCTCCATCACGTTATTCACTCATGGTGTGTTTTTTCACAGATTGGGACCACTTGTGCACAAGCAGCACACTTCATCTCAGCAGGACTCACTCAGAGATGCAAGTCTGCAGAAATCAGGGCCATAGCTGCATTTCTGAATGCTGCTGCAGTATAAAGACTGCAAAACCAAGAAGACACAGTGTCAACGAAACCTCCAGGTAGAGCAGCTCCCTGGCTGTTGACTGGAATGTGTATCTCTAAAGGACTGCAAATGATGCAATCGTGGCATTTCCACTACTTTACAGCAGCACTTATAACTGGAAGGGCACTGGCAAAACTAGATTTAAGGTAAGTCGTGTTCCCCAGCACCCCTTTAAAAAACAAAACAAAGACAAATAAACAGTTTGAGACAAAATAATAATCTGAGCTGACTTTGCAGTATTTGACATGCTTTCAAAACCAGTTTGTGTTTTTAGAAAATCCTGCGGGTTCTGTGCTCTGTGGTGCTTCCAGCGGACACAGCTCTTCCTGTGGTATTAGACCTGGCACTGCCACAAGAACTTTGCCCCTGATTGTCTCAGTGAAAACACCACAAAAAGGAACACTTTCCACCACTGGCTGAAAACATCTAAAATATACATCTGTACAGGGATACGTTTATATAATCAGGCAGGAAGAAAAAGAAGAGAAAAATCCGGGAAACAGACGAAAATGCAATGAACGATTTTACTAAAATCAAGTAAAAAGACATCAAGGATTTGGGGAAGGATTTTTTTTGTTTGTTTGTTTGTTTTTGAGAGATTCCAGTCAGGCTCAAAAGCTTTGCTCATTTTTAGCTGGTGGATTTGAGCCAGAGCCTTTCCTTGGCTCGGACTCAGCTCTACTCTATAGCTTTGATTCACTGAAATCTCGGCTGCAGCTGGGGGAAGGGAGACAAGCTGGTGCTGCTCCTGCCAGGGCCAGGCAGGAGCTGGAGGCAGCAACTCGCCCACCACTGTCCCTCCAGCGTGGTGTGGGGTCCCTTGCTCCTGGAACCCACTCAGCTGTCCCTTCCAGACAGAGCTGCTGGATCATCCAGCCTCACCAGGTCTTTTGTGATGTGAGAAAGCGGAGTCGGGGGGAATCAGCCCAATTACATACAGATCACATGGGGTTCAAAGAGGTTCCAGTGATGTCCCACCCCCCTGGGAGCTGGTGAGGACGCCCTGCAGCCACCAGACAGGTACCTTCCATACACTGGCAGGGAGCAGGGCACTCGCACACGTGTCCAGACTAGAGCTTGGCTTTTTCTGTCGAGTACAAAACAGTGTTTGGCAGCACCAGGTCCCCAGCACAGCCTGCCAAAATGCCCCAGCCCTCCCCAGGAGGGGCCAGCTCCATGGATGAGCGTGCTGGTTCTTCAGCTCCTGTGTTCACGTGTTTGGCTGTGGCCTTCTCCGCTGAGGCTCCAGCCCCAGCACAGGGTGGTGGTGGTGGGCATCCTGCACAGCCCCAGCACAGGGGGGTGGTGGTGGGCATCCTGCACAGCCCCAGCAGGGTGGTGGTGGGCATCTTGCACAGCCCCAGCACAGGGTGGTGGTGGTGGGCATCCTGCACAGCCCCAGCAGGGTGGTGGTGGGCATCCTGCACAGCCCCAGCACAGGGTGGTGGTGGTGGGCATCCTGCACAGCCCCAGCACAGGGGGGTGGTGGTGGGCATCCTGCACAGCCCCAGCACAGGGTGGTGGTGGTGGGCATCCTGCACAGCCCCAGCAGGGTGGTGGTGGTGGGCATCCTGCACAGCCCCAGCAGGGTGGTGGTGGCTGTCCTGCAGTCTCAGAGCTGCTCTGAGCCCACTGTTCGTCACACATCAGCCACCCTGGAGAGGACAGTGGCTGTGCAGCACGGCCAGATCTAAACTGGCCATGTGAAGTCTGCAGCTTTCATTCAACTGTTTTAGTTATCCAAGTCACACGTTTCCCTCTGAGAGCTCAAAAAAATACATTATAGAGAAAGAAAACTGTGAAGGGAAGCAGGTCAGGCTTAGACAGACACGTGTGCTCTGGGGCATGAGGCAGGGAGGCAAGGAGAGACACAGCTAATTGCAAATTGCTGCCATTGCCATATTAGTCATGCAACATAAATGCTGTCAAGTAACAAGCTTTATGGGAACAGACTCTGATTTCTCTAACAATGCCAGAAAGTGGCATTGTGGCTAAAGGCTGTAAATTAAGCATTGTCAGGGTTGACAGAGATTTGCCAAGATCTGTTGACTAGCAGGGGAAATGGGCTGTACTGAAGACCAGGCTCTTTCTGCAAGCACGGCTGACTGCTGCTCGGGATGCCATGGAAGGGAAAAAGCAGAAGGCAAAGAGAGACAGCTCAGTTGCCAAAGCACACACGTAGTCTCAGACTGATTCTGCATGCAGGAGCCCTGGAGAGCTCTTTCTCCAGGTAAAGTAACCAAAATCTAACACTGCTTGGCCAAATACTTTCCTCATTTTAAATCCACAGTATTCAATCACATTTTACTCTTCATTCAGCAAACCTCTTTACTTCCCTCGTGCCCCAGTGCTGCATCAAAACAGTTGGGGTACAGCTGTGAGCATTAGGCATGGATTGCTTCCTTCAAAAGAAATAATTTAGAGATCGTTTCAGATTTGTCTCTGACTGCAGAAACAGTTGAGCTTGCTCCATTTTGCTGTGCTCTGCACTAATTAGCACCATGACTCCAAAATGCCAATTTACAGCTTCTCACTCAGGAAGTCTTGAAGAAGATGGGAGTCAGATATTTCGCTTTCTGGCATTTATCCTCATCCAAAATGAATCTATTCTTAACACAGAGCCATGTGGTAACGGCAAAGAAGTACAGACCCTTTCACCCCAAGTGGGCGATTTCATCAGAATGAGTATTTCTGAACCTACAGCAAACTCGTTTTTGTGCTGCTGTGGGGTTCCTGGTCGTGGGGCCTTTCCCAGACTCCCCAGCCAGGCTCCCTTCTGTAGTTTCAGGACAGCAGTACCCAGCCATCCCACTGCGGCAGATGAAAAAGTTCCCGAAGTGTCTGTGTAAAACATCAGCCAGCAAAAACAGATTCTAACGAGCGAAAAATGCAACACTGAGATTAGAGAGTTGCAAAATGGTGAGAGACCATCACTCCAGAGGGGTAGCTAAGCAACAACTGCTTTGTTTTGTTTTGTAATCTATATGAGGAATAAAAATACCACCAAGCACAGAGTCAGCCCAGAGAAAATATTCTCTGCTCTGAAGAAGAGCTGGGGCAATGTCAACTACTGCAGCTGCCTGCAGTGCATGAAGAAGTGTCATCTGTTTCAAACCTGCCATCTCAGAGCTGCTGTTGGCAACCTTGCCACTGACTGTTCAGTGTGTCTAACAATGGGATGGCTTTATTGAAGTTTTTGTTGACGGTTTTTTTTTGAAATCATTGTATTGAAGTTAGGTGTGCTATTCTCGAAAAACCTGATAGTAAGTCTGATAGCCTAGACTGCATTTACTGACAGAAATAAAGCCTCCTTTAGAAATGACATAAGCCTATATGCTTTGAGTGGGTTAATTAACCTAATGAGCACTACACTCAAACCCTATTAAACCAGGAAGCTTCCAACACCCGTCAAAGGAAACACTGCTCCAAAGTCAAATGTACTCTTAAGTCCATTAAAAGCCAAAAAAAAGTCAGTAACCAGTTAAATTCTGCTGGATGAACTCTAGAACTCAAGCTGAGACAGGGTAAGACACCATGTACAACAAAGAAATGGACAGTGCTGTCTGTTTCAGTACTGAAAACTTGCAGCACTTCAAAGGACAGACTCTTCCCCACCAGGCAGCAAGTCCAAGATAAGGCAGGAGACATCAGAGAAACACTCCTCACTCCTTAAGCCTTGGGAATGGCCCCTTGACCAGCCAGGAGCCACAAGCACATCTGCTGCCATGCAGCAGGAAGCTCTCCTACAGAGGAGAAAAGCACTGAGAAAAAGATAACAGAAGAAGGTGGGTTTAGCCTTCTAAACTGGAATTCCTAGATCTTAGATGAACTACACAGCTGATATCAAGGTAGCTTCCTAATTAAATCTTTACAAGGCTGAAATTTTCTTAGTGAACAAATACAGGGATAATCTTTATGGGTGTTTAAGCACATAAAGACAGAGAGGTGACTCATAACTCCTTAAAGCATCCAAGAGAATTGCTCCTTCATAAGATGAGTGTTGCTGAAAATCCTGGTTGGTGCTCACATGCATTTCAGGAACATGTCAAAACCTGTCCTTTAATCCCTCAACAAATAATCACAGAATGGTTTGGGTTTGAAGGGACCTTAAAGACCATATTGGCTTTCAGGCATTTACTAAAATCCTTTTTACTGCTGGACCATTTTGAGCATCATGATGTAATATAAGGATATCTGAAAGCTGAAAGAGCTTCTCTCACTTTTTCAACATCTTACATGGATGTAACTCTATCAACACTACTCGAAGAAAAGACCTTGCCCCAACATTTACAGACAGTATTCTCCCTTTGCCAAAGGAGCAGAAAAATACAACCACATGTTCTTTTAACATTTAGGAACACATTTTGTCCGAATCACAGGGTTGCCCAATCCCTGCTAAGTCCTGTGGTGCCCATGACACACTTCCTGACACACCAGGACGGGCAGAGGGAGAGAACTCTCCAGTGAATGTGCTCTAGGGGCCAGGAGGGAAATGTCTCTGAGGAGGAAGGTTGTGAACAATCAGCTTCTGAGGAGAGCTCCTGGGGAGGCTGCACAGCCCTCTCCACACTCAAGCCCCTGGTAGCAACACACAGTGTGCGGTTTGCGGGGAGCAGGGTAGAAACTTCTCCTATTTCTAAGGCCCAGGTCTGTTTCTTACTGAAGTCAGACAGAGATCGCTCTGATTGGGACTGGATCCTAAGTAATTTATATCCCAAGTGTTTCTAAGCACTTCAGCCTGTCTTTAAGGAGGCAGGATCTGTGTTTGAGCACCTCAAGAGTTCTTGCCACAATTGTTATTTTCCAGTGAAGACCAACTTTCTGCCTCCATGGCAAAGCCCACCATCAAGTCACTGCTGCTGCTAATGTTGGTTAAACTGGACATGGTGGAAGAAGACAGTAAAATAAAATTACGATTTCCATGTGATGAGCCCAAACAAGCAGCCACTGGGGCTATGCCCTTCTCATTCCAACAGATGGAGACAGAGACCTTTGGGTTAAAGCACCATGCCTGAATCTCAAAATCTACAAATTTAGATATCACCCTAATTTATCCATGCACTCTCCCAAAAGCTTTGGATTCTCACTAACTTTCTACCAAAGGAACAACAATAATTAGGGGAAAAAAATCAGTTTACAGAAATATGTATAGAAAAAAAATGGAGGCATAAGCTAAAAAAAAAAAGAAAAAAATTCTCTTTCTTTTCCCCTCCTACACTGCATTACACCCAGCCATAGTCCCAAAAGCAGTGTTAGGATGAGAAGTAATAGGTTTCCTTAAATTGCATTTAACTAACTTAACTAAAAATATTCCTGAGTTCCGGGAAACAGTCTCATACTTGGAGGAAAAAACACAAGTCAAACAATTTCCCTGTCTGTTGTACTTTACAGGTTTGGATACTCTTTGTGCTTCATAGCTGCTGTTTAAGCAATTGAAGCCAGTGAGGGCTCTGAGGTGCTCAGGGCTTCAGGAGAGCATGTCACACCCCCACAATACTCTGGGTTCCCAAAAATAACCTCGGGGAGTTGTGTCTTTGCATTTCAGCCAGCCATGGAAACGCTGCAGCAGGCCCTGCTGACAGTGCCTTCCCACGGGCTCCAAGGAGCCCGACCTTCTCAGCAATGCAGAATTCAGAAGAAACTCTTTGAGCTGTGTAAAGTTACCGACCTCAAGACACCTTTCAGAATATATATTTATCTGATACATTTTTTTCATAGAGGTCCCTCTGCTTTTTCTGGGAATAGCAGCGAATGTACTGCCATCTGAACCACGACATCTCCCCCCTTTCCAAAGTCATTTGTGTAAGCATTTTCTGAGATGTTGCAACTGGCTGTTATTGCAACACGCACTTCNTGACATTCGCTAGCAGCTTGCGCCCTTTCCTCCCTCCAAGCTCAAGTGTTTCACCTTCAGGAAACCTCCCAGCTCCTCTGGCCAACAGGAGGAAGAACACGAGTTGGTTTCTGTACCTGGTTTTAATGAAGCGATCGACAGCACAGCCGAGTTTCCAGGCTGACCATCTGCACATCAGTCTAGCGCTGCACGTGCCACGTACTTCTGACCTGTGCAACAACCCGTGCCATGAAGAAGCAGACAACAGAGACAGTTCTCCTTTGACACATGTGCAACTCTACTTTCTGAACATTTGCTGGATTTCATCTAAAAACGGCGGTGTTGGTGAAAACACAGAAAAACTTGTTTTGACTATTTAAGGCAGGAGGACCCTGCTTAAAAACCTTTGCCTTGAAGCTCAAAGAAAAACTTACAGTTGTTTAGCATATCAGTTTTACAAACAATTTGCAAAACCAGATAATAAATTCAGTCTCCACATATGTCCTGTGTTTCTTCGCTCCAGTAGCTCCAAGCTCTGCACTTTCCTTACTGCTACAACTCTTTGTTACTGGTTCACCATCTTGACTGTTCAGCTTTTATTTGTCCAGCTTCCCGACCTCTAGATTCTTCACTCTGCCCTAAACTGAGCAGCTAAAATCTCTGAATTTCTCCAGTGGTTTCCTGTTACTGTTGCAAGCTAAAGAAGCCTCTTCCTCCCTTACAGTACTGTCAGTACTGTAGATGTTTTTCACACTATCTACATCTTTGCTCCCCTCCAGCTCCTCCCACACGTCTGTCCCCACTATTATTTTCTCAGCTTTCTACCTTCCCCTCCAGAGCAGCTTTTCACTTCTCTTCAGCCAGTTTATGCAAGACCATTTTTCTTTTTTGCTCTTTACTCATTAACCACCAGTACTCAGACTGTCCCCTGAAGTATTTCTCCATAGCTTGATTTTGCCTCTCCCTACATTAACTTCTAACCTCTTCAACACAAGAATCCCATCCTGAGCATAATTTCAGCATTTATTCACAGAGAAGAAAAGGTTGGAACAAATAACCACAATGCTGTAGGAGTTTCTTGAAGATAAATGTATTGAATCCAGTTGGGAGTTCAAGTTTTACATTAGAACACAGAAGCAGCTCAAAATTAAAAATAGAAGCTACTCCATAAAGGCAGTCACTAATGTAGTTACACAGTTACAGGAAGAAATTGTGTGTGGGGGGGAGATTTTACTTAACTGTAAGCAAATCAGAGATGCACATCTGATATATTTATTAGTCACCATGACTGCACTTTTATTTTTTTGCTCGGGTGGAAATGGCACAGGTCTAGATGGACCTGCAAGACAGCTCCCCTTCCTGAAGTCCTGCCACCCTTGAAAAGGTGATCCTGTCCCAGGGGAAAGAAAGAATATATTTTAACAGCTTCAGTGTAAAAGTAGTTCCTTATTTTTGATTTCTAACACTAAAGAGTTATTTTCACTTGGCAAATGTTAACCGATTTGATGCTCTTTTTTATGCAGTGACCACAGAAAGCCAAAACAATGGAAAATGACTTGAGCAAGATTCATCAGTCACAAAGAATGATACTTATTCTGGAAGCTCACTCTATTGTCTTCCTTCAGCAACCAGACTATGATTTCACTTGTCAGTCTTCCTTATTTCTGAAGGCACAGATGAAAACTGAAGCTGGAGGAGTTAAAAAAAGGCAAGCTCTGTGCTTCACTAGGGACACTTTCAGCTGGTCTAAATCTGCACTTGTTCTAGCGCACTCGGTGGAGCGATGACAGTTCACCAAGGAAGGCTTTTGCCTTCGAAGGTGTACATGGCCTTTTTGTTTTGCACTTTATTTCATGCCAGAAGAAGTGCTGATTTGGGCGAAACATCCAAAGCACTGTTGTCCCCTTTTAAAACTCATGTAAACTGCTGAAAAGACAGGTCCAACAGGAAAACAATCCAAGCTGAGACTAAAACCGTACGACCAACTCCCTGCCAAACAGAGCCAACAAAGATGATGCGCAGCGTGTAAAACATGCAAGGTAATGAGCACGACACAGCTGGCTGAAGAACTTGCTGCAATGCACAAATAGGATGTAATCTGACATCTTCAAACACCCCTCTAGAAGAATGAATCATAATTGGTTCCATGCAATCATTCACGTAGAGGCTGCAGCAGTACTAAGCTTCCACAAAGCCTTTGATTATATCCAGAAAGCAACTCAGGCAATATTTAAGTGAGGCTACAAAATGTGGGATTGGTGAGTGTCCCACATGCACAATAAAGACTCTGAAAACACACTCGGAGACAACTTTCTAAAAGGGTAACAGGGATCAAAATCAGCACGTTGTCTTTTACTCAAGTGAAAGATAAAAAGATATCGAATTGTACACGTTATGAACACAGATGCCCAAATTTGCCTTCTTTTCTCACCATAAAATACCACGCTGTTTGTGCGCAGGAGAGAAGAGATGGAAACAGCCTCACACACGTCCAGAGGTCGAATGCTGAAAAATGAAAGAGGAACCTCCACCCCTTCACTGCTCACTCGACAGACTGTCGGCCCCTGGCTTCTGGGCAGACTTCAGAGCGACGGCAAACACAGAGACAACCTGAAACACAGCCTGTGCCGAAACACCGCCTGTAACGTGGGCACTGTCTGACATCACACCACACCACGGGCCCAAAGCACCAGAGCGGGGTGAGGGCAGCTGAGCCCTGGGCAGAGCCTGACTGTCGTGGCCCTGCTGCACCTTCAGCTTCCAAAGCGACGCCTGTCACCCAGAGGTGTCCCACAGACACCGGGGGACAGGACAGACCTCGGGTCCGTACGTGACACACAGCCCACGGCATCGACTGAGCGAGCACCAAGTGGGGCGCGTTTGATTTTTGCGGTAAGAAAAGCGAGCATAAAAAAGCAAGAAAAAGGGGTTGACAGGCAGCTGAGGAAGGCAGGGTTCAAGTTCCTGGTCTAGCACAGAGTTTTTGCGTGACCCCCGGTGGAGTTGTTTATTTCCCGCACGCCGCAGCAACAGCTCCGTGGGTGGTGCAGAGGAGAAATGCATTAAAAACCGGGATGTAGCTGGCTGCAGGAGTACCCAAGAGCTCCAGGAATGGCCTATTTACACGTACAGAAATCATTCAGAGACAGTAACTCAGAAAGCAGAAATGCGTTAATGCTGACAGCAGATTTTAAAGTAAGCATAAACAGAGGAAACTCCAAGGGGACACAAGAGCAGCGACGATTTCCCTCAGCTCATTACATGGCCCTAGAACTCAAGAGAAGGTCTTTTCCTACAAACCTAACCCTGGGGGTTTTTTTGTGAGGGATTACAGCTGGCCATAAACCCGATGAGCAGAAACATGCCCGTGTGCTGTGTCCTGTGTGACCTGGAGCGCCTGGAAGTGGCTGCAGAGTAAATCACGGTCACTCTGCGGCTGCAGCCAGCTTTGTGCACACAAATGTCAGATGCATGGTCAGATGCCACTTTTCAGTTCAAGAGTTTAACTCAGTTCCTAGTGGAAGCACGGGCTGGCTCACATAGCCTCTGCCCAGCAGCTAACAAGAAACCCTCATCAATCCAAGAGAATACAGCTCTCACCCAGGAGCTCACCAGCATTTCTTGGGACATTTCAGCTGAAAAAGCAACACAAATATATTTTACGAATACATACCAAAGGGTTTTAGTTTTTGACAGCTTTTCTCTTAAGTGAACAAAATATTTAACGATTACTTTTTAAATGAGAGAGAGATTTTGAGTTCAAATGTTGTAACTTGCCACACCACAAGCAAACCATAAATAACTTGTTTTTAAAAAGTAAATTCTAATTGAAAAGGGGAACATTTGTTTTTCAAAGTGCATTTCTTTCCATTCCTCGTTGATGGGGCAGTTTTAAAAGAAAAATCACAACAGAGAAAAATAGTGCATGACTACTTTTTTGCACCTTACAGAACAGCTATAGGTTTTTCTGTGAAAATGTATATCATGATGTTAAAAGAAGGGATATTTTCCCAGTATCTTCATCTTTGTTTTTAAGCCAAAGGAACATGATGTTAAATTCTGTGCAAATATAGCACAAACCACAGTCCTTTGTGCATGTTCTTGAACTGTTTCAAGGAGCCCTAGAGATATCACACATTATCCCATGATTCAAACCTTTAACCTTGAGGGAAAATACACAAAACAGCTTCAAATTTTTTCCAAGTCAATACAGCATTGAAAGTACTGTAACAGCTATTTGATAAACACAATGGAAGGACTTTTAAAGTGAATCCATCTCATTTGCCATGTTCATAGTAAATGTCTCAGTAAAGACTGCTTTAAAATGCAAAACATAATTAACTACTCCAATATTTGTACTGTACTGATTTGTCTGCTTTCAGAGAAATCCAGGCATGTCTCCAGTTTGAGGAAGGCATTACCACTCGTTTACCAAAAAGGTGATTGATAATTTTTAAAAGTAAATAAACTTGGGTTTGATCATCTTCGCCTGATACAAAGAATAATTTAAACAAAATACATTTGTCCCAAGTACCTGAAATGATTCTAAGGGCTAATACAGCAGAAAATCTCCTATAGTATGAAGAGAGGGGTACACAAATGCACCCGCTCTGGGCTCGTGCAGCTTGTACTGGATGGTATGGATTTAAATTAGCAGCAAACATTCCATAACCCACAACCGCTTACTAATGTTTGCTTGCATTCAGCAAAGTATCTGTTATAGTAACAAAGTTTTCAGGGTAAAACTATACTGAAATACTTGCAAGTAGAATATTGAAGTATTTCTAGTCACGGTGCCTCACTTCCTTATAAACGTGAGTCTTTAAAACTGGGAAAGGTCCATACCTCCCCTTTTCAGTTCACTTCTATTGCTTAGGAAATACGTCTGATTCTTCAGGAATGTTAAGGAACTTAAATTTGTTAATTTTCATTTCATCACTGTTCACACAGGCCCGAAACAGCAAAACAGCAAATTCCCTTCTCCTGCCTTATTCTGCAGATTACCTCCCAAAAGAAGTACAGAAGTTGTGGTAAAGTCACAACCACCGTACATTTGAAAAAATAAAAAAGAAAACAGTGGCAGTCTGAAATTATCATTGCCGTCATATTTCCGTGGAACTGTGAATTCTACTGGATTGCTGACATAGAAAGACACCTTTGTAGAATATTTTTAGATGTCTGTTACAT
>VXBT01001421.1:778262-799629 GCA_013400235.1 Oriolus oriolus
TTTTTTTTTTTTTTTTTTGGCATGAGATACAGGAGCCAAAATACTGTAGCATGACAATAACTTTTAAGAAACTCTTACTTCTGCATCACTTTTTCACTACACCAAATAAACATCTGTGATCCACATGAAGAGAAGCTGGTGGTCTCAAAGAGAAAACAAGGCTCGTGTGAGTGCAAAGCCTGTCACTGCCAGCATAAAATCAGAGTCTTTTGGGGCCCCAGCGCAGAGAGCACACACTCCACCCACACCCACCCCTGTCCAGCCTGGGACAGGAGCATTTGTTTTGCTGCAAATCCTCACCAGGTGAGAGATTCTCCTGCGTGGGACACAGACCCTGCGCTGCCAAGGAAGGATGGCTGGCTACAGAAGTGTTCCTCCTGCAACACCCAGTGCCCCACACCAGTGGCATTCCGGCAGAACAAGGGAGCTGCCGAGCCGTGTGCCAGGGAGCCGCGTCCTGGGGGCACACGTGTAACTCGGGGGCACAGCTCTGCTGTGACAGCTCGGGCCCAACAGGGCTGGGGAAGAAGGCTGCATAAATACATTACACTTCAGAGCAAGCCAGACACTGCAGAACCACTGCTGTATTTGTTTCCTCCTAGAGGCATTAATAATTTACCATCTTTTTTATAAAAAGCAGCACTGGAGCTGCATCACAGCGTTCTGAGCAAATTCTAGGTATTCATACAGTTGTTTGTTTTCCTTTGTCTCCTAGTTCAGTCCTGCATTTCAGCCCCACTGGCCTTTTGTAAATCCCTGAAGATAGCTAGACGGAATGAAACCCAAGGTTTTATTATGCTACAAAAGAAAATAAATTATGCTGAAGCTCATGTGAATATTTAGAATTTTTTCCAAACACGAGGATAGATGTGCAGGACTTGTGATGAGATACAGGAAAAAACAATTCCATTAAAGGGCCACTTATGCCCGGAGAGAACATTCAGAAAGTTGATGGGAGAAAAAAAAAAAAAATAAAGCAGATGACAATGTCAGGGCCTTAAATACTCGCCTGCCTGTCCACCAGGGACAGGACAGAGCTTTCCTGGGAAGTGCTCTCACCTTTTGCACAAATTGGAGTATTTCTGTCTCTCTCAGTCCCAGGCTATGTCCTTGGGGGTTTTCAGCTGACCCAACCCTCAGGCACAACCAGCAGCCAGATGCAGGGCTGGCTCCTCAGCCGGCACACGAGGAGCTGAGCGTGGCGAGGGCTCCGTGCTGCCAGCCTTTGGTGGGCACTTGATGCCCGAATCATCCTCACCACGGTCCTGCTGCTCCCTGGAAGGATTCTCTGCAGCAGGAGAGGCACCTGCCCAGAGCTAAGGATGCAGGTGCATGGAGGGTGAGAGGCAGAAGGACCTGTCACTGCGAGGCAGCAGCAGGGCAGGGTGCAGGGGCCAGACAGCGCTGCTTTCTGTCCCAGTGCAGCCCAGGAAAGTGGAGGAAAATGAGGGTGGGGAGGGAGGGAGGAGACCTTAAAACATTTTATAGTCCAGGAATGCTTTTTTAAAAGGTGCTGCTAGAAGGATACAGTCATCAGCCTAGCAGTTACCTATAGAACCTTCTGACATGAAGTAACTACCAAAGACACTGAAGGTCCCCATTCACCCGAGGAGGCACTAATGCACCTCCTGTGATTAAAAGCCAGGAGATCTGGTATGTGGCTTTTACAGTCCTGATGTTTCCTCTCCACTGCTTCAGCAGGAATCCAGACCTTCGTGAGGAAAATGGAAAGCTCCCATTGGGCTCTCCTGGGGACAGAACCAGACCCTTCCAGCCCGGCACGTGAAGGGGCCAGAGGAAATGTGTGCACCTCACTGCTCCCTCCCCACTGGCCGTGGGCACGAGAGGGTGTTTGCAAGGCTGGGAACACAGCATAAAGCTTCTCCAGTGCAGACAGTGATTAAAAGTCTCAGCTGTGGAGGAGAGATTCTTCCAAACAAATCCTTTCCTGTTGTGAGATATTTATTTTTTTTCTTAGCAGACATCAGAACTCTCTCGTTTGCAAATGCATGTACAAGTCTCCAGAGAGAAGTTTGAACTTATCCTTAAATTACTGAAAGTTTATTATTATTATTTTCTCATGGAAAAAGTCACGGATGTCTTGTAATCCCTCATGTTCCCATCTTTTATAATTGAATGCATCTTGACCCAGAGAAAAGCTTGGGAGCCCATTAGAATAGGAGGTGAAAAACAATTCTGAAACAATTTACAAGATGTTCTTTCCTTCCAGACTTCAATGTTATGACTCACGACTGGGTGCTGAAAGTCCCACAAGAGTAGCCAGGAATATATACATCCAGCTTACGAAGTTTCTGGAGGAGCAATGGGCTTTTTCTGTGTTTTCTAACAAAGTTAATCTGCCCAGTATCTTGGTATGGGCTGCTCAGTCTGGGGTACAGACTCTGACAGCACACATCTGTGTTGCCTTGGTTTTCACAGTTCTTCAATGTTTTTAATTCTGTAAATAGAATTCTCACGCACTTTCTGTAAACATAAGCCATGTTATGCTAACCGACCTGAGATGTTTTCATTCTTTCTCCTAAGGCAGAGAAGTTTGATGGATTTCTCCTTTGACCTATGTGGTTGAGGGGTGGTAATTTCACCCTCCAATCCATGGGGTTTTCTAAAAGTGTATAAAATAAAGAAGTGGGCCCTTTGGTCCGGGGCTTTTTGGGCTTTGGCTCATTGCTCTTTGATCCTGATACTGGCCTCTGTGTGTGTTCCTTCGTGTCCGCGTGCGACACATCTGTACTTCAGAATCAGAGCATCCCTGTATTTTTAGGGGATGGAAAGAGAAATGGTAGAGGCTGGAAGGCAAGCAGTGTGCCAGAAAGTTTAGTCTCTTCTGTAAAATGTCTTCTGTGTTTCCTTAGGGCCTCATCCAACGCCTGTTGAAACCCATGGGAATCCCTCCAGGCCCAGGCTTTCTCCTTTACACCAATGTACACATCTTTATCACTGACTGCAATTATATTCCTGTAACATCTGCGGGCCAAACGGCCGTGAGGTGCTCTGATACACAAAATACACCTACGATGGTTCTGCCACAGGAGTTTGCTTTCCTGGCTTCTACATGGTGGTGTTCAGTGCCTTGGTTAAGAAAGTAAAGGAAATTCTTGCTTTCTGTCTCTTAAAAAGATTTGAGGGAGAAATTATAAAACAGTGACCGACAGGATTACAGTTAAGCACCAAATGTACTCATGTCAGTGATATTCTGTGCCTGGATGGCAAATTATTTTGCTCACTTTACCATGAAACTACCATAAAGATACTCCCAGTCCCATCAGCTGCACTGCTGATGTCCTGCAGGTATTGCACTGCTCTGGAATGTCAGGGCTGGACACACATTGCCCTGCAGAGGAGCTGCCTCCTGCCCAAATGCGTGTGGGGTGGCTGGCAGCAAGTGCCACGAGTCCAGATCCTCACAGAAAACAGGCAAAAGCACCCAAGAACACAGGCTGTTCTGCTTCAGTGTTCAAGGAACACCCTCCTCTTGGGGCAATGCACCAACCAGAACGTCACGCTAAGAAAGATTACCTCATCCTGTACGCTGATTTAACGAAAAATGCGCGATTTAATTGTTTTGGAAATGCAGGACAGACTCGTGTAAGCTGGGTGTTTTGGATCTCAGTTGGCACAGCCTGTGGAAGACCCAAATATGGGGCTACCACTGGCCAGGTTCCAGTGAGCTCTAGCAGTGCCACGGCAAACATTCCTGCATTTGGTTTGGGTTTGCTGTGGTTAAAGAACCCTTTGCAGAGGCTCAGAACCAGCATCACAGATTATGGGTACTGTGTAGGTGAGAGCTTATCTTGGTGACACTACATCTTGTGAGAAATATGTAAATGTATCGAGTTACAAGGGCATACACGAGCATTTCACAATTACACTACCTATTCAGACAGCTGATCCCTCATACAACAAATGCAAGTGATACAAGCTCTTAAAACTGCATGAAACAAGACTCCGCTTTTTTTGCCAAATTAACTGGTAAACTAACACAACAAGCTTTATCTTGCTCTTATTAGCCCACCTGTCTTTGCCCCTTTAATGTCAGGCTTTAAAGAGGAAATGAGTACTTAACTGATACTGTCTCTTCAAAGGAAATATTTGCTTCAGTTACCTTGCGTTTTTAATGAGATTGTTTAGTCACAGCTTGGCATCAGTTCATAGTATGCACCATATCAAAGCTTTCAGGTTTTCAAAGCACAAAAACACATCAAGTAGTTTGAGCCAGCAAAAGTGAAATTCTTCCTGGTTGGCGTAAAATCATGGAGATGTTTAACTCCTGTCTTTGGTCAGTGCAGAGGCAGAATGGACAGGAGAAAGTTATTCCTTTAAATGCAATCTCTGTGCCATTTTCTGGGACCTGTTTACAGAAAATTCCCTGCAATTCAGATTCAGCTGAGGAATCACCCAACCAACTGCAATTTGCTCACGTTTCGGATGAGGGTAGGAGCTGCTGAAGTGGCCTCAGCACACCACAGAGCCTTAATTTACTATTATGTCATGCTAGTGAGCACTTAATAATAATGTACCCCTGAGGCTGGGTGGCCTCTTTTGTTAAAGAGGACCATAAAAGACACTATATTTTTATTTGATCTTGGTTTTATTTGATCTTGGTTTTATGACAGGCCCCAAATCAAACATTTTACTTTGTGTGGCTCTGACTCAGCACACTGCACATGCATCTTTGTCAAGCAGGGCATCTATTGTACACAAAGGCAAAAGCCCTGAGCACTTGTACTGACTTAAACCAAAAGCACAGCTCCAAGCACCACCTCAAACCCTCTCACAATGCACGTGAGTAGAGGACCTGCAGCTGAAATGTGAAGTCTTGCACTCAAACTTTTATTTTTTTTTTTAAAAAAAGGAAACCACTCATGAATATTTTACATCAATGCTCACGTTCAAAACACATTTATTCTAAGCTTTGCACCCTCAGTAAACACCAGCGTGGTTTTATGAGGCAAATGACAAAAAATTACTGGAAGCTTTACAGAATGACAAAAGCACCCCCCTGCCTTTACACCTTGCCATGCAAAGAACAAAAGCTACAGCAAGAGGGGACCCTCCCTAGTAAGAAACATTTTCAATTTTTTTACCCAACTTTTGTATACAGTTTCTGTGGCAAACACACACATGTCCAAGAGCTACCCCCAGCCTCAATTCCTCTAGAGCAAAACTTAGCAATGTCCTTCCTTCACTGATCGAATGAGCCCATCCATCTGAATGGGGTGTGGAACAAGCAATTGAAGAGGGAACTGCTAAAGGAGCTTTCACAGACAATATGAGCTTACAGGTAGAAAAGCAAACCAGACTCCCACTTGTCCCCTCACCTTCAGCATTAACCACCAGAGAGTGTCCTGATGGGTGCATCCACCCTCAATTGGACTTTTGGGAAATGAATGGCAACTCAGTAGCCATAGGCTGTCTGGAGCAGCAACCCAGACGTTTTGCCAGTGTGTAAATAGGACTAAAAGTCAATTATCTTACTCTATGAATAGTGGCCAGCCCAGGCCCGTTGGGCTCTGCTGCAGGGTGGCGGCTGCATGCCAGGCTCTCCCCTTGAGCAGGGACATCTCCCAAGGTTACTCCTCCACGCTGAGATTCCTTCCTGAAACAGATCCCTGGTGAGTGGCTAAGAGCCTGCTAAGCTTCACCAAGATTATACCTTAGATGGGCTGTGCACACATTATCCTTGAGACATAAACTGGTGACCAAGTCTGTGCCTAAGACTGGATCCAGCTGCACCTGGACTCCTGTGCACAGGAGGAGTCTGAACCTCACGACTCAATGGGAGGGTCTCCCTCACACATCTGATTTATCCTGTTCTCTATGCACTAAACAATCAAGTGTACCTTGCCATCAAATCTTGTTAAACCACTGTCACATTTACCACTGAACTTTGTTGACTCAGTACATCAATAAAAGATGTTCCTCTTGCAAGTGAAGTGCCTCACTCCATCTGTGACAGTAGACAGCCCCAAAGGTCTTAGAGAAAAACAAAAAGCAAACACGAAAGGTACAGAAAATGTTTTGCACCTATTTAAAAACGCAGGCTCAGGTTTCTAATCAGTGTAGTGGTAATTCAGGCAGCACTGTTAACTTGCAAAGCCAGCTCTTAGAAACACTCGTGTGTGTGTGTGTAGCCTCAGGAGGATCTCAGCCTTCTGTGTTGTAAAGAACTGAAAAAGCTCCTTCAGGCAAACAGAAGTATTTCATTTTCAGGCTGAAATTCCAGAATACATGTCCACAGAGGAGGAGTTAAGATCTCTCAGGGAAGCCAACCAATACAGCTGCCTTACTTACTGTTATTAATTACTGCTGTATCATTCACTCTGCAATAGAGCCCAAGGACCCCAGCCCCATGCCAGAGCTCATTCTGCTGGGGGCTGTACAAACACACGAGCCAAGAGTCTTTATCCTGAGCAGTTCACAATCTGATGGTTAGTTACTAAAATCACTCAGCCACAGACACCGCTGCGTCATCTTCCTCAACCATAAACTCACCTTTTAACTCACTCCAACAACTAAAATAAGCGTAACAACTTATTTACACTTATTTTAGTGTAACAACTAAAATAAGTGACTTCTGGATTGCAGGTTGGAGAAAGAGAAAATTAAAGCCTTGCCCAGTCACCCAAACCCAAATGTCTGTATACCTGTAGGCACAAAAGAGGTACCACCTCAAAAAGCACTTCCATAGAGCAGCTCTCACAAAATCCTATTCCCTGCCTGTCCTTGGGCCGCTCTCCTTTTCGAAACACAGTTATAAACAAGCAGCAAGTGGCGTGATAAAGGGCAGGATTACTCAGGCCTCTGATTCTTGGTGACATTCTTAATGATACATCAGATGGTTATAATTCTTCTTAAGGCTCTGTGCACATTAAATCATTCAGCGATCTCATTTTTGCAGCGCCGCTGCATTTCTGGTAACACTAAATTCACTTCAATCCTCCCCCCGTCAGACCACAGCACACTGCTAACTACATTTACTTGAACTTTTTTCAAAATACTTTTCTTACCAGATAACTCATCTCTTCAGCTTGAAAAATTGTTTTCAACCCTCAACAACATTTTTATCTCTACATTGAAGGGTTTACTCGACTGGTTTGCTATGCAAGCAGATTTAGAACTAAAATAAATTTTAAAAGGCAGCCACATTTCCTAAAGTCTTGATCTTTTTTTAAACGTATCTCCATAGCTGCCAGTCCACAAAGGGGAAAAAAGGTTACCCATGGCAAATATTCAGAAAAAGTGTGTGCACTCTGCAGTATTCAAAGGAGACAGAGCTTGAGGTCTCCCGCCAGTCAAAGCTGAGACAGAAACGTTCAGATTTTTTTCCTTCAGCAACTTCCAAATCTCTGGTTTGTTATTTCTCATGTGGGGTGTACATTCCATACACTCCAGTTTTCTCCCTCCTCTCTATCTGCTCTCCATAGCATTTTCTGTGGGTTTCTGGTCTTCATTTTCTCCAGCCTCACTTTCCAGTTTTCGTTTTCCTTTCCCACAGATTCCTTCTCATCCTTCAGAATTCTCTGTCTGTTTGGGTTTCTTTCCTTTTTATAACCACAGAGTCCTTCCTTCACTGTCCCTGCCCACATTAGGGACTCCACCTGGTCAGCCTGGCATGGGAGCCCTGGCAGATCCAAGGATCCTCCAGAGGGAAGAGGTGACAGCGTTTCGGTGACTGTTCCACCGACCGAGGGCGTCACTCCAGACGGGAGCTGACCGTGCTTGAATTGGCCTCCCACTTTCACAGCAGGCCACTTTCCCTCTGCACTGGAAGGCCTCCTGCAAAGCTGAAATCTGCATCTTTTAGGGTTGTATAGACTGAAAAACCTCAAATATTTTCTGTGGGATAGAGCCCTGACTAAGGGCTCTATTCACCAGAAATGTGATGCCATGGACTTCCACAACCCAGCATGTAGGCAGAATGCACTTGATAAATGTGTGTTTACCATAGCTGCAGAACTCAGCTCTGCTTTTCCAACCTCTTTTTCCCTTAAGATTAGGAAGATAAAGGTCACACTTTAAAAAGACAGGCCTTTAAAGCTGTTTTTCAAGTGCTAGCAGCTGAACTCTTCGTGTGAAAATATCCCATCCTTTTCTATTAAATTAGGCTGCATTAAATCAACATATTATTTAAAGAACTGGCACGTTACTGACAATGGCTTAAGAACTATTTAGTTACATTGATACACAGAGGGGAAAAGAAAACCTTTGCTACTGAAAAAGGAAGCCCCAAAATACTGAACTGGAAATTCCAACGTGGGTATGCATTCAGATCATATTCCAACCAAAATTCCTGTACTAATTAGAGATTGATTTTTACAAGGCTTCAAATCCTCTGTGCCTCAGGGCTAGGTTACAGAACCACCAGTTTTCTCTCTCTTACTCTTTAGACAAGGATTCCTTTTCTGCTGAAATCAATACAAAGAATCTGTTGCACTCCAGCCAGCTCTACACCTTTCAAACACACAATCGTACTCCATTTTAAAGATCCACAAAAGTTCTCATCAGCACCTTTTCCATTTCAGCAAAGGCAGCACTTTGGAGTGTCACAGAGCAGAGGCAAAGCCATCCTCACCCTTGGGGACTGGAGCAGAACTTGTGTGTTCCCCACTCTGTACCCACCAGGAGGCTTTGCCTTACTTTCACCATCTACGCTAACACAAGGCGTGTTCCTCCTCACCGTGCAAAATATGCTCAAAGATTTCCCTATTCTTTACTTCCTCCAAGATCTCAAAGAGCAAAAACGCTACCATTCGGCAAGAGGTGAATTTTTAGCTTCATGAAGGGAATATTTGCGCAGTTAGAACGCCTTCCTAATCCGCTGTCGCTCTGTTCCACTCGGTCTCTCCTGACCTTCCAGGCAAGGAATACACAGCCAGTAACTCTGTTCTCCTGACTGTGCCCCGGGCTCTGGCAAAGAGCAGCTGAGAAGAAAGATGTTTTACATATTCGTGATTAAAAGATAACCGATAACCAGGACCCAGTTGTTGGTCTCTGCAGGCCAGCGCACAGTGCAATTATTATTCCATTTACAGAAAGAGATGTTGTCCTGCCTTTTCCAGCCAACCAAAAGCTCTTCCATGAAATGCTCAAATACTCTGAAGAGAGGCATTCAAAACAAGGAATGAAGAGGGGACGCATCATGTTTGCTCCACAATTATTGCATTATAAAAATTTCGCACGGCCTCGGCCCTAGAGCACCATCCATTCCCACCAACTCCCAGGCTCACCGTGTCAGGGTGAGCTGGGATTTCCCTCTGCAATTCAGCACTGGCTCCCACACGGGGGCCTGTGGACAGCACTGCAGCACCCAAGTGAAAAGCAAGCAAGATGTGGGCTAGAAGAGAGGTGAGAGCAGCCCCTTCACACCCACAGCCCAGGGCGGCTTCTCATGAGGTCAGTGGGAACAGGCACAAATTGTTTAATCCAAATGAAGTCCAGTGGTGTTATTGAAGCTCTTCTCTCTCTGAGCCTGACCTTGGAAAAACTTCTGAATTTGTCTGAAGAACTGAACAGTTTCTAACTCCCTGTGTTCCTGACAAAGAGCGATCCAGCCAAAGCATAGGCTCTCTTTTGGGGACTTTGGTTGGTGAGACTCTGGGCTGGAGGAAAGGGAGGGGATAAAAGTAAGTCAGGCTGAAAGGCAGAACGTTTTCAAAAGAGTGACTGTATAAAAATTATAGCTGCAGGCTGAAGAATGCCCCACGGCTTTAACAAACGTATTATGGCAATTTTAACTGTTTGACATCTGGCTGACCATAATATTTTCATGATTTGTCTTGATAAATTGTCAGCTTAGGAAGTCCAGTTGCAAATTATACCAGTAAGCAATACCTTTGGGCTAAAAGCACCCACCATTCCATAAGGGAAAAATATGTTAGAGAGGTTAGAACTGCTTGAAAAATTCTGACAATCACTACGAATGGGAGCCTGTGAAGTGTGTAACTTTGCACCAAGTACTCAGACTCTGCACGCCAATACATTATTAATCTTATTTTTCAGCTGTGGACAGGAAAATGTATAAACTGTTAATACATTATATACAGCCTTTTCCCGTGGGTATTTCTAAACAACGGGAAAACAGAACTTACTGAAGCTTAAAAATAACTTTTTGTGTACCAACATTTCAGTTTACTTTGAAAATATGCTTCTTGCAGCCATAGAAGCACTACGTATGAAGTGGCCATTTGCTTACTTGCTGTCATAAAAAGGAATAAAGACAAAGTTTTTTGGTTCCTATTAACATCACAGTTTTATAATTATACTGTGCATGCCATTTCAGGCATTAGTGGAACTTGACACAAATGTGATTTCTTCCAATTCTTTTGCATTTTCTCTCTTCTCTGTCAACAGTTTCTTATTTCCTAAAATGTACGATATGCAGCAATTTCTGTCTTGATTAAATAATCTGATTTTAATTTTCTCCTCCTATTATAAACACTGCTTGTTCCCATATAACATCAGCATCATTTATATGACAGAAAAATATTTACAGTCAGATCATTCAAACAAAACCTCAAAATTAATACAGACAGCTACCTATCAAGCTGCTCCTCCTTAAAGTGTTTTCTTCCCTAAAGCCTCAAATCAGACTGAATCCCTAAGCATGGCACAGATCCACCAAACTTCAGATAATTATCAAGTTCCTGGTCCCAAGCTATCACAGATTTTAAGAGAGAACATTTCCAGGAGTTTTGCATGGCCCAAATTCATATTTTTACGACACCACTCTTAGAAACAACAGCACTATTTCAGCTGAAGATTTCGCACACGACCAGACAGAAACACACACTACCCCCGAGGAAGACCCCAGACAAATTAAAGTCAGTGCTTGAAATCTGATGAAATAACAATAAAACAAACAAGAAAAACCCACCCCAGAGTTTACTAGTGTACTGTGTCAGGAAACATTTACAGCAGCGACTCTACACACCCCACCACAAAATAAATTCCTGCCCAATTACGTTTGGTTTGGCCTCCGTTAATTTAATGCGATTTCAGTTGGATCTTGGTGGTTTCAGCTCTGTCAGCTCTATCAGGCTTCCACAGCAGGGCAGGAAACCAGGTTGACATGGATGAGCTGCACAGGAGCAGCAGAGGGAAAAACCCTGGGTGCTGACCCATCATCCCTTCCGCTGTCCCCGTGCGCTTCCCACACGCGCGCGGCCGGAGCGAAACCGTCTCAGCCCAGAGAAATCCCCCAGCCAAGCAGCGTGTGGGACACAGAAGGATTGCAGGGGGGGGAAAGCAAGGATGGTACCCTTGCACTGTTTTAATTTTAAAAAATTAAAGGAATAAAGAAACATAAAAGGACAAAAATCATTATGCACATCACAGTTCTCTAACGGAGCAGAAGCTTCTGGTACTGCAAAAATATCTTGGAAATTATAGTTTAAGAAATAAAGCTCATTCATTAACTCATTTCCTAAAGGCACTTTTTTTCTGAATATCTCCCTTTTTCCCCTTTCACTAACATGACATTATATAACTACTTTATTACTGGTTTTATTTAAGACTTAGAAAGTGGAGTTCTGGACAGCAATGCAGTCACCATTAGCTAATTTAATGGCAAATTGTTCCAAGAATTGTAATTGAATTTCAGCCATTTTCCAAATTTGCTGCTTTGTTATTGTCTGCATTTGAAGAATTAAAATTTTACAAATGATTCTAAAAATATCATTAAGAACGATTGTGCAATATCCCTTAATTTTAAATATGGATTTTTAAATTTTGTTTTTTAACTCAGAAAGCTCATCCAGATATCCAAACCATTTTATTTTAATGGTGAATTACGAAATAGCTGTAAGGTCTCTATAATAAACAGAATAGTTCAAAACATCAGAAGGAAAAATTTAATCATTTAAAAATAGATGCCATAAGTAGCACTTCTATTAAAAATTACAGCTCGGTTGTCTATACAAGATTTCTAAAAGAACGTCACAAACTGCTATAAATCTCAGAGTTTTGTATATTAAAAAGTTACACTGCCAGCCTCAAAAAGGCTCTGTTTAAAAGAAGGAAATAAATAGTCTGTGATTTTGTTACAAAGCACCAGCAAGTCTTACATTACATACACAACTGGGTAGCTGCAATGTTTATAGAAGGACAGTCATTTAAACCTCCACTGAAAGTTCTTAAATCTTTGTTGCTGACAGTTCAGAAGACAAGAAGGAAACGGCTTTTTCCACAATCTGCTGTTTTAAGAAAGTAAGACATGCCATTTCTGCTGAAACACTGCCTGAGTTTGTGTGGAAATATTTATGATTATCAACAGAAAACATGCAACAGGAGGTGGGGATGATTACAGAAGCAGAAAATTAATTCAGAAATGGTCTTCTCAGCCAGGTATCATTAGCTTCTGTTTCTGATTTCACACTCCCTAAAGAAACATTCCATTTCCTAAACAAAAACAACACTGGGCTTAAGGATAGACCACGAACTCTGGAACATGAAAAAAATTAGCTGCCCGGGATTCCACTGAATTGCTTAAAGTACAATAATTTGTACTCTCCTGGGGACTTCACCTCTTTCTACCTTTCAGTGTACACTTTCTGCACAGAGTAGGAGGGAGGTACCTGTGGGGTGGGGATGCTCCTGGAGAGAGGGAGGGAGGTACCAGCAGGGTGAGGATGCTCCTGGAGGTACCAGCAGGGTGAGGATGCTGCTGGAGGTACCAGCAGGGTGAGGATGCTCCTGGAGGGAGGCAGGGAGGTACCAGCAGGGTGAGGATGCTCCTGGAGGTACCAGCAGGGTGAGGATGCTCCTGGAGGTACCAGCAGGGTGAGGATGCTCCTGGAGGGAGGCAGGGAGGTACCAGCAGGGGGAGGATGCTCCTGGAGGTACCAGCAGGGTGAGGATGCTCCTGGAGGGAGGGAGGGAGGTACCAGCAGGGTGAGGATGCTCCGGGAGGTACCAGCAGGGTGAGGATACTCCAGGACAGAGGGAGGTGCCTGTGGGTGTGACCCCACACTCAGTGCCACCCGTGGCAGCCACAGGACCGGGGCACTGTCAGTGGGTGACACAGGAGAGCTCGCACCCAGCTCCGACTCCCCCGGGTTCTGTCTCACCCCACAGCCCCTTCCCTTCCTCCTCCTCCTCCCTGGCTGGCTCCTGCTCTCTGCTTTGTGAAGGTTATCTAAATGCAGGGATCATCATCTAGAGACTTTTTTTTCCCCTCCAAATAATCAGTATTTTTAAACTGCAGATTATCTGCAGTGCAGCTTATGTGCATGAAAACTGACATGTTGTTGTTTAAAATCCCTTTTTCAGTAAGATGCATTAGCAAACAAATGTCTATTCACGTAAGGAAATGATGATCATTCTTATTTTGGACATAAAGCCAGTATTTTATCAAATATAGTTTCATTTAAATCTTACTAATGCTGAATGATTGTGAAAAAAACTGTGGGTATTTTTAAGCCTTGGAGATTTACATCCCGATAAAACTGTTTTGCTTTAAATCTCAGGCCTGGCATAGAATAAATTTCTACTCGGTTACAAAAGGTATCAGCTTACCAATTCTTCTTCTGGGTACAATAATTTCAAGACAAAATTAGGTTTACTTAAAGTGAAGGCTCAAATTACTTTAAAAGACAAGAAAAGGGACATATTTCACAGCCTGGAGTAATCTTTTTCCCTATGAGTTAATTTCTTCTTAAACCAGTTTCTTACTAAACAAGACACCGACATTTTGCATCTCTCCAAACATTACTTTGTTATGAAGTACACAAGAACTTCACCAAACTGGGTACAGTTACAAAATGCTGCCTTTTCTTAGCGACATTTCCTTAAAGCGATAATTTTTCATGGCATGCTCTTCAGAAGCAATCATATAATCTAGAAAATATGCCGCATTTGCAAACCCTTTTGCTCCACTTGCTTCATGGAAAGGAAAAGAGCCCTATTTTCCACCAGTGGCTGTGGTTTGCATGTCACTGAGGGGCACAGAGCTTGGCTGTACACCCAGCCCGCTGACTCATCACAACTGGACTTGGCTGCAGAATGCCATTTTTTGTTAGATCCACATGTGATTGACACAGACCAACAATCTTGGGCGCAGGGCTCATGCTAATCAGCCACATACACAAACAAGAGTGCTCAACCCACACAAGTTTATCCAATCGGCGTGGCCCAGAAAATAGCTTTTCATATCCAGAATGTTGATTTTTTAGGGCTACTAACTATTTCTTCTCTGGTTTGGTTTTTTTTTTTTTCCCCTCACAGTGGCTCAAGGGCCACGTTTATTTATTTCCCTGCCATGAAACACCAAGGAAGTTTTCATTTAACAAACCCATCTTATTTTCATACCCAGACTCTAGCACCATTTGATCAAAGGAGGGTTTGCTCTCCAAAGCAACTAAGACACCAGCAGCCTTCTTCCACTCAGCTGCAGATGACCCTAATTCTGACAGAAAAGCAGGCCTGTGGCATCTCATTAGCCACGTGCAGATGCCTGAAGTTACCTAAGACCGTACAGCAAAGTTTTGAAAATCTACCTGTTGTTAATTTCCTGAACTTCTCTGTGTTCACTGTGTAGCAGTGAAAACATCAATGAAAGGTTACTGCCTCATTGAAAGGAACAGCATTTGTCACACTGAGGTGGATCATCAAAAGCAGCACTTTGCTGCTGTTTTATCCAGAAAATGTTATCTCCTAAATCAGGATTGTGTACTCGTTCTGACTCAGTAAGTGAAAGAAAATTAGCTAATCTTGTGTAGAAAGAAGAGATGCATATCACTGTGCACATTAAAAAGGCAGAGATCTTTTCAACACAGTAAGTTGTGGTAGTCTGCAGAGCTTCTCCAGTATTTTATCATGATTTAGGACATGGTTAAGAGGTATCCACTCTTGCAGCTACCAGAAATTTTTCAAAGAGTGTTCATCTTCCAAAGGAAGCATATCAGTAAATTGAGTGTCATGAAGGAACAGTTCGCACACAAGCACTGAAGCAGTCTGAGCCAGAAAGTTTGACTGAACTCTCAGCTTTAGTTAAACTATGCCAGAAATAAATGGGAATAAACAAACAGATTAGGAAAAGAAGGCAGAAGAAAGTAGTAAGAGTCGTTAACGTAATCTTCGCTTGAGGAATGGGGCAAATGTAAACTGAAAGGGTCTCTGTGTGTAACAGAGACTATAAAAGGAAGACTGTTTGGTACTAAAACTGTTTTTTGTAGGCTTCTGAAGAAAAAAATAAAATATCCCACCAGCCATCCAAAAACTTCACACCTGGCCTGTGAACAGGTTTGGTCCAATGAAGAGAAATAAAGAAAACCCTAAACCTCCCCTTGAGCCTGGGAACTGGGGCCTTTAGGGTTGCTAGCTTTGCAGGGAAACTGAACAATGGCAGAAAGATCAGAGCAAACACCATTTTCCCTGCCAGACTCTCAGCCATGGCCTCAGGAACTCAGCCTTTGCCATGGGATAGGAGATTGCTGTGGCAGCACAGTTGCCTCCTTTCACAGCTTGAGCCCAGGAACCACAAGGGCCCTGCAGAGGGGGAAACCTCAAACTGGCAGTGTCTAATTTGGTTTTGTTTATGTTCCTATGTTCCCTATTGATCTGCACAGGGTTTAGAATCAACAGCGAAGACCAGTAACCTCCCACCCCAGAACAAGCTGCAGAGGCAAAATAATCTCAGAATAATTCTTCCTGCTCCAAATCAAAAGAGAGAATCAGATCCAGCAGCCAGCACTGCTGGAAGCAACCCCAAAGTCCACTTGTTACAAGGCTCTGCACAGAGACCAGTGTGTGTTTCGGTTTGGTGCTGCAGGCTGGGATCTCTGTCACTCACAGCAGACGGTCTTTTAGCCTTTGGAATAAAGCGGAACGGGCAGCATCCATGAAGGCAGTGCATCAATCCCATAATGAGCTGAAACAGGTTCTCAGTAGTAATGGGGAGGAGAGGGAGCAGAAGAAAAACAATGTTGAAAACACTCCTTTGGGAACAGTTTAACCCTCAAGTGACTGCTACCAGCGTCTCTAATTAACAGACACACTGACTCCAAAACAAGACACGGATGTCTATCCTTTAACAAGGACAGGGACTGAATAGCTTGGACATGCCACATGAGAAATATCTGACAGTCACTGAGACATGCCCCACTAGAGGAGCCTTCACAAGCTCCTCAGGAGCAAACACACAGTATCTGCATAATAAGGCATAATCCTGCTCTCAGCACATCATCTCATTTTTTCCACATATCCCAGACCCTTAACAGCTTTCTGTAAATTCCAATACAGAAGGCCCAGCACATCCAGCAGTTAGAAAAGCCCCTTTGTATTTGTTTAAAGGAAAACAAGTTAGTTAAGAAAGGCAGACCAAAATATCCTGCTTGCTGGTTTTCCATCAGGCACTTGTGGGACTACCCCACATCTGCGACCAGGCAGCCTGTCCACCAAAAAATGCGTCACATTTTGGAAGGTCTTTCCTTTCTAAATAAGGATAGTGCAGATTTCAATGCTGTCAGCTTAACTTACATTATACAGGTGTTAGTTATTCTTTAAAACAACAGCCCTTCAAACACAGGGCACCCCGCCGTGTTTCAGCTCACAGAGAAATCAGACTAAGAAACCTTTCTAGTGGTACAGGTCATACTGCCATTATGGAGCCCCTGGAAGGCTGTATTCCTTCTCTTGTCACTCAGGAAGGAATGAATTCATCACTGAGCAAACCACTAGCACCAGATGATGTGTTTTCCAAGCACATGGCACGTGCACCTCCGGCCAGCACGTCCCTACGCACCGAGGTATGACCATCGGTAACAGATGAATGCCCAGTACTGGCACGTGAACCAGGACACTCCACATTGTGGAATAACAAATGGACTTCAGCCCCTTCCGAAAAGAGAGCAGTGAAATACTGGAAAGATTTAACAAGTCCATGGCTTGCTGCCTGTGGGTATCCGAGACCCACGAAAGCACGGATACACGATGCTGCAGCCCTGCTCCAAGTCAAGGCTCAGCACCAGCCTGAGCTGTACACAGAGCTTCTGAAATGAATTCTCCTCCCTCAGTTCCATGTCGCATATTCAGGATTCAGAGGCACTGATTTATAGTATCCTAATCTTTTCTCTCTGTTCTTTTTCCATTAAAGTTTGTTCTCAATGCTAACAGCAATTTATTTTCAAGATAGTGGCGATGCAGGGTGGCTTGCACAGTGCATGGGTAGGCGTGACCAATTCCCATGCTCTCAGCACTGCCAGGAACAAGTGCCATGGCTAAACAGCCAGGAGAGAGCTCTGTCAGCAGCTGGAAAAACCTACCACACACAACTACTCTCCAATAAAAGATCAAGGCAGCAATCAAAGATGGACTGCATCACTTTACTGCAGCAACAGCCTTTTCCATAACTGATGTTTCATCCATACCTTCAAAGGACACTCTCGAATCATGAATTTTATTGTACTAAAAACCACTTGCCTTGTTCATTCCCAGACGTTAGAAGCGAAAGGAAAGAATAAAACAGACCAATGACTTTGGAATTACATTCTGACTTCAAAGGGGCATTTGTGTGGTGGTAGCTTCTGTAACAGCAAGAAGACTACGAACAGCAGGAGGCTGGGAAGATAATTCTGGTGACAGACTGCAAAGTAAACAAATAAAAATTAAGCAGATATATTTTTCATGTTTCTTTAGACCAAAGATTCATCTTTTCTTGTTGTCACCTCTATGATTAATCATAACAGAAATTGTCTGCTGTCATTGAAGTAAGGAAATAATAGAAGTGAGAGGACATCCAAGAGAAACAGAGGCCATCAGCATTTTAACAGAGCTTTAAAAATTCTATGAGGAAAAAAGTACTGCTTGATAACATATGGTTTCACTTCAGAGATTCAAATATTGGCATTAAAACCAAGAAAGCAGAGGAAGTATGCCCTATAACACGGAGTATTTCTGTTGGAATAGTCAGCACCACATGGCAAGTGGCATAAGCTTCATTAGTACTTCCACAGCAAGAATCTCTTTACCTATGCAAGGCAATGCACAGAGGCTGAGGGTGGTAAAAGAAGCACCCAGTTGTTTGAGTGGTGTTTGGTTCAAGCTAAGTCACCAATAAAAAAAACCCAGATTTTTCTATGCATCTGTTGTCTGGGTGATGTTTCTCTGAGACCTAATCTACTGACTTTGTGACAAAAACAAGCTTTTACTGCTGTTAGCTCTGCAAAACCAATATAACCATGGCTGAGCGAGCTGGAATTTTTATTACTGGCAATGAAGTAAAATTCAGACAGAAAACAGCTTGATTGTCAAACCCAAATGTGTGAGTTAGAAATACTGGCTGTTAGAAAAGTCACCTTCTGACTTGTAAACTAAGCAAAGTTTTATCAGAAAGAGATGGACAGAGAACAAGTGCAGCATCTCCTGCTGTCGCTTTCACAGTTACTTCTGGAAAAAATTCTTCCGGAGGGTTACAACCCTCTGCCCTCCTCCCTTTCTGCCAGCCCTCATCCACCACTCACACTGCAGGAGCAAGTTGCTGGGTGCTGCAGAGCTCCCAGTATCCCTCAGGTACGCCAAAATCTTGCTGGAATACTCGGAGAGGTAAGAGATGGAGAAGAAAAGGCGCAGCTTCCTGGGCAGCTGCAGCTCTGCCCTGCCACACTCTGTGCTCTGCCACTGCCTCACTGAATACAATCCTCTACGCCTGGATGTGAGATAAGTCTCTCCTGCCTGCCTAAAAACAAAAGAAATTTGCCACTTGGCCCATATTAAAACTTCCTTCTATATCCAGGAAACAGTTTTTTAATCTCAAGATTGAGCCAAGAACGTGAGTTACACGACCATCTTTTACGTATCTGACTTAATCCCAATTTAATAATTTAAACCCTAAATAAACAACTTTTTTTTCCCAGGGCACTGAGCCACTCGAAGGTCAGCATTCTGTTCCAGGAAGAGCTGCCAGCCCCTGTACCCATCCTTTGGGGACTCCTTTCTCAGAATATATGTGGACACTGCTCATTCCAGCAGGGAAGTAAAAATTGTTACGAGGAGATGAAGTCCCAGTTTAGACCACATTGCCTGAGACCGTGCTTTTGGATATCTTCCTATCGAGACGTACTTCAGGTGATTCCAGCACTTGCCTTAGGATCCAAGATCTTATCAAAGAAACCCTGAGTTTTTTAATTTTTAACTATGGTTTATTTTCTAACTACCAGACCTAGCATCTCAGGTACTGAGGCCGCCGTGGGATTCAGCGGTGCCAGGGCTCCCAACGCACACCCAGTGGCCAGCAGAGCCCCCAGAGAGGAGGGCAGAGGCAGGAAGGAAGCACAGAGGACTGTTCCAGCCAGCACCAGGCAGGAGCGCTGGGAATGCTGTGCTTAGCTGGTTACCCAGTTTTGTTTCTGAAGGAGTATTAGCCAGTGATTTTTCTGTCGAGATTTTTTTTTCCCCCCATCAGTTAGTAACTTCAGTTTGATGGCCTTATTGTTAATTTCCTTTTTTTACTGTAAATATCTGGGACACTGGATACCAGTGCTACCATTAATTGTGCCAGCAGACAAACAAGTCATCTATTTCTGAACTAAATTACTCTAACTGCACATGCAACTCTTGCACTCTCCTTATGCATAAAGGAGTTTATGTCTTTTTTTTAAAAGTGCATGTCATTACAGGGAGTGAATTGACAGAAAGTTCACTTCCTGACATCACCATTGCTGGTTTTATTTTATTTTTACATTTCTGTGTAAGCACTCAAGTGTACAACAGCCCTATAAACAGACAGGAAAATACGATCCCTGTCCCAGTGAGTTTGCATTCCAAGACAGGATTTCTTGTTAGCACTAATTCTTTCCACTTTCTTGGACTGATTATCAAAAACAATTACAAAGACCTGTGCAAATGATGTGTGCTGCCACCTGCTAGCACAAAAAAGATGCATCATTACTTGGGCTTTTTCCTAAATCCATTTTCCACAGTATGACCCTCTCCTCTCTGCCCTCCCCAGCAACACACTTGGAACATAAGTTATCCCACTGAGCTTAACACACTGAACTCCCAAGCACAGCCAGTCATTGCTGAACATTAGCAATGGCACCTGAAACGCTCAAACTATTGGAATGAGAAACAGTTTTTAGATATTTTATATATATTTCCACTTTTTTTTTTAATATCACATTTATTAAGCTTTTGAGTAGCACGTTGCTTCAGCAAGATTTGGTATCATTTGTACCCAGGAGAAAAAAACCAACCAAACAACAACAATAACAACAACCCCAAAAAAACCCCAAACAAACAAAACAAAACAAAAAACCACACAGAAAAATAAATAACCACAGCTCAAGTCACAGCAAAAAAAAAAAAAGCTCCTATAATTTAGACAAAGCTAAACAGCTAAATGAGAATTTTTAATCTAAAAACCATGTGCAGTCCTTGCACCACAGTTGCTTATCTGTCACAAAGCAGACAAGCTACACCACAGCCTTGACTGACCATTATACATCATTCAAAGTTAACATTTTTCTGTTTGACCATCTTATCTTCCTTTATCTCCCTGCCTGAGTGAGGAGACCCACGAGTCACTGAGTAAAATACCATTCTAGATCCCAAAAGTCTTTGCCAAGGCACAACGTGATCAGTCTCAAGGATTTTTGGAAGAGGAATCTGGTGGGTTTAAAACGATGGCTGGAAATACTGAAGACCTTTCCCAGACAGATAAATTTTCTGTTTATCCGTGCTAGATTTGCTGCTGCTAAGTTTCTCTGGGGTAATTTCTAATTCTGTGATGCTAACCTTTGCTGGGAAAGGACTGTAAAGTTTAGAAAGACCTACTTAGCAGCCCTAAAAAATCTGCTGGTTTACCAAGAGCAGTTAGAATCAAGCAACTGCTTCCTTTAAAGAGAGGGGTATTTTCAAAAAGTGAGGCAGTGCTGACCCAAAGACGTAACTCCCAAGTGTGAAACAACATCATGTGAGTGATGTGAGAACAGGCAAGGGACTCCTGATCCCAGGGCATATGAGGACGGTGTGGACCACAAAGACTGAGCTTGCTTAGTTTCTGGCTGGAGGGTGTTTACCCTGAAAATGCCAGCAAACGCACGGTCTGTGGAACAACAGTGTCATGAGCTTCGAAATTTTAACAGCCTAACGTTCATGGAGGGCGACACATTTTGGAAGGAAGCTGTAAAAAAGGCGAAGCAAATGTAAAGAACAAAAAATAAAACGTGCACAGTCGTTAGAGTTTAGGTTTACTTTCCACTGACTGAACTGGAAGATGATGAAGTGTAAAAGAGAAAAACTGCTGAGGTTCAACAGAGCTTCCCCACAACACACAAACCTATCTCCAGCCTACATAAAGATGCTGCACCAATACAGGCTAGCACATTTTTGTGCTAAGCCCTGCTTCACAAAC